>CM052338.1:20113293-20125131 GCA_028455595.1 Lasioglossum vierecki | reverse complement strand
TAATCTAGGTCTCAGAGTGAGCTTCTTTAACATGTCTCAAAATAGAGGATACAAAGTAGTATAGACACCAGTGTGGAACTCATAGAATCTTGTTTTAAAAATTTTAATAAAACTTCGAATTGATCTAGGCCCCAAAGTAAGCTTCTTCAACATGTCTCAAAATAGAGGATACAAAGTAGTACAGACACCAGTGTTGAACTCATAGAATCTTATTCTCATAATTTTAATAAAAATCTTAATTAATCTAGGTCTCAGAGTGAGCTTCTTTAACATGTCTCAAAATAGAGTATACAAAGTAGTATAGACACCAGTGTGGAACTCATAGAATCTTGTTTGAAAAATTTTAATAAAACTTCGAATTGATCTAGGCCCCAAAGTAAGCTTCTTCAAAATGTCTGAAAATAGAGGATACAAAATTATACAGGTACCATTTAAACAAATCAAAACAAACATCATCAAGCTGATCCCAGCTAAACACGTAGACCCTTCATCTGATAGTTTCCACTTGGAATTAGTCCGGAAACTGTATAAAAGAGAATCTCCCTAAGATTTCGACATCGTTCGAAGATTCCGAGTGTAATCGTAGGATTCGTAAGACTCGAGGCAGGTAGTTTAGAATCAGTGTGGGCAGACACGTCCGCGGCGGGTCCGTAATTACCGGTCGATCGCGAGGTCGGAGTAGAAACGGTACCTTCCCCGACCACCCGAGGCTTTTGTCTCGGACCGAGCCCTCGAACCTGGTCTAGAAGGCGATTACGTAAGCCTTAGGGTTCGAGGCAGCCATGTTTCGGCGAGATCAATCGCGACTCGCGACTTTCTTTTTCTGGCTTGTCCGCCTTCTCTATTCTTCCCGGCTTCTATACAGCTCGTTTCAAGATCAGACTCCGGGGAATCGATCAGCCGTAGTGCCGATCTAGAAAATCGTCTCGGCATCCTTGATCGGGGTTAAGCGGCGTTAAACCACTAATCGCGATCGCGCTCGAAAGCGTGGCAAATGTTCCATCCGACCAAACAAACTGTGAAAGTTTCGTGTCTTGTTTATCAGTTTCGCCGGCGAGCCTCCTTTTGGAGAGACTGGATCGCTCAACGATCGATCATCTATCTTCGATGGTTCGATCTTTACATTCAATAGACGAATAACAGAACCACGTTGGCATTCGACATTTTTGTTCCATGCAATCGAGCTGCTAACTTAGCTAACTAAAAAGTGAAGTTCTCTTCGTTCGGAGCTGAGCGATTCTATCGAAGAAGTTTATTTGAAATATTAAACGTTGAGCGCACCAATTACGCTCTTTCGCAGTGAAATGTCGAAACACTCGAAAGATGGTTAATCGATCTGTGAACGACGCTCAATTAGGCTCCGCGTTTGGTACACTTGGAGGATACTTTCAAGCTGTAACTCGTAAAAAGTAAATCACTTTAGGATAAAGTTACAGAATCCGAAAGTGGTTCTTCGATTTTAAAACATGGGGGACACAAATTGCAATTTTACTTTTATCAAGTTTTATTTAATTTTATCTGATTCGTACTAATTCTGAGTTTTTTTTTATTATACTGACTCGACTAGTTGGACGAAGTACTTTTGTATACAGTGTCTGCGATCGGGCCCGAATGCGGACGGTTAAGTGGGAGATGACTAAAGGAAGGATATCGTATCAATTTTCGTGCCTCTCGAACATCGAAGACCGATTTCTTCCCATTTTTTTGGCGAATCGCGTGTAGGGGAGACGGAGGTATAACCGGACGTTTAAGTATGCCCTACCGCGCCAAACTTCCGGCGAGCATCATCATCGGAAGAGTAGTTCCCGTGTGGGAGAAACCGTCGCGGAAGTCGCAAATGTGCGAATATCTCGCGCGTGCTAACGAGACACCCGATATACGGATTACGGGAAGCCCTACCCGTTAACCAGTGACGCGTAATTCCCAATGACATTCCGAATATCGTAACTTGATTTGCAGTCGTCTGCGAGCCCATTTTTCGACAATGTGAACGCGCGCAAGAATCGAAGATGACTCGACCGTGGCCGCCGCACCGCACGCGATGACTTTATGCCACTCGGCAAATCAATTGACGTTGATTGACGTCATCGTGAAATCTCACGGTTCTCATATACGCCCACACACCCCACCTCTGTGGGCTCGATGCAGCCCGGCTGCGGCAAAAATGTATTTTCAGTACGAAATTATACAATCCCACATATTTCTTCGTTAAACACTGCCGGGCGGTTTATTTATTCGGTATAGAAAAAAACCGATAAAACGTACAGCATAATCTGTCCGATAAACGAACGTGGACCATGTATTTCATTATTTCCAGTTCAGAGGAAATTCACAATTACACTGCTGGTCTTATGCGTTTATACCGAAATTGAGTGGGTCCAATGTAATGCTAGGTTATAAAGATAAATGCATCTTTAAAATCTAAATTGTATTAAAGTACTAATTATTATTGATTTTTTAATTTTAATTAATTTATATTTATTAATAAAATTTTTTTAATTTATTTCTATTACAAATTAATTACTAAATTACTAATTATTTACTAAATAAAATAAAAAAAGAAATATACAATAATAAAATTATTAATAAAGTACTAAAATCATAAATTGAAAAAATTTGGTAATTTAAGCTTAAAATGATTAAGCGATTAAAATTAAAGTAATTAATCTAAAATTTAATTGAAAATCGAGACAAACGATTCCATCTCCCTTTCCTAGGCGCACGAAGTGTTAATAAGCAACGTACTGAATGGAGATCTTCGTCACGAGTCTGACACCTGGATGTTACAGTGCAAGGAGTTAATGAGGAAATCGTTCTGTCACGGAACAGGAGTTGTGGACTAGTTTCGTTGAGACGCGAACAGCAAATTACCGAAGAGGTTACACAGATTTGCCGGGGTTTCAGGATCGGCGTGAAACGGGGAAACGAAAGCGGATTCGTCGGAGCCGGGTGGAAAAACCTGAGCGATCGTAACGTACCGTTGGCCACACACGTAACGTCTGTTGCGTCGGCGTGCGAGTGTGTCAAGGCTGGTCCCGGCAACGAAACGTGACTGCACAATGTGCACAAATGCGCGGAAACGTAGCCATCGGCTCTCGTAAACAGGCTGTGTGTTCTGGAGGCACTTCAACTCTCGATCACCGTTCCGATAATTGGCGCGTTAACATTCTGCTAATTAAATTGCGACGAGGTTGACACGCAATATCATTGGTCAAGCCAATTTCATTCGAATTTAAAGCTCCGCTGTGCGCGCTCGCTTTATGAAGTGACGATTGTGTAACAGATTTACACTCTGCTGATCGAATCTGGAGAGATACAGTTAATCTCAATAATGGTTATTATACAGGATGTCTCAAAATTTCTTCAACATCATTGGAGATTCTTGAGATCATTTGAAGCAACATTTTCCTTTGAAAAAATGGCATCCGCGGCTTTGTTAAAGAATTATTAACGAAAATCACGGACCAATCAGAGCGCGAGCTAGACGCGTGTTGGTACAGTCGACCAATTGACAGGTGGCGGGCGGGGCCGACTGCACCAACACGCGTCTAGGTCGCGCTGTGATTGGTCTATGTTTTTCGTTAATAATAACTTCTTAACAAAGCTGCGGACGGCATTTTTGCAAAGGAAAATGTTGCTCCAAATGCACTCAAGAACCCGCCATTTCCAGAAAAAATGAATAGATGAAACATTAAATAAAAAAAATAAGAAGGATTTAATAGTATCGATCGCAAGCCTCGCGTTATAACCGCGTTACGGCAGAACTCGTTACGCAAAGATTGCCGGGTGGGCTGGCAGCCGAATCTTAATTAAATTGGCCGAACGTGTTGCATTTGAATAAAGCGCGCGAGCTTTGGAAGTGTTGCGAGTGTTCGGTGCTGCGACGAAGGGTTAATCGGGTATTGGAATTAATAAGTGCTTGTTGCTCGGGTTACAGGATCGTAGGACGCAATATGGCGATCGCGATCCTCGAGGATCGACAAGAACGCGAAGAGACATAGAAAGAGAAAGGGGGAGGAGACAATATCGTTCGTGGCCGCTTATTGCCGTCGCCTGGATGGGGGTGCAGCCTCTTTTACAACGTCTATTGTAGCCTCCCGTGCTTCCTTTTATGAAACCAATTTCCAGCGGGTCCCCGCGTTTATATGTAAATGAAACGCACATGCCATTCCGCGTCCGGCCGCTTACATTCGAACACAATTCCTCCGGTTATAGTTCGAACGGTCGTCAAAGTCGACGGTGGAAGTAATCAGATTCACTTTGGTACCGTCGACTGAAACCCACGGACCTCTCTCGTTCAAAAGCCGCTTCGGTCGATTACAATGTTCTTCGACCCTCCGCCGCCATTATCGGAGATGAACCACCGAGATTAACCCTCAACCGCTCGCTATATCCCTTACGGTGATTATACTCGTCGAAACTGTTCATGCCCGACGATTTACGGACTAGCGAAAGCCTGGACCAGACCGTTAGCAATGTCTCTTTTGCTGAGAGCGCTGCGAATTACTCCGGGGCCACGATGCCGGGCCAATAGATGTCACATAAACGAGGAAACTCTCGATCTTGTGGACAGCGCACCGTTTATTTCCCGGTCTATATAGTGGGCGTTGTCTTTCCTAAGTGGGCGTGCTCTGACATGAGTTGGCGTGGTATACACCGAATACGGCATGATCTGTGACGAGTGGGCGTGATATACTCGCTGAATAGGCGGGTTTTATCTCGAGAAGGGCGTGGTATTTTCTTTTGTAACGATCTACCGCATTTAAAAATTCTATAAATCATTGAATCCGTCTCTGCAAACGCTCGTATTCACAGTACAAAGTCTCAGAATGAAAGAGGATCGAATAAATTGAACGCAGCTTGCACAGTGAACATTTTTATCGTCTCTGTAATACTTTCTACACTTTTTCAAATTCCCCGCAAGGGGGAGAAGTGTTACAAAGATACAAAGGGACCCGAGGTTCCTTTTACCGCGCGTAAAACCGTGATTTCTCGGTACCGCAGCCGGCTCGCAGATGTGTCGCAACTTCTCCGACCGGTGAAAAGACATTTCTCAGAATCGTTGCATCCGGAATGGAATTACCGGGCGTCGCGTCACGGCGAACAGCGTCGTAAACGCGGATCCAAGGTCTGTCCCGTCCAACTGGCGAATTTTATAAACCCTCTCCAGCGCGCGCGTGTCCCGCGGCGAAACAGATCGGCCTGCTCCCGTTCGCTGTGCCGGTTTCATGAATAAATCCACCTGGTTGGAAAGCGACAATTTTTCCGAGGGTATCCGTCCCGACCTCCACTTTCTACCTCTGTGATCTCCGTATCGAGGACCAGGGCTGATTAACAGGAACAATCTTGAGATGTTCTTCGTAACTTCGAGAAATAAGCGCTTTTATGGCTTTTAATCATTGACAGCATCTGTCTTAGGGGTTACCATGATGACCGACAGTAATCTTCGTCGACACTATGTTTTCATCGATATTGTGTAATCGTCGACAAATGATTTGACCGACAACGCCTTTAATTGTCAACGATTTTGATCGACACAAATTTGACCGACAACGATTTTACTTTATTTTTATTTTAACGTTGGCGGTCAAATTTGTTGCCGATCAAATTCGTTGTCGATCAAATCCACTGTCGGTTGAAGACGTTGTCGGTCAAATCTAGAGTCAGTGAAATGTTGTCAGTGAAAACTGTGTCGGGGAAATCTCTGTCGGTTCCTGCTTTGGTACGTGATTGTTGTGTTAAAGTGTTCGCGAAACAAATGTCGACAATTAGACCGTGCCAATGAAAACATAGTGTCGGTCAAATCATTTGTGGACGGAAGTTACTGTCGGTCAAATCGTGTCGATGATAACAGTATCGGTGAAGTAAGTTGTCGACGAACCCATGGTAACCAACAAAAGAATGAAAAGTGGGGGGCTACTCAAAAAATTGTTTTCCTCAATTTTTCATCTTATTTTTTTTATATTATAAATTTATTTAATTCAACAAGTGGGGGTTAACTTCTAGGAGGCTGGTAGTTATTTTGGTTTGGTATTCCTCGACATCAGATGGCCAATGAGTAGATTTGGAATGTCAGCTGTTCGTTAAAATATTTTCCAAGTAATTACTTCCGAAAACGAGAGAATCGTCGCATACGCATGATCGGAATGTTATTTTCTATTGTCCAAGAAAATAAGTTCGAGCGTGGCAAGCGCGTGTCGAAGAGGAAACTCTCGCGCGACCTTGCCGCGGCGGTCGCTATCGATCGACAACGCACTTGACTCGTTTCCCGGGCGAAAGTGAAAGCCACCGGGAAAGAAGGGAAAAGCCCGTGTGCCTTCTGAAAAAACCGCCGCCAGGTGTGCGGGAAACCTTTGCACAGGCGATCTAGACTGCGTGACGCCGACGACACGAGAACCTTCCGTGGCTGGGGCACGAGGGTGCGTGACGATGGCGAGGGTTGCCGGAGAGCAATCCATTTGTTGGAACCTTTGGAGGGTGGAATTCGTTTGAACAATTGATTCCTTCGGATTGCAAGGATTCTCCTATTCTTTTTCCTTGTATCTGGGTAACTTAATTTCCTTCAAATATGTTGCTTCGTTTAGACCAGCGTTCCGAAGGAAACTGTTGGACGGTTTAGCTGGAACCTTTCCAGGATTCGTTTAAAAATCGCTGTACCATTATTCAAAATATTCTTTACTTTATTAAACGTATCTGATCGATTACCAAACATTTGGGGAGTATTATAACAATAGCTGTATCATTATTCAAAATATCGTTATATATAAAGAATATATTATAAAGAATGGAAATATTATAGGTTGGAAGAAATGTTTAATGTTCGTGCTCAAATAGCTTCGAATGCGAAGAGTTGAAACAATGTTCGCCCTATTAAATTTGTGTTAAATAAATTGTGGGACGAACATTTTCAGGTATGAAGTTAAAATAAATTCGAGTGGAATATGGTTAATTCGGAGAAATAGGAAGAACAGGGAAAATCGGCGATGAGAAGTGGCAGTGATTAGAAGTGGTTCATGCTGGCAGTATGCTCGACTAGTCCAACGAATCGGTTTCGCAGTTTCCCGAAAGCTTATAGGGCCGTATACGCGATAGCTCGCTCGGGTAGGGTAAAGGGGGAATAGTAAACTGTCGGGTCGTTTTTTCAATCTCGATTCAATTCACAGTGTCGCATTCCTCTCGCTCCCTTATCTGTTGGCCGGTCATTTTTAGCACCGCGCGGCACCTATCTTCCTTTTACGAGAGTCCTCGTTATTGTTTTCCAAGTTTCTCCGGCGGGTTGAATCTTCCATATTCGCGACGTTTATTTCGAGATCTCGAGCGACGCACTAAAAATCTCGTACTTTCTCTCACTCGTCCTTCCTCGTTCGCTCCGTTGTTCTCTTCCCGTTTGCTTCGCGGCGCTTTTTACTCGGCCCGACAGCCGACAACGATTTTATGCAATTTCTTGTTTGACTTGAGCCGCCCGAGCCAGGCGACCGGGCAGTAATCGTTTTACGATTCTCGCAAATGAGTTCTCCAAAGTCGCAGGGGGGCCTGCCGCGTTCTTCCTCCCTTGCGTCTTCTTCCTTCGTTCTTCTTCTTCTTCGCTTTCTCCGGCGTCCACTCTTTGTTCTCTCTGTTGCCTCCGCTTGATCGTGCGACCCAAACCATTTCGCCACTGCCCCGACACTATTTCAGCGGCAATCGAGGTGTTTCCTAGGGCCGGCATTCCTCTCCTTTACGCCTCGCGTTTCGTTCCGGTTTCCCTTTCCTCCGCTGCGTCACGCTCTTGCACGATCCAATCGGTTCCGACAGCATTTAGCAGACAATTCTATGAAACGAGTATATTCTTTATTACCAGACTGCGGATGTTCATGCAGTTTTCAATTTTTACCACGTTTTTATTAGCCCGCTTTTTTGTTTGTTTGTATAGCTGTCTGTTCGGTGAGAAATTTTGCAATTGATTTTAAACTAACTTCCTGATGAGCTAAATTTGTTTTTAAAAAGTCTATCCGTTTCGGAGAAAATAACAATTAAATATTCTTAACCTCGTACATATAGTCCTGAAAATTTGTGAATGTGAATTTTGAATTGCTATAACATGAAAAATGTGCGGTGCATGCTACAGATAATTGATGCATTTTTCATTAATCATTTTATACTTTTTAGTCCGTTTTTAAAAACTTAAGAAAGTAGACAAACTTTAAGAAAGTAGAATAAAAAAAATCTTGTTTTTGTATAAAGAAATTTTATATTGTATAGTATATTATATTTTATATAAAGGAATTTCATATTGTACCAGTTTTTGTAATTTTTCAGTAGCCATAAATACACAAAGAGTCTATTCATCACTATCCACGCTGTGGATAAAGCTATTACGAAATAAATGTCCACATAGTCTCTCGACGATTTTTATTTCCCAGAAAAATCCGCAGTGTGGTAAGAAAATTGACACATTCGAAAGAAAGGTAGAATTTTCCGGCCAGTCCGTCGCATTAAAGTGAAACTTCGTATTTTGATTAATGTTCGGAGCGCAGGTTCGAGACGATGTCGGTTCGCTCCGCGAGTCCTCTCGTTTCTTCGACGTCCCCTTCTTCGTCGATCTCGTCTATCCGCGGAGGCCGGTTTCTTCCTCGCGTCCCGTCCGTTCTCCCTTTCTTTCGCCGTCATCCTGACATAACTTACCGATGCCTCGCCATTATCGTAACTTACCGGACGCGATACAGCCAATCCCCCTATTGCCCCCTCGTTCTTTTCCTCTCCTCGGCTTCCTCCCTTAACCCGTCGATCTTCTTGGCTCCCTCTCAGCCGGAGCCGACTCCTCGCGTTTATTTCTGACGCGAGCACGGTGGTCGCTGGGAGTTTTAAAAGATTCACGTTGGATTTATAATCGATCCTAAAACGGGACCAGCGACATCTCTCTTTGCTACGGATTGTGTCGTAGGCAATTTGTGCTCTTCCTGCGTAAAGTGGGCGTGGCCTGCTCTCCGAATAGGCGTGGCATAGTCTAAACAGGCGTGGCTTGCGCTGATGGGCGTGGTCTCGTGGCTCTTGATTGTAGCAAATACGTTTTCAACGTTGTATACTGATAGAATATCATGTTGATATCCCATATAGTATAATATATTTTAAAGACACTTCCTAAAAAGGCTACCATCCAGATTACTTTGTTAGACTTACAAGAATTTCTTAGAAACGAAAGACAATTTCTTCATCGTAACTTACTAAAAATAACGAAATCACGTAATGCAGCCATCGGCGGACCGAATCTTGTCCCTCGGAACTGGCACGAGACTTTCGATCGAGCGTGTCGTGACAAAACGCGACAAAGCGGTGGAAGCGGAAAGTAAAAGTCGCCGAACGTCGTCGTACAGAACGGAGATCGCGGATGCGATAGTGAGAGCCACGCTCGCAGGAGCGTTAATCTGAAAATGGCAGTTAATTGTCGCGCTTTCTCGCGTCACCGTGTCTCGCTCCCCGATCAGAGAAAGATTTCACCGATCGGATCCTATCGAGAGATCATCGAACGAACTCCATCCAACATCTTCAACTCAATTTTCCTCTGAAAGAAACCAGTGGTAATCGGTGCCCTGACTTCTCAAGACAATTTTCTTTGCTCTACCACTTCCGTTAGTGTTTCTCGTAAAAAAAACTCTTGACAGTTCGTTCGGCAGGTCCTGTGCTTCGTAGATTCTGTAGCAAATGATGCTTTAAAAAAACCGTAGATCGCGGAGATGATTGGCGCGGGTCGAGGCGTACAAATCGTTGGCCAATTAATTCCAAGGACCCGGGAGGGATTAAAACCGGTGACTGTCGGTTTGTCTGGTCGATCGGCTCGCGTTATCTTCAGGTAGGAGAGATATCTAGCTAGTTCTCGATTTAGCCGCGGCGCAGACTCGTCTACGGTTCTGTTCGGTGTAACCGAAGCGAAGGCGACCTTTATCGTCCTTCGCCTTACGAAATAATCGCGTGGCGGGAGGATTAATCGTCCTCACCTTCGATCGCCCCCTCTACTCAGGTGCGCGAAGGTCCCGATTGGTCGAGATATATCGGTGGTGCAGCGAGAGCAAACCGATCCGGCGCTGCGCGGCGCGCCGACAATTTCATACGTTCACCTTTTCCTCGGCAAATGCCAAGTCCTCGAGAACGTGTTCTGCCTCTAATGCTGATATACCACCGGTTGGATAGGGAAAAGCGAGAGAGAGAAACCAAGAGACGAACGAGAGGATCGTATTTTTCCGTCCTCGCTGCGCGCCCCGATTAATTATGCTGAAAATCCGATTCAAGCCGGTCGTTTCTCTCCGGCCACGAAAGCGCAGCAAGCTCCTGCTGATCGGACCTCCCTTGCCAGCCGGCTTTCCCGCTGACTTTAACGAATCAGCGAGCTCGAACTACCCGAGGTGTCCTGGTGATCGCTGGAACGACTTTGGCACCCCCGCTGTACAGACGCGTTCCTTAAACAGAAACAATGAAATACTAAAGATCGCAGCGTTTAATGCCCTTAATTCCCTGAGCAACTCTATTTTTGTCTCGACAGTGGAGTTTGTTGCGTCAGAGTAGAGCTAGGACCTCCATACAGCAATTTATGTTTGTGCCTGGTTCAAACTTTGCATCTCTTGACAGTTTAGCAGTAGAGCTATAGCTTCAGCTATACTTTTTTTTAGAAAATCTCATCATATGAGATTTATTTTAACATAATTACAACAAAAAAAACGAAATACACCACATACAAAACAGAATATAGAATGTAGAATATAGAAAAGATATAGAGAATATAGAAAACTACCTTCACCGCTCTTCCTGTACAAAGTAGGCGCGACTCGTCCCGAGTGGGCGGGGCTTGCACCAGAGTCAGGATAATATCCCAATTTGAGTATTGCTCCGGGACAAATGATGCCGCGGAAAGAAGTAAACGTTCGTCCGCCCTGTTTAAAGTAGGCGTGGCTTTATTGCCCTTGATTATGACAGAATGGTACTTTGTAGTGTAATTTGTGCCACTGTGTGATTTACAATGTTGCTTCGAAATATATGATTGCAGAGAAAGAGATACGAAATTGTCACTTTTGCCGTGTAAAGTGTGGTATAATATAAAGTAGGCGTGGCTTATTCTGATGGGGCGTGGTCTCGAGGCTCTTGTAACCCACAGGGCTTCCGATGTTCGTTTCTCCTGTGCTGATGATTTTTAGTTGAAGCAACAGATTTGAAATCGCAGGATAGCAGTCTTGATTTCCAAATGCATTCGAAGAGCGTGTTCAGAGGGTTGTTTGCACCGGTCGGACAGCTGTCAATAAAAAAGGAGTAAAATATTTTTCCGAGAGCTCTGGTTAGAGTATATTTCATGGAAACCAACAGTGCGGAGTGTTTCCTGGTAAGATGGATGTAGATGGTTGGCCATCGTTGAGTGGAAAAAGGGGTAATTTCCGTGGCTATTCGACGCGACGTGTTTTTCTCGAACGGAAACGATAGTAGCGTTTGCGTACCGTCTGCGACGGGTCAGGGCGTTTCGCACACAGAAAGGCTTGCGTGGAATAAGTGGAAACGCTCGTTTTTCCGTGGCGAAATCGCACACTCCGTTCTGTTACATGGAACGGAAGGGTTTGCGACGGCTGTGTGAAGTACGGTGCCCTTATTTCCCCGCGTTCGACTTCTTTCCGGTTTTACTTTCTCGTCACACTTGACGAGAAAATGACGCGCGAGTACAATTGCATTTCATAATCTTGTGAATATCGTTAAATTTTTTTTAATAAAAAAACCGTACCTCCACAAGTATACACGGAATCTTGAAATTTCATTAACACATTGAGTGTCTACGATAACATCCCTTAAGGTACACCTTATTTGTCGCCCTCTAAATTTTTT
>CM052338.1:19959541-20104225 GCA_028455595.1 Lasioglossum vierecki | reverse complement strand
AAGAGTTGCATCGTGCTGCCCTCCGATGCAACAGTTGGCTTTTCAATTGCAAGTGCAACGAATTAATCCGGGGCGTCGTGAACGACGTGGAAGGAATATCGTCCGAGAATTGACCCGTTAACCTATTAACAGAATTTTAATTACTTATGCTGTACCAAAAGCAAGCTTAAAAATCATGTTTTATGCAATAATCCCAAACTTAGTTATTAACAATTAATCTATTAATTGTTATTTAGTAGTTATTAACCCAGTCTATAATATTTCTTTAAATTATATCGTGTTTAATGCGAAGACTGGTTTCAGGCGAGTTCTACCCTCAAGGGTTTGTCGCCAGTCTGTCCCTAGTCTTCGTCCATTGCACCTCCAAGTGCAAGTGCATTTTCCTAGACGGTACAGCATCTCACTGCCAAGACAGAAAAGACCAACCCACGACGTTCCTCTATTGAAATTTTCTCACAATCGCGAGAAACGTCACGTCGCTACGCGTCCCGTTACCGAGCCCGGTAGCGATTCGATGGATCGATATGGAAACGCGGCTCGCATCCTCCGGATTCCGGGTTTAATCGCGCGGAAATTACGTCCGCGGGGAATCGCGAGCAATCGCCGTGAAAACGTTGAGAAACGATCGAACACCGGGGCGCCAGGGGCCACGGAGAAATGCACGGCTATCTCATTTGCAAAAATATCGCGTATGTTTGTGTAACGCGCTCATTACACTTAGGTACATGTTCCATTTAGGAATATATCCGCTCCCGTGGAATTCTTACGGGTTGGAATGTTGCCCCCGGCTGTGGCAAAAGTGTTCTCGCGGAACAGATATGGTTTAATATTTCTGTAATAAAAGATAAATAAATGAAAATTAATTATTCGCGGACGTTTATCGCGGAAAGATCCGTATCGCCGAGCTGAAGATCATATTCGCAGTATTGCTGCGTTTTTCAATTTTTAACAATAACGTCGAACGATGTTTTTTTTATTAACGTGATCTAGGGACCAATTATATGTTTTGTAAATTGTCATACATATTATAATTATTATTATTTATTATTATAGATGAGCAGAAGCCCATTTTACATAAGTACTGTTATAAATAGTGCATGATTGTTGCAATAATGTAGTTTATTGGATTAATTAATCCATCAATAGATTTCGTTTTAGCGTTTGAAAAATTTAGCTTGTATGAACAAAACCTGAAAAATTTATAGTATAGTTTTTTTTCATGGAGTTGTAATTTATTTCCATGAAAAATATTGCATAGTATTTTTCGTCTAAATCTAGAACATGAACGATGATTAAAATATAAATTATATTATATTATAAAATATAAATTATATTCATATTTTAATCTTTTATTCGTTATATGATTAATTTATTCATTTATTCATTTAATCATTACATAACATATTATTATATTTTATATATTATATATACATTAAAATAACCGTCTGAATAAAAACTGGAGGCAGGACCTTAAAGATCAGTTTCGTGTCTTGAAACGATAATAATCCTGTAGACCGTAGACTGTAATTTTCGTTCTCCAAGAGAAATTCTTTCATTCTTCCATTCCTGTAATTCTTTCCCTTTTAATATCCGCAGAAGATAAATAATGCGACATCGAGCCAAGAGACCGTGATACGACACAGAAGTCGTATATCGGCAGATTTCTTGACGCCGCGCCGCGCACATAATTCGCCTTCTTCCCGACAGCCTCTTCGT
Source organism: Lasioglossum vierecki (assembly GCA_028455595.1). Taxonomy (NCBI): domain Eukaryota; kingdom Metazoa; phylum Arthropoda; class Insecta; order Hymenoptera; family Halictidae; genus Lasioglossum; species Lasioglossum vierecki. Next base: position 20,102,509 of record CM052338.1, on the reverse strand, counting down.
CCCGTGCTCTTTCGAGCCGCAATAACGTTCGCTCATCACTCGTTTTTCATCGTTCTTCTTCCTTCAGGATTTCTCTCGAATCCTGCCGAACAGGAAACCCGTCCTCTTCCCCGGATGTCCGCGAGTCTTCGTCGTACCTTTTGCAACTTTTTACCTCCAGGATTCTTTAAAGGGTTCTTTTGCTGACACCGGAACTGACCCGCTTCCTTGACATTCAATCTGTTGGAACCCACCTGGAGAGTGGTGAGAAATATTTTCTGATCGGTGTTTAGTTTGCTTTATTCGTGGTAGTGTTTGTAGTCTACAGGGTGATCGATAAAAATTAATATTTTATTAATTGTTGAAGGATCAAGGTATTAGTTTATTTAAAACTGTATATTTTATCTTGCAGATGATTTAGAATGAATAAAAATTTATTTTCCTCTTTAAAGTCATTAATCAGTGATTATGGATATTCTAAATACTGTTATCATTTTTATTACGGCTATGTATCAGCTAGTTTTATACCAGAACAGTATTTTCCAATTCCTCAAATATTCTTATTTATTAATTCTTATTTATTATTCTCATTTATTAATTCTTATTTATTATTGAATAATTAAAAAGTAGAAACATTTCGATTCTGTTGTAGTAGCTTTGTGAACGACGCCTTAAAAAAATTGGAAGAATCTCCTTCCGCGTTCCTGCGAAAATAAAAGAACCGTCCCTGTGTATTCCGCCGAGAAGAACGGCAAAAGAACTGTACCACGAGATAATCAAGTAACGCAAATCGATAGTACAAAGTACGGCCGGAGGGCTCGACAGCAGTTGTCTCGAAGAAAGGGGTAGAAAGCTCGCAGCTGTGGCGTCGCGGCGCAGAAGTGGGTCGGGCATTATCGGATCTGAGCCCGATAATTAAACGTAATTAAATCGCAACGTGGTCGGATTAATCGGCGGCTGGAAATGAGAGTTCTCTTCGCGTTTGCAGTTGGAAACGAAATTTCCGTTGGACTTTCTTCTTCCGTCGATCAAACACAGATCCTCTCCTCCTTCTTTTTTTGTCTGGGAACAGAAAAAGAGAAGATCCGATAGCGTGTCCTCGCTTTGTTTGCATTTCTCGCGTTCCGGTTTCGGCGTGTTCGTTCTTGGCTCGTTCCGCTCGTCTCCGGGGATTGTTTAGCCGCGTTAACGCGTCCTCGTGCAAGCCGGCGGGATTTTATTCGGCCGCCTTTGATGCGCCTCTCTCGAGTCCATTGTGCGCTCGACCTCGTTGCGCGCAGGTGGAAAACCAACTTCCACCTATTTGCAAGGCGGTGAGTCGCGCTCCCGTGTGCACAATTTTGCGAGAGCACGTTTAACGGGACGCTCGCTCACGGAATGTCGATACTCTGATCCCATTCGCAATCGAACGCTACAACAGTCCCTTCACAGCTGATTTTTAAACAATCCTGAAACGCTCTATCTAAAACCAATCACAAGAACCAATAGTAGTACAGGGTGTATGAAAATTATATGTCACGACCACTATAGCGTGATTCTACACCTCATGATCGGTGAAGATCTGTTAAAAAAACTTCCCGCAAAATTGTCCTTGACTGATTTTTTCAAGGTTTTGAAGGTCAAAATTTTTTATGATTGCATTGTATTCTACTCACCGAGAGGATAAAAAGTGTCAAAGAAACCACAGGTTGGAACTTATGGTTCCTTTAACACTTTTTATCCTCTCGGTGAGTAGAATACATGCAATCATAAAAATTTTGACCTTCAAAACCTTAAAAAATAGTCAAGGACAATTTTGCGGAAGTTTTTTTTAACAGATCTTCACCGATCATGAGGTGTAGAATCACGCTATAGTGGTGTGACATATAATTTTCATACACCCTGTACATTAAATCTATCGTGCACGAAAAACGACAGACATATATATCCTCGTAATAACAAGAATGGATTTATTCAAATTTTGTGGTATCGTATTATACATCCCAACAAAAATATCCTGTAAACAGGAGCCAAGTTCTCTATGGCTGTAAAAAGTTTTGAGATCAACGAAAATACAGGCAAGTTCTTGTAAAGCGTTTGTAAAAATTAGTTTAAAAGAACGCTATTTAATTTTTAAAGAGTTACATGGAGGGCTAAATTATTTAAACATGTCCGCTACCTAACACCTTTCATGGCCGTTGGTTTAAAAAGTAACGGCCAAGTTTGAACGATTTGGCCCTCCATGTAATTCTTTAAAAATTAAATAGCGTTCTTTATACTAATTTTTACAAACGCTTTTTTTCATATACATAAGTATATACTAGATTGAAGAAGTATATCAATCCCTGTCCAGCTCAAGCAATTTTACAACTACACTAGACTCAAGAACATTCACAACATTATTTATCAACATTTTTCAACATATTTTTGAAGATATATTTATATATTATAGGTATGTTTCGTGTCGATAATCGAGTTTTCAAATGACTTATGATTTTAAAGTGACATTACTATCATCTCCTTAGGAACGACAACTTGAAAAGAGAATGCTGAAGTTTCGTTCCACTCAAAGATCGTGCTGATACACTGGCAGTTAGCGAAATCCGAGATTCCCAGACTCCGAGTGGCAAATTATGAACCTAATCGAAATCCTCTGGGTTGCACGCGGATCTGCAACAGCCCGAACAAAGGACCAGTAATTCGAACAATGCGAACGCGATGCAATTGTTAAATTTCTCGGTTGGCTCGTCGCGTACACCGAATCCCGAGCAACCGAAAGGGCTTAATACGGCATACGAGGAAAGTTCCGATCCAGCGGAGCCTCTGGTAATTACAGAGCCCCCGGATCGATACCCGATCGGTTTCAGTATTCATTCTCGTTCGACAATACGCTTCAGCCTGCAACAATGCACGTCAGAGTCTAACGAACAGGTAGCGAGATCGCATCTTGCGGCACGAAACTTTCTCCGACGATAGCCGCTGCGGAAAACGAGCGATATTCCGCGAGACTCCACCGTCGAAGATGGTGATTATCCGCCGGCAGAGAGAAAGGGATAATTGTTTCGAGGATTCCGCGAGGAGCCGGCGACGAACGGCGCGCCGGAAATAGCGAAAGGCAGATACGCAACACTGCAGAATCCTCGTTAGCGGAGTCGTTGAACCCCGGGATACGTAATTGAATTTCGTAGCTGCGTTACGACGCTGCTTCCGTTCCGAAGGGGCGTGGCTTGCCCCGAGTAGGCGTGGCTTTCTAGCTCTTGAGTGTGATGGAACTGGAGCTGCGCCCTACAGGGCAGTTTTTGTATTCATCTAAATGAAAATAACGTTTTAATATTGCAGACTGTCTTGGATGGATACGTAATTGAATTTTGTGGCTAAGTTACGACGCTGCTTCCGTTCCGAAGGGGCGTGGCTTGCCCCGAGTAGGCGTGGCTTTCTAGCTCTTGAGTGTGGTGGAAGTGGAGCTGCGCCCTACAGGGCAGTTTTTGTATTTATTTAAATGAAAATAATGTTTCAATATTGCAAACTGTCTTGGATGGGCGTGGCCCATAAGCAATTTTTTAACCGACTTCGAAAAAGAAGGAGGTTACTCGATTCGAGTTTGTATTAGTTAATTTATTTTTTATTATTTTTTTATTAAGTTTTTTTTAGAAGTCAAAATAATGAAACAGAAAAAGAAATGAACACCGCTGATCTTGCTGTGTTTGTGAAAAATAGGATGCGTTCCACCATGATGCTCCAAGTGTCATTCCTGAAGAAATATATTTTCCCAAAACTTTTTCTCGTACCTCGACGACACGATAATAAAGTGTCCTAACAATGTCGAGATTATTGGCTGTCCGGTTTGCTTAAAGAATAAATGTCGATCGTCTATGTCTAACGACGAGCGATCGAATTACCAATGTCAGATAACTTGCAATTAGAATAATGAACAGAAGTTGTCGATAGCAGTGGCGTGTTCCGTGCTAATCGCGTGGCGCGGAATCCGAAGCGGGCCAAGCCGTCGAAGAACGCGAGCGTTTCGAGAGCCGGGCATACCGGCCATCGATACATCGAATCGCTGTTTGAATTGCACGTGTCCGCGTTACGCGTGCACCTTGCGACGACGTTGCACGCTAATTAATTAAATTCTACGGCCCGTGTGACGACCCGTTACGTTACGTTAGGTTCCATCGTGTAGCGGGAAACTATAGCAACACACAAAGAGAGAGAGCAAAAAAAAGAGAACGGAGAAGAGGTTCCGCGGTGTCGCAATTTGCTATTCCGCAACGTTGCTCGCGCAAAGGAAAACTCGTAGGCGTGTAATCGTCCTGTTCGAGCAGACGTCCCACGGCTGTGACGTCAGTAATTAAATAGCCCGACGTAATTGAAATTACCCGACGGCCGTTTCTGTATCCAGTTTCGCGCTGACAAAGACAATGGAACCGAGGGAGAGACAACACTGCCCCGATTTCCAGGATGCCGCTTCCGACTCGGAATCGCAGCAGAGGAAATGGACGAGTCGCGTTCGCTTCCTTCGTGGTCGTCATAATCACCGTGCGGTAATTCAACCTCGAATTACACTTTCGAACTTTCCGCTTTCGTGTCGTTTATATCTCTTCATGAGGGATAGAAAAAATTGTGAGTAATAATTATTTACTTTGAGAGCCTCCTCACCGATTTTGATGGCCTTCAAGTATGTTGTCAAGGTCATCATCCTGAACAACTTTTCCCTATTCATGTTGCCACCACTCGGTTTTAGTTTTCGAGATATTTGCAAAAAACTATTGCTAATACTATATTGAATTTCCTCTCTTGAATTTTCGTATATGGATTAAATTCAATTTATTTTTAACCAAACACAAAATGAATAACAAAGGTATACAATATACAACATATACGTAAAAGGATTTTCGTATGCGTGGTCGTAGGCGTGCAGAAATACGAAAAATTCAATACAGTATTAGCAATAGATTTTTGCAAATATCTCGTAAACTAAAATCGAGCGGCGGTAATATGTATAGAAAAAAGTTGTTCAGAATGATTATCTTAACAACATATTTCAAGGTCATCGAAATTGTGCGCCCTCGATGGCAATTAACATAGAAAGATGATCTTCGGTAGCTTCCTGTTTCGGTAGTTTTTACGAAAGACTATTACGAGAATGGAATCTGAAGGAATCCGTGCTTCATGCACATGAGAAATTTCCTATTCGCATAAGAATTCACAGATCTCGCCAAGACACGAAGAAAAGTGCACGTAAAAGTATGATAACGCGAGAGCCCCATAGTTCAACAGAAAAAATATCCTGAAACGGCTATAGATTGGAGATACGCTTCCGAACTCGACACTCTTAAATTCGATGAAAGCTTCGTATGCAAGTCCGTGTTCCGCGAGGAGGGTAGTATCATAAAGTCCGAGCGAGGAGGGTGAAACACACCCCGAGATAAACTGTTGCTCTCGAAGGGTTGGCTCGGGTTATGGACCTTCCAAGGACGGCCACCTAGTTTCGTAAGTAGTTACGGAAGACCGGAGACCGGCCACGTGGGCGGAGCTTGCCGACCTGAGACCCACCGACGCTTTCTCCTTTCTCCCTTTTCCGAGTACGGCAATAATTCCGCGATAAGCCTAAATTCTGCCCGCTTCCTGTCACGGATCGAGCGCACGAAAAAGAGAGAGAGAGAAAAAAAGGAGAAAACAAAAATCAATCCGAACCAGGCGACTTTCGCGCCGGCCGAAATACAGGGTGTCCCAGTATTGACGGTGCGACAAGGAGGGGGTGATTCGACGTGAGAAAGTAAATCGAATATGTGGAAGTAATATTTTTCGTTTGGTGGCTGAACTTGTTTTCGCGTGGAGAATCGGCGTGTTCTTCGTTGTATCGGTAATTCTCTGGCAATACGGCAGCAGGAACGAGTGTACAGAAAAATTGTCCGAGTTAAGGTCGTGTTAAATTCGTTTCTGTGTAGGAGAGACTGTGTCGAACAGCCCGAAGCAACGCTGCGGACAACGGTTCGGTTTCGGGGGAGGAGGAAACGGAAAAAGGCGAGGAGACACGCAACGCTCGGTTTAATAGCGGGCCCAGCCGCATCGGTGATGAGCCTTCGAAACAATACGGCCAAAGAAAGTCCGTTTCGGGCCCATCTTCCGGGCAAGTTTTTGCCAGGCTCGAGAATATTATTCGGTCAGTTTCAGAATTTCAAATATTCCGCGGACACAAGCCGCTCGGAAGAAACGGCCTGGCCAGCCGCATTTCTCTCGATTGTCTTCCGCAAAACGTCTCGGTCCGGCAAAAACTTGTGAGAATCGGCCTTTCCGAACGGAGAAAAACAGTGGGAGAGAGGAAGAGAGGCGAGCCTTGGTACTCCACAAGAAACCCGATCGACTGGTTCTTCCGTTTGTTTTTATCCTCGCGGCGACTGCTTTCCGAAAGGCGGGCCCCGTTCGCTTGAATTTTAATAGGACCCTTTGGGCCTGCTCGTTCCCAGTAGACGATCTCAGGGATCAAGGAACCCTTCGAGGATCTAGGACAGCCATTGCCGGTGCCTCTGAGGGCAACGGTTTGGGAAAATTGTATGGGAATCTGGAGGAGTTCTCTGGTCTGCAAATCAGAGTTAGAAAGAGGCGTGGCTACGTTGCTCTCAATTTTCGAGGACTCGGAGCAGTGGCTAAATGATTTATGTATACTTATGCACACTCTGGATGTTTTTCGAAAATTTTACTCAAAGAATTGTTCTCTTTTTATTAGGACCAAATAAGATTTTAATTTTGAATGATTGGTAATTATTTACTTTAGGGGCTGATTTTGACGAGCTTCAAATATGTTGTCAAGGTAATCATTCTGAACAACTTTTCCCTATACATGTTACCGTCGCTCGGTTTTAGTTTTCGAGATATTTGCAAAGAACTATTGCTAATACTGCATTGAATTTTTCGTATTTCTGCACGCTCACGACCACGCATACGAAAATCCTTTTATGTACATGTTGTATATCGTATACCTATGTTATTCATTTTGTGTTTGGTTAGAAATAAAGTGAATTTAATCTGATATATGAAAATTCGAGAGAGAAAATTCAATATAGTATTAGCAATAGTTTTTTGCAAATATCTCGGAAACCAAAACCCAGCGGCGGCAACATGTATAAGGTAAAGTTTTTCAAAATGTTGATCTTAACAACATATTTGAAGGTCATCGAAATCGGTGACGAAGTTCGTAAAGTAAATAATTACCAAATAATTCAACGGAAATCTAGTTCTCAGACCAGAGGTTGCTTTGGATTGTGACTAAAAGCATTCTACTGTCCCTGCGTAAACTAGGCGTGGCCTCGTGGCTCCGAACATCAGGTGCTTGAGCTGTTTTGAAGGATTGCTCCAGGTGACAGTTCCCATTGCAAAAGAAACGTGAGTTTCCCGCAAGTTGAACGCGTCTCACCGATCACCGAGATTCGTGGCAAGTTACCTCCGAAGAAAAAAGAAGAAGGCTAACTTGGCCCCGTCGACGTCGCTCGAAAAGTTAGCGGATCCCGCGGGACGCTTGGCTTCCGATGATAACCAGGTTACGGAAATCCTGAGCAATTAGGAGACGCTCGCTGGATTTCAGTTTTCCTCGAAGCTTCGCCGGGATTATCGGTCCCGTTTCAAGTTCCCCAGGAGTTTGACAACCTTACGTGCCGCGAAAGGTAACTGCGTTCGGGGGACCGACCATCGCCGAACCAACTTCGCAACTTTCGCGTAACCCTCTAACCCTCCCCCTTGCAATACCGGAGACCCCTTCGTCGTCGCGGAGACGTCGAAAAGAGGAAAGTTTTCATCGGAGGAATTACGGAATTTCGAGGGGACGTGCTCAAGCCTGCTGCAATCTTTAATCGACAACCAGCATCCCTAGAACGCCGTTCACTTTACTCGATTCTTTCATCGTGACGCGTTCAAAGTTTCCGAGTTGAGACCCATCGACACCGACTCACATTCTAGGAAAAGTAACCCACACTTTTCTCAAAGTTCATTTCATTTAATTGTGGAATGGAAATGGAAGAAGAACAAGAGCTCGTTCAATTTTAATAAGGTTTTTTAATATATACTTTATTATTATTATTTATCATAGACGGGCACAAACCCTTTTTACATAAGTATTTACGAATTTAAAAAAAAGATACGAGACTACTTATCTAATAAGAAAGAAGGGACATGCCCACAAAGACAAAGAAAAAAAAAACAAAATAATACTGGTACAATTAATAAGTATTATCATATAATTCTGCATAGTTGCATTTTTAAATTTTCATGTAGTTGCTGGAACAAAAAAGATGTTCTTCTGGTCTCTAAAAATCATGTACGATTTTTTAGAATCTTTTAATGATTTTCTCAGACTTGCACTCGTACTTTGAACAGATTTTCCATGGCCTCGGAATATCGCCAGTCGATTTCCACGTTGCAATAACATGGATCGTGCCGGCCTGAAAACCGGAAACGGTGTGCGCGCCGGGTGAAAATTAAGTCTCCGGAACGAGTTTCCTTTAGCATCGCGGGAACCGGCCTTTGGCGGGTAACGTTTTAATTACGCGCCGCGAGCCGGGTAGCCTCGTTCGCTTTATCGCCGATAAATCTCAACCATGTTGATATCGCGATGGAAACGTTACGACGGCCGACGCGACTCGGCGCCGCAACAAATTCGCACGCGCGCGGCGCGTGTCCCAGCGATGCTTCCGTTCTCCGATTGCTGCGCAACCGGGAACCTAACGCATCAGGAAAAACTGCAGCCGCCTTTCTTTTCGCGAGAGGATGCGAACTGGAGCGTTGCGCGTTACGAAGCGGCCTTTTAATTACTCCCAGCTAAGTGCTCGCGCGAAAACATTTTTCCGTTTAATTCGGACGTGACCGATGGTCTTCCACGAATTGGGAATAATGGCCTAAAAGGTGCGTTATTGTCGGACTATTTGTGCTGTCACGGAGTTCTGCATTATTATTATTATTTATCATAGACGGGCAGAAGCCCTTTTTACATAAGTATTTACAAAGAAAAGAAAAGAAAAGAGAATCCGATAAGAAAGAAGGGACATGCGCACAAAGACAAAGAAAAAAAATAAACAAAATGATACTGGTACAAGTGATAGGTATTATGTATTCAATGAAAAAATCAATACTGTTACAAATATATGAAGTAATATAGAAAACTATCGGTGATTAAACACAAAATCAAATACAAAGTGGTGTATATTTTAATTGTTTTAATAGAAAATGTAGTTCCCTTGGCTTGTATAATACATTCAACACATTCAGGCATAGAATCAATAAGAATTTTGCATTTTTCTAACATTTGTTCGTCTCGAAACCATAACTGAATTACAGCCTCTATCAGCTTCGTTTTTGTTGTACAGTCAACTTTAGGAACCCTGGCTTTCACAATAGTCCACAGATTTTCAATGTGGTTTTATTTTTCGAAATTGTTATAAAAGATAACTTGCAACAGACTTATCCACAAATCAGCACAGACTAGTTTATCAGACGCACAACAAAATGGCAGCTACCATTGAAACAGTCATGATGCGCAGTAATGACTTTGAAAAACGAATAATACATTAAAAATGTCGTTGTGTTTGCATTCATTCGTACGCTACTATACATATTTGACAAAATTTTTATTGACTACATTTATAAGAAAAATTAATAGAAGGAACATAAAAATGTGAGAACGTTATGCCAATCTAATACGTTAAAATTATTAAGTATTTGTAGAAAGAGCTGAGATAGTTGCGCTATTTCTCTCTGGAAGTATCGAATGGAAAAACAATTGAAACAAGTAGGGGCAACCTTTGCAGCATCCGGAATGATCGTTGATTGGCAACGTTTCGCGCGATCGACGAACAGTTGCGCTCGGCTGTGTTAGTTCAGTCCCGGGGTTAATTGGTAATCAGAGAACCGGGTTACACAGACCGAACGAAAGAGAAACTCCGGTTCCTGGCGTTTTTCGGGAAAGGGAGCGCTCGAGAGTCCGGCAACTCGACTTTAATTGCTTCGTTACCCGAAATCGCTCGTGCTAACTCCACTATGGCAAAAAGCTGGGAAGAACCCGGAGCCAATGGGAAGGAAATAAGAACCGGTGAATGAAAACGAGGCTCTGAATGGAGGAAGCAAAGTAACAAGCTCGCTCGTTCCCTCGGCCGGCCATGGAAATTACGCCCACCTCCATTTTCTTGAGAAACACGCAATTCTTGTTGCGTACCACGCGTTTGATGCAGTTACAACAAAAATGAGCAACTGCGATTTAAAACGGTGAAAACGTTAAAAGTCTTTAAGAGTGTCAATATATTAATTTCATCGCATTAAAATTGTTAATGATGAATATAAATTTACATTTAACTCCTGCATCTTGAACGCTTTTGTATATTTCAATACTATACAAAATTACTAGAATAGTTACTAGAATGTAGTGTTCGTTGACTGTTATTTTTTATTTAACGATTAATAAAGAAAAATAATAATAATTTCATTTTATTTGTGTTAATTTATTTTTGACAAATGAAGTATAGGGTGCCATTTGGCATATATGAGATTCCTTTAATTCAAATTTTTTTAAAATAAAATATCTGCCTGAAATTTTAAGAAAGTGGAATCAAATAATAGATAAAAGATAATAAATAAAAATCGTACTAAATTCTGTCGAATTTTTATAATGAAGAAATGCATAAAAGTATGCAGTCTACTTACGACTGGACGAAATAAAAATTATCCAGTAGCCCGTGCAGATCTGAAATAAATAAAAATAATACTATCAGCGCTTTCTTCTTGAACTTTCTCGAGTATTCTGATTTCACGTTGTAAACAGTAAGGATTATAGGATTGTTCGAAGCACAACGCGTTCATTCGTGATCTTCCAGGCACGCTATTATTCGCGCAGCTGCTATTCAGATCAGTTATTCTAATTGTTTGCCTGTGATTCGAAGATCGAAGCCATCCGCGCGTGCACGATCGCGGAGTCGTACGGGATCGAGAGAGCGCTGCTAGGAAATTAATGTTTATGGACCCACATGCGCATCCTTCCAGAAGGATGATCAGCCAATTTCTGAGAATTCGAAGAAATTTTGTGATCGTTTAATCCGAGGCTCAGAATCTACAGTTATCTTTCGTTTCTTGCTCGAATTTATTCAACTCGTGGAAACATCAATTTTCCCTGGGAACAAATCTTACTTTCAGGAAGTTCTTTGAAAAGAACTCACAAAAGAAGAGTTAAAATTAGAGAACTAAGAAAATTCCGCAGAATAAAAGTTTCATGGAAACAAGCTGTTTCAGAGGCTTTATTAAAACAGTTTCCATAATGAAATACAAACTTCAAACACGTTCTTTAATATTGTGGCTTCCCGTCGGCGGATGATTAAATATTTGATAAGAAAACTAGAATTATGGTAAAAGGCGGGCACACTCGATTGCCGCGTCAAGAACTTCGCTTTAAGAGGAACGTCTAGCGTATCCGGTAGGCGAGTCTAATAGTGGGGATCCCAGTAGCGATTAGCCTAACTAATTACCCGCAATCCGCGTGAAACGGAATGCTTTGGAAGACAGACAGGGCTGCGGCGATTGTGCTCGTCAATAGGGAAGATAATGAGAGGCGTCCGATCGATTGGATCTATTGATTAATCCGCGATTTGCCGTGCAGATTGGATGAACGTCGACGAGGCGCGAGATATCCTAGAGCCTGGAGAGTAACTTCGGCATCGAAGTCGCTCTGGAAAGTTCGTGCTCCTTAGCTTTCGAGCGTAACCAGTTCCTGCAGGGACGGTAGACGGTTTATAGGGTCTCCTGGTCGCAAAGATACGGCGCGCGGGCTCGTAAAATTGACGCGTGCCTGCGAAAGTGGCCCGTAAATATCCGTGCAATTCCAGCGAGCGACGCTGTCGAACTTGGGAGCCATCCACGGCGCAGCTCCGACGATCTTCGGCCACTATTAATTTCCATGCGATGGCTATCGAACGGTTTTGAACGCGGGCTTCGGGATCCAAGACGGATAACGAGTACGGAGGTCGGATTTTATGCTCGCGATCGATCTGGATACACTGCCGAAATTGTGCCACTAGAATTCCCGCGCGGTGGAGATTTATTCGGTTTTGGGTATTCGCGTGTTAAAATACCTATTCTCCTTTTAGTCAGCTATTCATCAATTATTTTAGATATATATAATATGGTTCACAAGGTTGATTCGTCAAAAAATATAGAGAATCAACAATTAAGTGTTTATGCTTTCTTTTTTATAATTAAAGGTTATCTAAATTAAAGGATAATTATTAATTAATCATGTACCTGTACACAAAGCTTACGTATATTTTTTAAGTAAGTTAGTCTATGAATTTGTCGCGTCCGACAGATCGTGAGATAACATCGATCGAAGAAGAATCGATTGGAAGCGGTGTTCGACCTTGATGTTCGACTCAGAACTTCCGCGATTATCGGCGGAACGAACGACTTCGAGTGGATCCGAAGCCTCTCGGCACTGGATCGACCTTTCGGCTAGGCCGTTACGGTAAATTCCAGAACGAAAGCATCCAAGTAAGAACGGGACGAGAAATGGACAATGGAACGCGCGCGCGAGAGAGAGAGGCCGTGAACGCGAAACTTCAGAGACACGGCTGATAATGCCGGCCCATAATGGCACCCTCCCTCGGCTCTTCCTCCTTAGATAAGCGCCTAAGTGACCGTGGGCCAGCACGACTTATCGTGAATTTATTGCGCGCGCCTCGACCTAATCGTACATTTGCGGTCGGGTTCAGTGTATCGAATTCCGCCCATTTTTCGTCGGGTATCCTTCCAGGTTCCCAGCGTTAGCTTCATTGGTATTTGTTATATCGGAAATTGCCAAAAATCGTGATCAAACACGATGAAACAATATTAAGTTAACATTTCGACGTTCGAACATTGTTCTTAGCTAGTATAAACACCCCTACACTTCCTTCAAACACGTTCATACAATTGCAAATTGTGGTCCTTGAACGATTTCGATCAACTACAAAGGTATCGACAGCTGTCAAGAAGCAGTTGACGTTCGAACACACTTCCTAGCTAGTATAAACACCCCTACACTTCCTTCAAACACGTTCAAACAATTGCAAATTGTGGTCCTCGAACGATTTCGATCAACTACAAAGGTATCGACAGCTTTCGATAAGCATTCGACGTTCGAACACTCTTTCTAGCTAGTATAAACACCCCTACACTTCCTTCAAACATGTTCAAACAATTGAAAATTGCGGTTCTCGAACGATTTCGATCAACTACAAAGGTATCGGCAGCTGTAAAGAAGCATTCGAGGTTGAAATACATTTCCCAACTGACTGAGACATTATCATCCTTACGTCAAACATGATCAAGCTGGAATCCTTGGAATTCAGTGGATGAAATCCGACGATTTTCTACCTCGTACCCTGAGCTTCGAGGCCCGTAGCATCGCTGGGGGATCAAGTTGTATGGTCAATGATGATGGTATTTAGCAACCATCAGCGAGGAGGAAGTCCACGCGCAAACTGTTGCCTGGACGTGCGGGTCTCCGCCCACGCGAGCCCGAGTGCTCTAATCGCTCTCGATTAATCCGCTTTGGAGAACACTGCTCGAGCCGTGCTCGCAGGAACGTCATTTGCCAGTCGAGCGAGATGGAGAGCGGTGGAGTCGATGGATTCTCGACTCGTTGAATTCGCGAGGCTGCATCGATCGAGGTGTAGAGCCATAGAGCACTTGGTTTCGCAATCGTGGAAAACTAATTCCGCCTGTTGCTCGGTCTCACTGGGAACATCTTCTTGGAAAACAGAGAGAGCCAGTTGTAGCTTCAACGATTGCAATTACGATTCAGAGAATTGCACCGTTTTTTTTCTGTTCTCCCATGGACCGGTAATTGTCTTGCTCAATTCGGCTCGCAGGTATTCTCACGCGCGCTAGTAACAGGCAGAATCGCGTGCGTCCCGCACGGATCGCGACTCTCGCTCGCCCGAGGTGTAGGGCCAACCGTAATTTTCTCTTTAAGCATCCCAGCTCCGCCGATCTGATACGGATACGTTTTTGTGTGAGCCGATCGATGGTAGCTTGCCCCGTTGTACTCCGATTCCGAGATTATCGTGCTCTTCATTGTCTCGAGCGCCTAATGAACGCGAATTTGCGTTTTGTTCCGCACTGCGGAGACCGACGTGACCCCTTTCGCGTGGATTCGAGGTCGGCCGATACGAAATGGGGTCGGGAAAGACTTCGTAATTGTATGGGGATTGGCCTGGGTTCTATGGAGGGCTGAATGTAGAGCTTTCAAGAGAACCCTATTGGCTCGGAATTGGTGCTCATAGTAACTCTACTTAGGTAGGGCTTTCGCAGACAATGCATTTGCCAAGGCGGGGCCATTGAGATGAAGAATTTGACTCTTAGACAGGACTATCGAAGTTAATGGGCCTGCCGAGGTAAGACCATTGCAAATAATAACTCTACTTACGCAGAGATTTGGCAGGCAATAGATTTACCAAGATGGGGTCGTAGCAAACAAGAGGGCTACTTAAAGCTTCCACGAACCATAACTTTACTTGGGCTGGATAGAACTTTCGCACGGAAGACGCTAACATAGATAGTGCTTTCAAAATGCGTCCGACCCGAATGAACATCCCTCCATCTGGAACAAAGCCAACAGATCTCGATTAAATCAGACAGTAAGAATTTCCAGTCTTTGCCAGTACCGATGCAAGTGCCACTTAGAGTTTCCACAAACGATAACTTCATTTGGACTGGATAGGGCTTTCGCACGGAAGACGCTAACAGAGATAGTGCTTCCAAAATGGGTCCTATCCGAACGAACTTCCCTCCATCTGGAACAAAACCAAAAGAACTTGGTTAAATAAGACAGTAAGAATTTCCAGTACCGATGCAACAGGCAGATGGCGATCCACAAAGGTGCAACGATCGCCTCGCCTCGTTCCAAGTATCGTTCCCCGTAGCATAAGAGCCGACAACGCGCTCACGCAAGCGAACGCGTGTTAGGGATCGCCGCTCGCAACAACGCTCGCCGCTTTAGCTTAGAGCTCACAGATTTACCGCCCTCGCACTTGCATTAAATCCATGTCCGACGCGTTCCCGCGATTCTTTTTTCCCGCCACCCTAACCCTCCCACTCGCCCTTTTACAGTACACCGCGCGCGCGACGTATAATACCCTCGCGCGAGTAGGTGTATCGCTTCGCTTCGTGTGTCCGTGCCCCCCTTCTTCCACGACAGAAAGACAGCAGAGCATGACCGTAGCTACTCGACTAGATATAACCGAGAGGGAAGGGAAGCCGGGCACGGGCAGGCGTTACGACAACTCTTGCGGAGACCGCTTTATCGTTTTCCCTATGGCGACCGTACCGTCGTCCGTTCCCTTCTTCTTTATCCGACGCCGGACGAGTCCTTTCAGAGAAAATATCGGCGAACCGTCCTTTGTCACGGAAACTTCTTGCTTCACGGGGAAACTCTCTTTGCTCGACGTTCGAGCTGCGACGGAATGCCTCCTCGCTGAAGAATGGACCCTGAAGTACGCGGAGTTGTGCAGATTTTTTTAGTTAATTCTGTTTTGGAAGAACACAGATCAACACTTCTGGATCATTTGTTTAATTGTAATGCATTCGTTGGAGAATTATCTCAGCAACTACAAACTGTTCTCGTTGTACCCACTCGATTTATAATCAATTCCTATTGGACCTTGATTACTTCGCTTCTATTTGATTCTACTGGAATCTACTTAATTCTTACTCAATTTGTACTGGATTCTACTGGAGCCTACTCGATTAGTACTCGATTTTATTGGATTCTACTAGACGCTACTTGATTCCTACTTACTTCCTACTGGATTCTACTGAAGCCTACTCAATTCTTACTTAATTTGCACTGGGTTCTACTAGAGACTACTTGATTAATACTCGATTTTATTGGATTCTACTAGACGCCACTTGATACCTACTGTATTCTACTTGAGCTTACTCAATTCTTACTCAATTTGTACTGGATTCTACTGGAGCCTACTCTATTAGTACTCGATTCTATTGGAAACTACTTGATTCCTACTTACTTCCTACTGGATTCTACTGGAGCTACTCAATTCTTACTCATTTTATACTGGATTCTGCTAGAGCTTACTCGATTACTACTCGATTCTATTGGATTCTACTGGACACTACTTGATTCCTACTTACTTCCTACTAAATTCTACTGCAGCCTACTCAATTCTTACTCAACTCTACTGGGGGATCTTACTTGATTCTTATTGAACTGTTCTGAATTTTCTACTTATTTGCTATTGAATTCTACTGGATCCTACTCAATTTCTACTGGATTCTACTTGATCGTGCTCGAGTTATACAGGTTTTGTACATGTTTCTGTACATGTCTTTATACATGCCTTTATACATGTTTTTCTACATGATTTGTACAAGTTTCTATACGTGATTTGTACAAGTTTTTCTACATGCTTTGTACATGTTCACCCATCACAGATTGTAGCTAGAGCAACTTCCAACGTAACTCACGCAGTTCGTTCGTGCCATCAGCAACTCCAGCACCATTTCTGAGCACACCGTAAAAATGCGGAAGTCATCCAAGATTGTACGAAAGATGGAAACAGTCTGTGATCATCGAGGACGGGGGGCACGAAATGTCCGTCTTCTTCCCGAAGTCAGTCCAAGTGAACTTTGCCGGTCGATTAGCGCCGATATTCGTATGAGTCGACATGCGAGAACGACAGTTCCCTTTTTCGTCGAAGTTCGCTCGCGCGGCATGGGTCCCAGGAACAAACAGTTCCCCGCGCGAGTAACCGGGAAAACCGTGGAACTTGTTGAAAGTCTGCGATGACGCCGCGCCGGTTTCCGAAGCGTTTAAGGACTTCTCGTAGAGTTCGGTTCCGAGCAGTTCCGAGCGGCGCATGCAACTTCTTGTCGATCAGCCGGAGCTCCCGGATTCTCTTTATCGTTGCTTGCGACGCTTTCCACCCGCGAATCCTGCAACAACTCCAGCCAGAAACTGCTCCGGAAAGGAGTCCCTCGATGTCTGTTCGGCGCATAGTTTCGAACTGCGATAGCTGGCTCGGCGGAATCGAGGATTTACTCGCGCTCGAACACTTTTCTAGGATCAGCCGTCAAGAAAGCACATTTGTCTGGTCGTTGTTTGTGAAAATGATTGCGGTGGACCAAGTATGATGCCGGCAAAGAATTGTTTAAGATCACTGTACACATTTTTATCTTCTGCGGTAGTCAATATATTGTCTTAAACTACATTATGTATAAAAATTTTCAACGATCTTTTTCAATGTACACTTATTCTATTCAATATAGTACATTTGTAGAAAATACATTTGTAGAAATTGTAGAAAAAGTATCTTGTATTCTGTTTAGTATATCTTCATTTTATTTTCACTGATAGGGTAACTGCACCAGTGCATAAATGGGCACCAGTCAATGAACAATAATTATTATTAATAAATATCAATAATAATTATTATTACCAATAATTACTAGAATGTAGTGTTCATTGACTGGTATTTTTTATATTTTTTATTTAACGTTTAATAAAGAAAAATAATAATTTCATTTTATTTGTGTTCATTTATTTTTGACAATTGAAATATAATTTAGTAACATTTAATTCGCATATTTTTTAAAAAATAAAAAATCTTCCTGGACAATTTCTTAAATGTTCATTCACTGGTGTAGTTACTCGAAGAGGAAATAGTGTGAGCGATAACGAATTCATTGATAACTTGTATCTAGACAACAATAACACCCAATGGATGAACTAGTGTTGTTTGAATATTGCCTGTGTAATTTGGTTCGGGCAGCTACCGAAATTTGGCAGGACGGCTCTCGATGATCGCACGGTCCAGTAAATGGTCGAGGTGCATGCACGCGTGCCCCACCGCTCCGTGTAGGAGTAGAAAGTTGCTATTGTGCCGGGATCTGGTTTTATATAAATAGCTGCGCTCGCGGGTCCGATCCGTGGCTTGAATTTCCGTCGAATAATGGAATAACGCGAATCGTTCCGGTCGCTCCTGCCAACTTCTCCAGCGTCACGATCGATCATCCATCACGATGATAGTGACACATGGTCGATACAGAGGGCAGAAAGCATCGATACGATTAAACGACCTGTAACAATTTATCGTTGACGTTATTCGTCAATTCTTTTAGTCTTTCGTTTGACTTCCTGTGGTCGTTGATTCAATTCGTGGATCCTTTATAGCTTTCGAAGAACATCATCGATCAGACTTCAATAATCTAAATACTTATCCCATAACCAAAACCTGGCAATCAGGATTTTTTAAAAATTCAAAGTCGTATGTGCTGTTAGGTAGAACCTTCACGAATTTTTTCGTGATTGATTGTGCAGTAGAAATTCTTCTCGATCGAAAATATATAATAAATTTTGTGGTTTCGAGCACAGTTCGATCAATTATAGAAAACAGCAAATTTCCAATTATTTAAACATTCATCTCAACGTTCCATTCCCAATACAATGAATTCAGTTACATATCTGCCACCATGGATTGAAGTTTTGTTTTCCATAACTCCTGAATATTATTTTAATTGTTTTCCCTGTTGTCACAACAAACGCAAAAATGTCTCTCTTGAGAATGATT
The DNA here is from genome assembly GCA_028455595.1 of Lasioglossum vierecki. Lineage (NCBI taxonomy): Eukaryota > Metazoa > Arthropoda > Insecta > Hymenoptera > Halictidae > Lasioglossum > Lasioglossum vierecki. The sequence goes on along the minus strand of CM052338.1, from coordinate 20,083,955 downwards.
CATATAGGAATCGAAAACTTGAGATGAATGTTTAAATAATTGCAAATTTACTGTTTTCTATAATTGATCGAACTGTGCGCCGAAACCACAACATTTTTTATATATAATTCGTTAAAACCTTGTTGATCCTATAACTACCCTTGTGGTAGAGGTACCGTGTTGAAACTTGCCACACAGGGTTGTGAATGGGCTTTCCATCGACTGATATATTCTTTACTAGGTATCAATGAATTTACTTTAACGTTTCATAAATGCGCGTGCGCGTGTAACCCCGTCGCGAAATAATTCTCACGTAAGAATTAAGAAAAGCGACGTTAAATAATTAAAAAAAATAAATGCGTTTACAGCACAGAAGTAGTTTCATAGCTTGATTAATCGCGAAGGATTGAATCCGAAAAAGGAAACATCTCGCATCGTAGCGATCAGTCACCGGCAGTGTAATTGCCGATCCACCGAGCGACGGTTGGCCATGTTAGCCTGGTTTCCAGTTCTGGTAGCGATGGCCGAAGATTCACGTCCGGAAGTTTCTCGTTGTCTCTTCAGCTTTTCTGTCCGCGCGCTCAGAACTAACGGCTTGTCAACCGGTGACCCGTGGCACGAAACGAACAGCGAAGAGTCCTCGAAACGTGCAAGGCATTTCCGTGGAACGGAGTGTGTATACATACACAAAGCTACATACGTATATCTCGTATCCGTACACAAAGGCCGAGTTAATATCGGCGAGTCGAGTGTTTTTCAAACAAGAGCGCAGAAATGGAGGCCACGCGTTGCAGAAGCTCGCGCCTTTCAAAGGATACGAGCCGCGCTTTCGAGGCCTCCTGACCGCTACGCGCCGAGATCCTATCGATCGGTCGATCTTCAACAGAACAGACAGCTCACCCTGATCCAATTTACCTTTCCCAGCCGACATATTTCTTCGCGATCGCCTGCACGCATACTCGGTGTCCGCCAATGAATATATACACTGCGAAACTCTGATTTTTCCGAGCTCTCGGACCTCTTCCATTGTTTATTCTTCTCCATGCATATTATTTCACGTGTTCTCGCCGTGCGCGTATTGGGCCTCGAGTTTAGTTGATCAGCTAAACGTTTGACCATCTAGGTGCACGGTAGTCCTTTTACACGAAACAACTTTAATTAAATTCAGTTCAATTAAATTCTATCATGTCTCCATATTGACAAAACATTAATCTTCCAACATTAGTAGGTTTTCTCACGGACTGACTGACAGATCGTCAAATTCTTTTAGGTACTTCCCATTGAGCTACAAGCTTGAAATTTTATTGTAACGGGGTAACATATAAATCGAACTACACCTAATTAATTTAATCTCAAATTTATTAGAAACGCGAGCAAATAAGGATGGCGTATTATATTGATAGCTTGACTCGAAATGAAGAGATGCAGCAGAGAAAAATAAAATAGAACCATACGTTGTTCACTTCATATAAAATCGAGCAGGCCAATGAGTTCATTTCCCTCTTGTGTATCACCTGTTTACAGTGATCCTCGTATTTAACTAAATTCATTTTTGAATCCAACAAATTTGGTACATAGGTCCACCATAACAAACCATCAAAGGAATAATTATCAAATCATCATAATAATTGTCTCAGTCTCACATTTACCACCATGTAATCCATTACTATTTTCTGAAGCTATTCAGTGACGCTATTAATAATTATATTTTTCAAAAAAAAAGTTTTTCTTGTTGAACAGCATGTGAGTATTTAAACTCTTATAAAGGAAACATTGAATTATTTTTATAACTACTTATATAAAAATTTTTCCTAATCTTCTCTTTTTAGACGCAATATATATCGTATTTTTTGAAAATGATCCACATTGGGATCGAAACGTCAAAGATGATATAAAATAATTGCACATTTGCTAGTTTGTTGAAACTGATCGTACTGCGCCGAGAAACGTAAATTTATATATAATTATCAAAGTTTGAAATTTTACATCTCAAAAATAAAGGCAGTATCTTGGGAACGGTGAAAAAATGTTCAGGATTTAATGAATCGGGCATAAAAGTAATACCTACTTGATAATTGATAGTTTCAACAAAAATTGATGAAATCCCAAGAACATGTTTTTAAAAAATGTTTTTAAATTATTAACACTGAACCTACCAAGCAAGACCGAATTTATTTCAGTTCTACATTTATACAAAAGAGACTTCATAATTTGATTAATCGTGAAATAAGAAACCGGTCGTTGCGCACGATTTTTAAACAACCCGGAACCATCTCTCGCAAATCCACTCCCAGTTTGCTCGGGGCATAATTATCTTCCCACGCTGTATGTACATAGTTCGCGTTTCCCGAAGAGGATCCCCCGAGCACTCGATAAAACATAGCGACCGCAAACTGTGTCTGCGAATTACGGTATCAGAGAGATCATTCCCGACTAATAACTGGAAAACAGAGGCAAAACCGCGGATAGGTCACTGCAGCTTTTCGTCTTAGCGTACGAACCTAGCCAGCCGAATTGCCGGTGAAATATTCAGAACACGTAGTCGAACACCGAATACGTGAGCACTGTTTATGCTCGGATAGCCGTGGGCGACTGCGGATTACTCCGGAAACGTCCGTTTGCAATTAACGCGGATAAATGGACCCATATCTCCGATATCGTGCCTGGCCAATAGCATTCCGCGGTGGCTGGGCTTCCCTAATCACGGTTGAAAATCACGGAATCGTCTAATTGGATTGACGGACTGGCTAGGATTAGCCAAATCATTTTTCCTTTCCCGTGCAAGAGCCTTGACAAAATTCGTCGTCTATAATCAGTGAATAATTCGTACTTTTTTTTGTCCTTTCACACTGAAGTTAACTTAAACTATATAATTTACAGTCTTTTAATTTTCACAGACGCAATTATATATAAAATATTTTCCTGATAATGGTCTTAAATTAGACCGAAACATATATTTATTTAAAATATATATTTTTGTAATGATTTTATAATTAACTCTTTAAATTTTGTTGTCTTAAAATAAAATTAAATATTGTTCGTTAGATAATTTAAAACACCATAGAGTATCGGGATGAAATTTCCACTAAAAGTCATTAAAAAATTATTCCTACCTACTGATGATTATCGTAATAAATATATATTTTTGTAATGATTTTATAATTGACTCTCTAAATTTTATTGTCCAAAAATAAAATTAAAAATTGTTCATTAGATAATTTAAATCACCGATGTCTTTGGTTGCAGATTTCTCTGTATTTCTTAAAATATTTTTAATATAAAGAATAAACGTTAAGTAGAAAAAAGAATAAATATTGTTAAGTAGATACTCTTATGTTTTCACTATAAGCTTCTAAAAAGTCATTTTCGTCGGTGTGCTAGTTCAGATATTTTAATTTAATGGAAAAAATGTTGACCCTTTAGTGTACACGTCTGTAAAACTAAGAATTTTTAAGATTTCGAAAAATCCTTTGAGAAACTCGAATGGAAAGGTCGACGAACAGAGCGGTTGTATTTCTAGTCGCGGTTTCAGCTCACGACAGGGCGAAACCGCTGCTCGATCGTCCAGGTAATCTGTGTTGGAAACGTGTCGTACGCTCGATTTCCCTTTCAGATCGGCGATCGTATATCTTTGCGCGACCAAACCGGCGGTGGCGCGTGATTAGAATCGTAAAATAGTCGCGAATCGCACTCGAGCAGACCGCTTAGCCCAGTTTATGGTCGCTGGTCCGAGGATTCGCGAGGAAAACGCATGTTCACCGAGTTCCTTTGTAAAACGATTTTTTTCCCGGTTAACTCCTCGATTAATTTCTCACGGCAACTACAGATCCTCAAAGGATCTATTCCGTCGTTCTTTCACTCTTTACGAGAACAATTTAACCTTTCTGCATTAAAAACAACAGATTATTAAATTATTAGATGATTACGTCGTTCTTTCACTGTTTCAAGCGTTACGAGTACAATTTAGTCTTTGCACACTTTGCACAGTGGATGATTTAATTATTAGACAATTATTCGTTCGTTCTCTCCACAGTTTTACACTCGACGGTGTTTCCATTTCAACGTTAAAACGTTTCATTCGACCGTGAACATTCTCAATGAATTGTTCAGAGTTACACGCGTGAAATTGTGCGTATATGCTTGTACTATAAATTATATTATATAAATTATATGGAAATATTTTTGTTGTTGGACAGTGTAATTTTCTCTGTCTTTTTCTATATTTGTCAGTTGCCACTTATTGGGTCAGAAAATACGTTTGACAGGGAAATTTGAAGGAAAAGTGCTCTTTTCAAAAATGAAAAAAAACTTCTTAGAACCCAAAGTTTTTTTAGTAATAGGCGAAAACCTAAAACAAGGTAATAAAAATCGTAGTTTTAATGGTTACAATTAAAATTTTAAGGTTACAATTAAAAATAAAAAAATAATTAAAATATACCCAAGAATATCTTTAATTAAAAACTAAGGGGTAAAGTATGTTAAATAATATTTATTTATTAATCCTATTGAATTATTAGATCCTCTAAATGACGTGTCAAAATTTCATTAAGTTCGAAATACTTTCCAGGTAAAAGTACCTGGCGACTGAACTAAATTGTATTACGTTATTTTTAATTTCCTCGAAATTACTTCAATTTGAAAATCTGAAATTTCACGGATCGGAGCAATCGTTAAAATTAAAGGAACGTGAATAATGATTTAGGGATATAAATTCCGGGTCGGTGAAACGATAGAAATTCGTTCGAACACCAGGAACAAAGTTAACGATTTCTCGACACGAGCAGCCTGGTCTCGCAGTTGCGGGCGTCTCCTTGCAACAGGGATTCGATTTCGCGGCTAGCCGACGTCTCTGCTCGATTTCTTCGTGGCACGAAACACGTCCGCGACTTTTCTAGCCGCGGGGAGAAGACGAATGCACTGAGACTCTGCTCGGAATTTCTCTCCGCGAATTGCGAATTCCGTTTCCCTGGCTCGGACGTGGACAAAGTTCAACTACTGCGGATCTACGGTAACGCGAGCACCCACGGAATATATATTTTCCATGTTGATCCTGTCTCGAACGGAACCAGACAGCTGCCACGACATCCGCAAGAAAATTCAACGCTGCCGTCACCGTGCGGCAGTCCTTCCGGTCTGGAACCCTATTCTGCAAGCCTTCTACGAATTTTTCTGAAGTGTACAGATCATAGTCCAAGATCCAGGGTCCATTTTTATGAGGGTCCAATTCCATTCATTTTGATGAGACGCCCAACGTTTTCTCGTACAAAAATTCTCGATTGTGGTAGCTAACAGGAGTAGCAGGGATAAAATATGTTGATTTAATGATTCTCAAAAATTTATTACTAACTGGTTTTTTTGTTGAAGCTCAAGATAATTATATAAATTATTCGAAAAAGTATTTGTCCTACAAAATTTATGGAATAAATTAAATTAATTTAATGAAATATTAATAAATTAAACCCTGGATCCTGGACTATCACTATTTTGTTTCAAGCTTTTGCATAAAGATTCTCAATTATGTAGTCCATAGAATATAATTTTTTTAAGTCGAAATACTTGAATACAACATGCAAGAGACTGTCTAAATGAATCTGTTCGTTTTAAAAAATTGTCAAAGCACATAAAATTTAAACGTGGGAGATTGCACCATTATAATTAATGTACGATGTACTAAAGGGTACACGTTAATTATACCAATCGATAAAACAATGTCCACACCACTGACACGTTAAAAAAAATAATTATTTCATATCGTCTAGCCAAAGATTCCAGCCAAAACGCGGTTCCGTCATAATTTCCGCAGAGATAGCGCTTGTAGTTACTTATGGGACAGACTGTAGCTCGTCAAATCTGTGTTTCAAAAGGGGAAAATGACTTTGCTCGCGAGCGTGCCGATTAAAGGCGTACGAGGGGACGTTTCCGCGGGAATAAATTATAGTCGAGCGGTTCGCTGCTGTCGGCGACGGGATTGGATCGGGAGCGGGGAAAAAGCGGGGCAAAAAGGAGGATAGAGGAGGAAACGACCGAGAAAAATGGCCAAGTTCTTCGCGACTAAGGAATCCCGCCTGGCAAGGTCGGGAAACGGCCTAGCCGCTGGCTATGGCACTATTCCGCGGCGGCGTTGCTCGCTGCCTCCATTTCCGCGTGCGCGAGCGTCTTCGAGATGATCGTCGCTTCCCGATCTATTAATCCTAAGTCTGGCGATCTATTTTCGAGCCGAGACTAACGGGACGAAAGCGTGGCTTCTACTTTTAACTCTGCTTCGATCTAAGATTACAAACATTCCATTTAACAGTCCATTCGCCTAAAAGACCATTGGCCAATATTTTTTTATTAGAAAATCTCATATGAGATTTATTTCAACATAATTACAAAAAAGACGAAATACGCCACATACAAAACAGAATATAATAATTACAAAATAGAATGTGATATATTAGAGATACACAGATATTTTAATACAGACATATAATTAGTTGGAACAGTATAGACAAAACTTATAGTTTAAGACCACAGCTCTTAAAAAATGATAACGTGTAGTGACAAGCGTTTATATTTGGTTTAGCTATTAATATTGCGACATCTATTAGAAGCTGGAAATTTATTTTGCTGAGTTTATTCATTGAAGTATTGAAACAGATTTGTTATTTATAATAACTCGGTCGTATCTTTTATGAACTATTTCCAAATTTAGATGCGCGGAAACAGGGACCAATTTTCTCGTTACGCAAATCTCTGAATTCTTTCAGGACTCTCCCGTAACATAAGCTCCGATGCAGGACGAAAATATTGAAATTACTGCGACAGCAATCCATTAGAAGGCTGTTCGCGTATCATGTTGCAGCGCGGCGTAAAAGAAAACGCGTCGGTTTCAACGATATCTGGTTCGCTGGGGAGAGGACGACGAAAAATAACGTGCCGTTTGAAATTGATTATCGAGCGGTGCCAGGGAAAGTCACATCGAGAGACCGGGTAGAACGCGCGAGCGTTTACCGGTGTTTTCGAGCGGATAACACGTTCGTCGAATCGCTGCCACCCAGCCGTAGAATGCGACCCAGCTACTTCCCCGGGATTATGTAAGATTATTGGAATGCACGTGTAACCGGATAACGAAGCCGATCTAGAAACGCGGCAGCATTCATCCGGACCCCGTACGCGTTCTCGTTGTCTTTCTGCAATCGCCGCTGCACTCGTTTCCTTCTCGTTCGATCGCGATTCTTTTCTCGGCTCCTCGCCGCGCCGTTTCGCGTTCCATTTTCGCTTTGAGATCCCGTCGCGCATCCTTTTCCGCGAAATTGTCACCGTTCCAACCGTGCATCGGGTAAATCGAATACGAGCAGCTTTGGAAACAGTGTACGGAGCAATCTGGAGGATGCAGAGCATTCTCAATGCGGAAGATCGACAAAAGGGTTGCCGTAGGGATGCAACGCTGGATGCAATTTTCAATCGCGACGCGTGCTGCAGTCCTGGAAAATTTTCGACACTGGACATTGCGGGAATTCTTAAATGTTTCTACATGCTTTCTCTCATACAATAAATAATATTACAATGAAATTATAATAATCAGCAACATCTGTCATTTGGAAAATTTTCCATTTTGCGTCGCCTCCGAAAAGATTTATTGTATTTAATGTGGTATTTAATATTTTATTTTAATAATCAATTTTATTTTAATCAATTTTATCAACAGTTGGTTTGTATTCGTACGAATCAAAAGGAAATTAAATTGTATTTAATATTTTATTTTAATTAATTTTATTTACAGTTGGTGTGTACTCATAAAAATCAAAATAAAATTATGTCATACTTTTTAGTGCATTTTTGTTTTTGTTTTTTAATTTTATATTAACTGTTCATGTGTATTCACATAAAAGAAACCGAAATTATTTCATACTTTTTAGTGCATTTTTATAGAAACTATAAAATGGTAATAATCTTCAATTATATAAACACGTCAAAGATCTTCTTCGTTGCAAAGCAATACATATCAATCCAACGTTTAACAATACTGATACGAATTTGCCACCGATGCACTACCCAATTCAACACACACAGCCTCTCTCGAACAATTTTCACTATCCAACTAGAACTGTCTGCAAAGGCGAACTATTTCCCTGCGAGCGACAAACTGTTCCGGAAAGGAAGGCGTGATAAATAAGCGGATACAGATTATTCAAGCTAACCAACACTCGGATCTCGGTTAGCTATACTCGGTTATGTTTTCTGTGTAATTACCTAATATGTCAAGATGCTTCCCACACATAGGACACCATGGATTCTGGAAAGTTCTAGTTTAGATTACGGGCACCGTGATCGCTTACAGCAAGAGAAATAGCGAGAGTAAGAGAGAGAGAGAGAGAAAGTGATAACAAGCCGGAACTTCCTCCAGCAAGGAAACTATCCATCGTAGATTGGGACAGGACTGTGTGTAGACGTGGTAAATCGCAAATGATCTCGTGTTTGTTAATGAAACCGCCCGGAGATTCACGACGGAAGATCGTGGGTGGAATCTCAGCGTGGAGATTAGCTCCGGGATGGCGACGCTGCGCCAGGGTCCGTTTTGACTCTTCAAAGGCTTCTGGCGGACGCAGCGTCTGCTCCTCATCCATCACGATGAGATTTCGTCACGCAAATATGCACAGGCAGCCTCTGTAATCATTCAAATTATCTTCTGATAAAACTGTTGATCGTTACAAAAAGCGGCTACGTAGACGGAAAATTATAGAATATACAGAAATCCATCAAATCCGCAACCTCATTCATAATACTAGTATTTTCTCTAACTACCTTCTAACACTTCTGTGTGGACACGTATCGTGAGAATAAGAAAGAGAGGTAAACGTGTTTAAACCTAACGTAACCCAAACATGTTTAAACCTAGCCTAACCTAAACATGTTTAAACAATCATAATGTATTAGTATTGCACATCACTGGATTCGGGAAAGTCTAGAGAATCTTCTGATGTAAAGAACAATACACTATCTATTATAATAACATCACAATATTTGTTCAAAGTTGAAAAGTATTTTTCAAAAATTCAAATTTCTCAAAAACTGTGCGCGTAGGAGAAAAATTATTGCCAGATTCGGAATCAGCACGAAAAACTCTATAAGATCCACCCAACAGTTATATGGAATCATGAAAAAAGTGAAATATGTTGGACAGTGTTATTAGCTAAATAAATAATTAATTAGTTATCGATCTTTTTTTATTCGCGGCGCGTGTTATTAGCTTATGGTGTAATTTGAGAACATCGTGATCCAGTAGCTGACAATTATCCTTGATGACGCTATTATGAATATATGGAGTTAATTAATGGAGTATTATTATTAATGGAATTAATTTTCGCCGAACAATCGGAAAGTATGAGTTTCTACACCGAATACATTCTGTAATCCAGAGTGCACAGCAACGATAATGCCTAACTCGAGCACGCTAATTTCCCGGACCCCGAGGAGGCAGTCGCGAAGCGAGATGAGGAGTCGCGAGGCAGCTCCGATCCCCATAAATCTTCATTGGCGAGGTGTCGTTAGCGCGCGAAATAAAATGAGACGCTCGCGGATGATTAATCGAGAGGAATGGTAACGCGGTTGCATAACCCGGGAAGTGGTCTCGCGGAAGAAACGTAGCCAATGTTGTTGCTCGGTTCCTCGGACAATTTTCTGCGACGCCTTCCTTCCACGATGATTCTTCCTGGCCCGGACAGATTAACGCCGGCCGACATTCATCATGCGCAGCAACGTCCGATGATGCACGATGCAAACAAACATCCCCACCGACTGGGCGTCGCGACGCCATGTTACGCGCGCTTTGGGCATCCGAGAGAGAGATATTTTCGACGCGAGCATATTGCGCAGACATTTTCAACGGCGGCCTACAAAACTGTTGAACGATTAACTTCATTATGTAAACGCTATTACAACGTAAACCTTGTCACGCGCGCGTCACGTCGAAACGTAATTTCGCTAATCGAATGCGTGCGCTCGAGGCAAACCCGAGGCAGATTTTATGCATTTAAAGCGGTGGTCGTATTAAAAATATTTCTCGACAGAAATCTATTTAGTTTCAAGCTTAATAAGCTAATTAATCAGTTACGTCGATCGTAAATGTTCAATATAATTCGTTGATGCTTTCGGCGCACAGTTTCGATCAATTAACTACTCCAATAGCCATTTTGCAATTTCAATTTTTCCTCACGTTTCAACATTCTTAATATTATGAAAAATTACGAAAATTTCTTTGATGTTGGTCCAAACCAGTCAAAACCAAAATTGCTATTGGAATCGTTAATTGAAAGCATCAACAAATTATATTTAATAAGATAATTGTAAGAAGAAACACATTTTTAGGTGCAGAAATATACTACAGTCTAGACTCGATGCATTTATGAAAAAAAGAACTAGACGCAGTTTATAATGATGAAAACATTAAAGAAGAGGAAATAAGTCTAAAATTTCAGTAAAATATGTCGACCACTGTTACTAGAATTAAATAACTGTATTTGCTGTAAATTGTGCGATAACAATGGGTATTTAGGGCTGGCAGAATCGGCGAAACTTCAAATTCGAGGACGCGTGTTGTACAGATTCCGCGGATTCTTCGGTTAGTCGACGAAGAAGGGAGACTTTCGGCGCGGTGTTTCGAGAGGAATCGGAAATTCGGTTGCGCGAGAATTCGGCAGCGGTACAATGCGAATGGAAATCGCGAGAAGCCGAGTTCCAATAACCTAGAACGAACGAACCGAGGAGCCGATACGAATGAGAGAGGAAATTCCAGTCCCGCGATCTCCGGGCTTCGTATTTCCCGTTCGATGCAGCCCGTTGATACCGCGTCGAAAATATCGGCTGAACTTCGTGCCCTGGAACGCTTTAATTTCCTTCGTGTCCTCTGCCCCCGCGCCCTGCTAATTATTCTCGGGCTTTCTTCCGCGAGCGGGGACGTCGATCGTTATCGCGTCGCGTCGAGTTGCCTCGCTTTCGAACCTAAATTGGGTGGCCTGATGTCGTTCGGATAATGGGGATCGAGAGTTCTTAATTCGTTTGATATTTAAACGAGCATGCTATCGCGCGCTTTCCATCGGCCTTTGATTCCTTGCTGCTCCTCCGACATTTTATTTCAGCTGCACAGCGTTTCCTTCGCTGTCTCAATCCCATTGTCCCTGTTGTTCCTCATAAATTATTTAAAACAATGAAAATGTTTTGGAAATTATTTTCTAAATATATATATGTATATATCCCATTGTCCCTGGTGCTCCTCATAAATAATTCAAAACAATGAAAATGTTTTGGAAAATATTTTGGAAATATATAAATGTATATACATATAATTATAATTAATTAATAATTAATAAATAATTATAAATAAAAAAATAAATATATTTATATATGGCATATTATTTTTACCGGTTTATTCTCATAATTTTTTCGTTGCCCAACTTCACCCTTAAAATGGTTAATGCCATTTTCCAGAAGACAGTCTTCGTGAAATCTCTGAATATGTTCCCCAGAATTGAAATACTAAATTTATTCGTCTTTGAATAAATTCAATAAGAAACATTTATTTCGCGCAACGATCACATTGTTTACTCGTAAATTGAAGACAATGTAACAGATCTGAAATTTGCCTGACATCATTACGGTCTGACAATTATAACGAGCGTGACATCATCTCCGGAGATTCTCGTCAGAGTTCCTTTCGCCATTCTAATCTACCAGCCCGGTACATACGGTTCCCACATTTGTTCTCTCCAAGCCCCATTTGTTATACTTTCACGATGACAACGTCACACACACGCACCGATCTTCTTTTTGTTTCAGGTGAGTCTACAAGCTGTCAGGTGTAAGCTAGTTTCACGCTCGAGGATCTTCCAGCATGGTGAAACGTTTCGATGGTTTGTTGTTCGCTGGATAACGAAGCTCCGGCGAAGAGTCCCCCTTCGGTCTCCTACGGTTTGATGATGATTCGACGCGCTCTGCGAGATTGCGCGTACCCCTCGCATTTTTCACGTTTAGAACACGTTCGCGTTCTAAGACAGGCTGATTGCGAGGAGGTCACTTCGCTGACTTTCGCGTACTGTCCGTCGCAAAAGTTTATATATTTTTGCAGCTGAGGTAACAACAAATACATTGTTGCGTGTGCATTATTTATTATTGTGTCAGTTCGTATTAGACAGCCTGGTAAAATAATAGTCTTCTTTTTCCAATTCATTGGCGATCGTAATTTTACAATTCTGTTGTTATTTCCGATTTTATATTTTTATAAATTCAACTATATATAGTTGTATATATAAATCAACCCTATACTTCAATGAGTATTGAAGTATACTATAACTTCAACCCTATACCCAGCACAATCAACCCTGTAGTTCAATATGACAGCCCTATAAAATAATATAATTCCTAAAAGTTGGTGAATTATGGTAAAACAGTGTTTATAAAACCAACGTATAATTCGTGTAATTTTTATCATTTTTACCGGACAAAAATAACGTACATGCTGCAAACACCCATGAATGCGTCTGCAAAATTCTAAAAGAAAAAGTTGCACAGTTCTGCCGAAAAAAATTCGGAAAAATTGATGGAAAAAGGGGGATACCTCTTTAAGCGCGCGTTTGCGAAGCCACGACCAGAGGGAGGGGGTTGAAGAGTGTACGTAAAAACGGTTTAATTGCGCGAAATTACAGAGTGCTGGTCAAAAGGCAATTGGCCACCGGCGCAACGCTGCGACTCGCTGTTTTTTTCCGGCAATGCAGGCCGCCGATCGTAACGAACAGGAAACTGCGGAGAACGTGCACGTCCGGAAGCGTTGATGCGCTGAATGCACCGCTTCCGGTTCGGCTCTGCGCGTCCTCCACCTCCAAGGAGAACGGAGTTGCATAGGCGTTGCACCGGTGTTGCATCGGCGTTGCAACGGCACCGACGCCGACGGCCATGTAATGTACCACCTGCCTGCATGCTCGCTTGACAGATGGCGTTAGCAGTCGGTTAACCGAATCTTTTCATCCCCTTCTGCTCGCTCACCCCAGCCAGGGGTCTATCGAACGAAAACCATGAATAATTGACGCAACCAAACGGAAGAATTATGCGACAACTTTATTTTTTTCCTGCGATTTCGAACATTTCATCCGTGACATTCAGTTCTCCAGATGGGGTTCGTAGATACTATAGAATTTTTTGAATATGATCAAATTTTAATGACATGTACATTTCTCTGGCACCGTAAAGCTAGAATTGCGCGACGAGATTATTTCTCAGCCCTGCGTCAATTATATTATATTCTGAATTGTCAATTGTTGAAATGGGGTTTCTTAGACGCCATACAAATTTTTTCAACACGAAAGCCAGCCGGGTTCAGTACTTGCAGCTCCCAAGTAGAATTTTAATGACGTGCACTAGATTTTTCCGTGCTGCGTCTATCGCATTGTACTTCATCCTAAATCCTGAATTGTGGAAGTAAAATTTTTTCGAGCGCTGTATAATTCTTTTTTAACACGATGGAAGTTAACTGTCGGCTATTTGCTGGTTTCGAGTGAAAATTTTAATGACGTGTACATTTCTCGCAGAGGTAGAATTGCGTGATGAGATTATCTACTCTGCATCTAATATAATTACTGAATACTTGATTGTCGAGATTAACTGCATGCAGCTACAATTTCCAATGGCGTATTCTGGTTGGAATTGCATTGGAATTGAAAATTGGAGGAAAAAGTGTGCTTTATATTCGTCCGACCCTGGCAGAATTTTTATTTTGGCGGTGAGGTGAAAGGGGGTGGGGATCGGGTATCCGGCGGCGGCCTCGCGGCAATAAACGAGCCCGGGGAGAGATTGTTTATGTATCTCACGGCGGAACGTGGCTCGCTAGTCGAGCGAGTATTGCTCTTCATATTGTACGCTGAAATTCTTTCGATATTTTTTCGAGAGAGAGAGAAAATAATATTTTTAACGGGAAATACGATCCCAGCCGGGTCCTCGTTATCGAGAAAAAGAGAAAGGATCCTCCCGCATGCGGACGATGTTTAAACAATGTCTGGGGTCCCTTGGTCAAACGGAATATCAAACCAACCGAGCCCGGTTTACACTGGGGAATGAAAAGCTCCAAGTGCTGCGCGCACTTCAACCGCCCGCTTCTATCAACCCCTAAGCGCACTGCTGGGACCGCGACAGTCCTGCTCGACTTCGTACTAATAATTGTTCCACTTGTGCTAATACGGATGTTCGATGATTTAGATAATTGTCGGTTATGGCGGCGAATTCTCCGCGCTGCGAAATTGATTGCAGTTCGGAGAATAAGTGGTTTAATTAGATCCGAGAATTTCGCAAACTTTTCGAGAACGTCTAGGCATTAGAGCTGTGACTTATGAGATACCCGGGTAAACAAAAATTACTCGGGTAAATGGCATTACCTGGTATTCTTTATATATATTTATTTACATTTTATTTATATTGTTTATATTTATATCTTTACGCAAAATAAAAATCGTTAGCATCAATAGGAAAATTCAGACGATATATTACGATTACTTATTCTCTTGAACGATTTTAATAAATTTAAATTAATATATCAACGTTCTTTTAATTTCATTATTGTTTTAAATTGCACAAAATCGTTTATGACTTATGTCGCATGAGATACCCGGGTAAACAAAAATTACACGAGTAACCCGGGTACTCGGGTAAACAGCATTACCCGGATACCCGGGTATTCTTTATATATATATTTATTTACATATTCTTTATATTGTTTATATTTATATGTTTATGCAAAATAAAAATCGTTAGCATCAATAGGAAAAAGCAGACGATATATTACGATTACTTATTCTCTTGAACGATTTTAATAAATTTAAATTAATATATCAACGTTCTTTTAATTTCATTATTGTTTTAAATTGCACAAAATGACTTGTGTCTCATGAGATACCCGAGTAGTTTCGCTATACTCGGGTATCTCATAGGTACTCGGGTACCCGGTCCGAGCTCTACTAGACACCAGTGATCCCCCTTTACAATTGGAAGAATTAAAAGCGTGATAACAATTCGTTATGCAACTCGACGCAAGACGGATGGAAGACTAGGGGTGGCGCAGTTTAGAAGAACGAGGAAAAATATAATGAGAAAGGGTTTACGTCGGGGCACGGATCTCGGCAAGTGCTCGAGAAATTAGAACCCCGGCCTCATCGACGTAATGCACTCTCTCTCTGCTTGGCGAATTTCATTTGGCTCAGTGGCGCACAAACCGTGACCCGCCGCGGACACTGTTTCAAACGGGCGGGATCGCCGCAACCCTCGCGGCCAAATAATGCCGAGCATCTGAGGGTGGAAGAAGGAGAGAGAGGTAGAATCTCTCCTTTTGACCGTTCTCGCTCCTCGCTGCAGCGAGATTTAATAAAGCGCAACAAAGTGCACGGCCGAGGCTGTTTCGCGAACGCTTAATCGCGTTAGCCACCCCCTCCCTCTGTGATTTCAGTCAATTCCTCGGACCCTAACGTCATAGACGTTTTTGTTTAACGTTTACGCGACGCTGCGAAATCGAATAATTTGTACGAGTCATCACACTGAATTAGCATTAATGTTCTCTTCTATTAACCCTGGATTAAGAAATAATATAAATAAAATTATTAGAATTACAACTGTCACGGGTAAAATAAATTCGTTCGAGTGGAAAGACAAATGTGTTCGAATTTGTACGATTTAGTTATAACTGGACTGGGGATATTTAGTTTGATTAATTATACCAGTGACATTATGCACCCTCGTGCCGGCCGCGACATTAATTAAATTCCATGAATCGAGGACTTCTTCCAATTTAGCGCACGTTTCCGCGCAAATTGGCCGGATGTGCGGGAAAAAAGTGGTAGGGAGTATGACGAATAGCTTCGAAAATCGCATGACGTGTTTGCGCCGTCATTCCGGGTCTGGAGGGGTTAAAGATGGCCGTTGTCCGAGAGGATATCGCGTGCGAATTCGTTCTTCTCTTTCACGAACCGATAGCCAAGCGGTAGCTCGCAAACGAGATATTAATTACGAGCCGCGAACTCCGTTAATTAATACTGTTGTATCCGTTTCCTGGCTTCTATTCTGCGATTCGCCGAACGGTTCCGGTGATCGTCCCTCTTTTTCCATCCCCTCCAGTATTTTTCCTGTTGGAACAACCGTGCACAGGCTCGAATTTTAATTATCGACGAAAACCTGCAACCCTGTCTCATCCCCCGCATTTTATTTATTCGCCTCACCCCGTTGCGCAGGTTTCTCACTGCGAGCGGAAAGCCGGGAACAAACATAATCGGGTATGTGTAATTCGACGCGGCATTAAATTCATTGTTTCGCGCACGAGAACGATATATTACGGATATCGGCGTCGCAGACAGTCCGCGAACGCGAACGATTTAATTCAGTCGATTCCAATTTATTCCGTTCGCAACCACCCCTTCGGTGCGACGACTTGCTTCGTTGCGATTCCACATTCCCATAGAATCCCCGGTTTCTGCCGTCCATAACTGGATCATGCTTATACATGGCGGTCCGTTGAAATGCAAAGGACAATGTATCGGCTACCGTTACCTCCTCTATTCGAGGCCGGAGATCGTCCGGGCCACGAGAAATGAGAAAATATTGCGACTCGCAGACCTCCACGAAATCTACAGTTGGCTTTTGACATTTTTCACGCTGTAATTATTGTTTCGGATTCAATAGGAAGCTTCGTTTCCTTCGCGAACTTTCTTAAATCTTCGGTTGATTCGCTTCGAAGATTCTCAATTTGTCTGTTATGAAAACAGAAATACCACTTACTTAATCATTTGAAATTCTTCTCGATCGAAAATGTAATAATATTAAATTTTGTAACTCCTTATTATTCAGTTAAAAAATTTAAACACAGCAATTAAGTATGCTACAATTTCTCTCTTTTACGATATTTTTACACAGCTGTGTCGCAATATATTTTTTTCAATTTTCAAAATGATCCATACAGGGGTCGAAACTTTGAGATAAATTAACTTGCAAACTTGCTGGTAGTAAATTTAATATGATTCTAATAAGCCGAAACTGGTCTAATAATTATTTGATAAAATAATTTCTCGTCCTCTTTTCGCGAGCTCGACCCAGAAGCAATAATTTAATACCAAAAGCACTTAGTAAAAATGTTAAAAATATCCTCAAAGCCAACCAACATTAAACAGCAGCATCATTAATGATCAAACCGTGCGCCGAAAATACAAAATTTAATATTTAATTAATTAATATTAAATAAGTTTCATTAACATCACGGAGGGTCTTTCTAATTGTCAGATCAAAACTTTACAGTGTTAGCACACAATCAAAATTATCGCACAATAAAACCAGAAGACTGACTCCAATAAAATTGAAGCTTCATGGTGCGCTGTGCACGAATATAAAAATCGAAGAGCGTTTTTGATGCTTGGGGCCATTATCCCAGTGCATTAATGCCATCGAGGATTGATCGCAGTGCAGATATGGACGATTGCGCTCGTTACAGAGGATCCCTCTGCGTGCAAATATTTCCACAAAGGATTCCGCTTCGAGTCTAGGCTCGCCAGTGGATGGTCCCCTCTAATTTCTGCTCGCGACGGTGAATTCAATTTGTCGGCATCCGCGAGTATACTTTGAGAACGTCTCGGGCAATTTTCTTTTAAACGATCCTTGGACGCGCCAGCTGAGACACCGGTCGCGAAACGTTTCCCGCGGTTTTCATTATTTTCCACGCGCCCGATGGTTCGCGGAACGTTCCCTTTTCCGTTCATCGCTCGGGGCGTTTTCGCAAATTTTGCAGTCTCGATGAAAATGACGGAAAAACATGTATACAGGGTGTCTCAAAATTCCTTCAACATCCGCATTTGAAGCACCCATTTGAAGAAACATTTTCCTTTGCTAAAATGGCGTAAGCGGCTTTGTTAAGGAGTTGGTAACGAAATAAAATAATTTGTTCCTAGTTCCATACAGATTCCTAACCTCGTGCAGATGGTCCTGAAAATTTGTGATTGTAAATTTTGAATAGCTATGAAAATACTTGTATGATTTCAAACGAAAAACGTGGGGCGCCAAATGTATCGATTATCTATTGCATGCACCCCACGTTTTTCGCTTTAAATATTGCAAGGATTTTCATAGCTATTAAACATTTACCATCACAAATTTTCAGGAATATCTGTACGGGACTAGGAAAAATTATTTTATACTTTTTAGTCTGTTTTTAAAAACGTGATATTTTTAAAAAATTATTTTTATTTAAATATTTTAAATAAAATTAATACTTTGTATACTCGCTAAGCTTACTGTAAATTTCATTTGATCTAGCTCATCAGGAAGTTAGCTTAAAATGAATTGCAAAATTTCTCACCGAGCAAACATACAAATAAATAAAAGAAAGCGAGCTAATAAAAACGTGGTAAAACACTGACCAATCAGAGCGCGGCCTAGCCACGTGTAGGCACAGTCAGCCAATCGACAATCTGCGCGCCAGACCGACTGTTCAAACTAGCGTCCAAGTCGCGCTCTGATTGGCCCACGTTTTTCGTTAATAACTCCTTAACAAACCCGCGGATGCCATTTTCGCAAAGGAAAATGTCGCTTCAAATGATCTCAGGAACCTCGCATTTCTGGATGTTGAAGGAATTTTCAGACACCCTGTATATCGCGACTCGTTTCCCATTCTCACTGTCCTCGGGCCCCAATTCTCTCTCGCACTTACTCCTGAAAAATCGAACGAACATGCGACAGGGTATGACTGCAGCAGGAACACGAAGAGATACACGACACGCGGGGGATCTCGTTTTTTTCGTTGGGAACATGTACTCATACGGGGGCCACGGGAACGAAAGGGTTAATAGCAGCCAGGAAACACGCGACCCATTACCGGGCTCCCTCAACCCTTCCCGTTAGGATGAAAATGGCCGGCGGTGTTCCGCGCGTACACTGGACAGTCGAGCTGATCTACGTTGCGACGCGACCATGCTCCAACATCTGCTACTTTATTTTTGCATGCAAATTACCGAAGTTTTATCCGGACACTGGTGAATTAACTCTCTCGTCGCTGAGACGGTGTTTAGAGAAATCCCGCGAAATGGAAATCATACGAACAGACACACGGACAGGCTCACGTCACTTTTACAAGCGAGCGTGTTTTTTGTACAGGTCAGTTCGAAATATTTCCTAGGAATTTTTCAGAGAAATGTTTATTAAAAACTTCGTGAAACGAACATTAATTGGCAAAAATATTTATTGTTTAAATCTTCTCATTATTTTAATCAGAACAATATCAAGATGACGTGTACTTGGCAAGGAATTAATATAATTGGTGAATTACGAAGACCGGACGATCCTTGCAAATTGATCTACATTGTAGAGGAGGGAACAGGGTACCTGTACGTAATTATTACTGGCCGGGCTGATTGCGAGTTTAATCAGTAGAAGCTCGCAAAATGAAAACTATGTGCATAGAAATAAAAGGTTTTCGTGGACGAATCTTGTTAGCAAATTAATATAATTGATAAATTACTAAGACCGAGCGACTTGTTGAAAATTATTCTACATTGTCGGAGGACACGGGCAGCTTATCAGAAATTTCTACCGCGTTGATTGGCTGTTTTCATGGTGCAGAGTCTCGTAAAAAGGAAATGGCAAAAGCAAAACGTCTTCATAGAGGATTCAGTCAACAAATTGGCGTAATTGGTGAGTTATGGTGACCGAACGATCGTCAAAAATTGATATACATTGTAGAGGAGGGTCCAGGCAGGCAAGCTGCTCGTAATTTTCCGTGGACGGACCGTACGGGATTTTCGCTGGCAGCGTTCGTGGTCCGCTGACAAACGAGGACGTGCAATGTTCGCGCGTTCACTGTCCCGCGTTGCGCAGATTTTGATCGATTAAGAGAGCCGTGTTATTCCGCTTTCAGCGGCTCGGTCGCAGTTATCAATCAGCCGGTCGTCGTAACGTGACGGTTCGAGACGCTCGAGAGGGACCGGTCTTTGTGGGGAACCGTCGCACAAAAATCGGACACGAAATCATGAATGTTTTCTGTCCGCTTTTCGCGGCCGTGATTCATGGCCCCGTTCGACGAAACGTACCGCTCGTAAATCAGGGAAACCTTTTTCTGCTCGCGGCTCGGCCCCGAAAGCGCGTTGAATTTCACGTTGCATCGCTCCAAGAAAAGAGGACACAGTGCGTTCAACCGCGATCCTAAAGCTGATTATACGGAAACGGGAATTTGTGCGTCGATTCTCGTTACAGTCCACAGATCAGGGGAATCGACTCGAGGGGAAACAGTTACCCTCCCCCTCTCTGCCGCTACCGGTTCAGTCGCGTGACATTGTCAATGGAAGGGGAAGGTGGAGTGGGGAGACAAGCTTCCGCAGTCACGCCCATAGAAACAGTTGCGCGAACAGCTCTAGCGATATTCCATCGTATTTCCATTTTAATTACTAGTCAACGATTTTTCTAATTATTAGACTTAACATAGAAGATTGTAACCAGCAATGATTTCATCGGCGCACAGGTTCGATCAAACTCTACAACACCATGTATAGTTATTCTGTAAGAATTACCCAAATCGAACCTAATGATTACATCTTAATTACAAGTCAACAATTTTTCTAATTATTAGACTTAACATAGAAGATTGTAACTAGCAATGATTTTATCAGCGGCACTGGTTCGATCAAACTCTACACACACAAATATAGCTATTTTGTAATTATGGAGAATTATAGAGAAAAAATAAGTTCGAATGTTCGTCGACTGGCCGCGTGTCTGACCGTGACTGGCTGTCTCTACTTCTCGCTGACGGAAATTTCTTTCTTTACTGGGAAGCGAAGCTTTTTTTAAAAAATAATGTTATACATTTTCTGTGTTCAGTTTCATGCACAATCTTCTATGGATTTTTGTTACGTCGATCGTCTTAAGGTGATAATTAGCAATGATTTTATCGGCGGCACAGATCAAACTCTACACACTATATATAGCTATAATTACAAAATAGCTATACAGATCTTAAGCCGATCGACGTAACAAAATTCCATAGAAGATTGTGCATGAAAATCTGAACAGAGAAAATGTACAACATTATTTTTTAAAAAAAGCTTTGCTTCCGAGTAAAGAAAGAAATTTGCGTCAGCGAGAAGTAGAGACAGCCAGTCACGATCAGACACGCGGCTACTCGACGAACATTCGAACTTGTTTTTCTCGACGACGAAGTTCCGCAAAGAAAAACTGTGTTGCATATTCTCGACTCGGTTTTCTGCGTTGTCGCTACATCGTTCGATTGTTACGACTGTGTACGTGATCGCGTAGAATTAAACTCCGATATCGGTTATCCGAAAGTTCTCGCGGTTCTACGAACAGAATATTCAAGACTAAAACTGAAAATGGAGCATTGTCTGCGAGACTAATAGAGCAGAACCACCGTCATCGAGACGTCGCATTGAGCCGCGATCGGGCGGTTTCGGGGAGTTGTTGCGATCTGGCGCAGAAACGTCGTCGGTATACAACGCCAGATAAATTAACGCGTCGAGAGGCGAACAGAAAGGGAGGCTCTCTCGAGTGGATGCTGCCGCCAACAATACCTGAGTTTCGCGAATCCATACCACCGTTCGCCCAGCTCGAGTTTCCTTGTAATTACCTGTTTTGGTAGCGAGCAAATTGAATCGCGTATTCGGCTTCGTGCATGTGTAAAGTTTTCTCGAGGGACCATTCTGCCGCGAGCACGGTAACGTGACAGCCTCCGACTCTATTTGTCGCTTTCTCCTCTTTCTCCGCCGCGTCCCGAGAACACGTTCCTCTGTATTTCGAAGAAACGTCCATCGAGCCAGGCTTGAATAATTTTTATTCCCAAACGACCCGGCTCGCGGGCGTTACGAGATCGATCAATTATGCGAACGACGCGCGCGTTCGAGCGAACCAAAAGCCTGCTCGATATTCAAAGCTCGCGCGTCCTCGGCCGCGATTCCTTCGGTGCTGCCGCTAAATAAAATTACCAACCCCGCGGGAAACTCTCCTCGTCTCTTCTCTGTCAGCTCATTTGCAACGCGTGTTCCCTTCCTGTTTGACGTAATAGCTCCTCCGCGCCACACCGGTTCGAACATATTTCAACGGAATGCCCCATCCTCTCTCGCAACGAGCTCTGTCCTAACGCTATCTCGCTGGGCGAAGCTTTCGCGCGGAATACGGAAAACCGTCGAAAAAGCACCGTTTTCAACGTCAATTTGCGACCGCGTCCATTTCTCTGTTCTAACGCCGTCCCTGCTTACACAGGGATCGAATAAATATTTCGCGGGGCACACGCTTTGACAACCGCTCCGAATACCAGCCTGGAGAAAATTTACCGTGGATCCGTCTCTGCGATAAACGTGACCGCAATTCTGACCTTCGATGCGCAGACAATTCACAGCGACAGGACTGTAGAATTCGAGGGACTGGTGGGGAGAACGCGGTTGTTTACCAAACGAAATTTACAGTAAGCTTAGTGACTATACAAAGTATTAAAAAGATCTTGAAAAAGATCCACACAGGGATCGTGACGTTGAGTCAAATTAATTTGCAAACTTGCTGTTGTTTTTAATGATATTAGTTTTATTACAATTTTAATCGAGAAAAACTTTCATTTATTAATGAAGAATGATACGAGTAGTAACACAAGACTAAAAAGCAGAAAATAATTATTTAAATGTAAATAAATTTTTAAAAATACCACGTTTTTAAAAATTTATTTTTTGTTTAAGGGTGGTGGGAGAATGCTTTTACGCACATCCTCTCTTTCGAGGTTGGTTGGAGAGGGTAGCGTGGGACTCGGTTCCCCCCTCAAATGGAATTGAGGGGATTATCAATGCCTAATGCTTGTACCCATTAAACCCCCACCTCCCAGGGCCCTTTCCGGTCGTTTTTTAGCACACTGGTCATGTCAACCCCCACTCTCCGCGACACACTATCTTCATTCAACTGGAGACGGGGGTTAACTCATTGCCACACCTGTTCTTGGCCTTGGAAGCGTTGCTGAAGCCCCGCTGCGCGTGGTTATCGAGTTACCCTAGCTTTAATAGTTCTTCTGAAACGTTCCCCTGCAAGTCTGATAACACGTTACCCCTGCCGAACAATCAAAAAGTAATTTCTTTCTTTGTTGTTTTTGGAGGGTGCATCAAAAGTCTCGAGGACAAAGTTTAATTTTTCTAAAACTGTACCAAGCATCCTCTAATTATTGTCATCACTAAACTGCGGATTTTTGTGTTAAATAAAAATATTTTGCATTGATTGTGGGAGGCAGGAATAACGCAATAACTGATTTCATCCCTTAATGACTTGGTTACATTAAAATCAACGTTACAATATTCTTGAATTTTTATAATCTTTTAGGAAACGCATAAAGATCCGCAATCTAGTGATCGAAATATAAAAGACCATGATGCCAAGTGCCTCGTTTTCACCTGTTTTCCGCGTGACGTGAATAGCAGCGCGTATCCGCCTTAAATCTCGTGAAAACCAGCGGATTTCAGTCGTGAGTCTCGCTAAATAAATGTTCCATGAAGGAATTTACGTCGTAACTGTGTACGTCGATAAATTTAGAGAAGCACAGGGTCATGAAGGAGGGAAGGGAGCAGGGTTTTGTCCATGGGAGATCCCTCCGTCGGAGGTCGGAGGAAGGCATAATAATTTATGAAGTCTTAAAGGATCCTTGTCCGGTGGAAAGAGCGAGATTCACGGTATCCGAGTCGCAATTTCGAGGACGTCGATCGCACGTGACGTCTGTCGATGCTCGTGCATCCTTGATGCGCGTCTCCGTGCCTATCCTCGCAACACGTCCCGGGATCCCGCGTCACAACGGTTGGCAGCTGATCGATAAACTTTTGCCCGTTGTACGCGGGATATTATGCAAACCATTCTTTTTTTTTTCATAGCGGCGCCCGACGCTGCTAGCGTATTCACGAGGGACGACTCGCGCCAGGACCGACAGCATCGGGGCGTCGGTACAGCGTCGCTTTTCGTTCTTTCGAGGCGTCACTTCATCGACGAGAGAGAGAAAGAAGAGATCGAGCTTCCTCGCCGCGCGGAATACAAAAGGAAAACGCTCGAGAGAAATGGCGCGTGAAGACGAGGCGACGTGCGCGCGAGGAGAAAACTGGTGCGCGTGTAATCGATCGAGCGTGAACTCGTCGCCGAGTTTGGCCGACGATAGATAGATCGGGTCGTCGGGATGATCGACGCGAGAAAAACATCACTCTGGCAGGGCGACGCTTAATTACTGGCCGCCGACCTCGATTATCGTCGGCGACGATCCACCATACAAACGAGGCCGACTGTAATCGGACGGGGGAGGGGCGGTTCCAACGACACGTGACGCGCCTCGCGAAACGACGATGCGATCTTCGTACGGTGCTTTGCGGAACATGCTGCGATGCAATCTAGGGCCACCAAGCCACGCCTTCTCTGAGCAATTACTTGGAGAGAGCGAGTAGGGTGCAGACTTTTATCTCTGAATCTTATGTCGTTTGCTTTGAAATGTCATTATGAATTGCACGAGGACATGAATTTACCTTGTGGTACAGTGATTTGGCACTGTTCATGTCAACAGCTACGAAGCCACGCCCATTCGGAACGTTGTTATATGAAAGGTTCTCTGGTGTTATTCAATTCGAAATGTCGTCTTAGCACTGCTCGGGGTTCATTAAAACGAGAAGCTATGAAACCACACTTAGAGCACTGTGTGCAGGTGGAAGGATACAATTCATCTCCTGTTTCTCTAGTTACACTCGGAGTGAGACGTTGTCCTCGAACAAATATATGCGAGGATTGCTCAGGATCTATTAAAATGATTAGCTAAGAATCTATGCCTACGAGAGCATCGTAGCCACGCCCACTCAGACCTATACAACACAGTGACCCCGGAAGCCACGCCTACCGAACCCTCCGCGCAAAACACGCCAGACACCGTAAAATTTGCCTCCATTTAATTCACCTCGCTCAACGAGCGTAACACCGTATCGAGAAGTATGTACTCAGCGGCTGGTTATTATCGTCGAGTACAATTTCTACGCAACAGATGTACATTCGGCGCGCAGCCGACGCGCAGGATGTGCGCCGAAATTCTGGTATTTCCCGCGAGGTCCGCGGATTCATTCGTCCCCTGGGCGAGCCGGCACGGCGGAAGATTAATTTCACCGTGACGGATTAAAAGCCTGTCCGGTCCGGGCCTCGCTCGAATCTTGTTAATTCGAGACGGCGCGCGCGGAGCAGAGCAGCGCAGCGCAGAACAGAATGCCCGGACCCGCGCGGAGCGATCGGGAAAGGTCCTGCAACAGTGCGGGAGAGTTCGAGGCAGCTCGCAGCTGGTCATTGAACTCCCGTCGATTCGCCCCGCTCGCTCAGGACACCGACGCGCCAACGACAAACCGTTCCAGACGTCGTCCAACGTATCGAAAACACTACGTTCGCGTACGGCGCCAGGCACCGTCATCCGTCAACGCGTCCCACATTTTCCTCGAAGGAGGAGCCCAGCCTTTCCGGAACGAGTAATTACGATCCTCGCACCACCGGAAACCGGAAACGTCGAGCACAACTCGCGTTGAATCGCTCTCCTCCACCGGCAACGATATCGTTCGCAATCGGAACCCGATTTTCACCAACTCGAACCAGAACCAGTTACCGATACCGCCTCTAATTCCACCGCTTAGATCGCGGTTAACGATTCTACTCGCGGATAATTGACATTGGAAACATGTACAGGGTGCGCCGTAAACGCCGCTGTACCAGTGGCCTCTAGTCACGCGAATAAAAAATACGAGCAGTGTTGCGAGTAAACCGGCCATTTTCGCGTTTCGTTAAACCGCTATTCTCGAACAATTCAATTATGTCAAACTTTTTTTCTAGCTTGACCGTGAATTCTCGTCGACTATCTGCTCATAAACTTACGCGTACACTTGCTTCCTTCTTTATTGAAGTCGAGAAGCCACGCCCTCCCGGAGCCCCGTAGCCACACCCCTCACCCAATCATCTTACGTTCTTCTTTACGACGTTATTTGAGCTGATACGGCATTCTAAAATAGATATGTGTGAAGATTCAGCAAAGTGCATTATTCTACTTCCCTGATGTCTATAATATCACATTCGGTTTGGTAATTATTCAAGCCACGCCCTCCTGGATCCCTGTAGCCACACCCCTCGCCCAATCATGTTACTTTCTTCTTTACGACGTTATTTGAGCTGAAACGACATTCTAAAATAGGTATGTGTAAAGATTCAGCAAATACAGAGCCACGAAACCACGCCCACTCAAAATGCATTATTCTGCTTCCCTGATGTCTGTAATATCACTTTCGGTTAGGTAGTTATTCAAGCCACGCCTACTCCAGGCTTTCAATGTATCCATGGATAAGAACGTTCCCGAATACATCAAAAGTTTTCAATGCTTCACATTTTACCCCCTTAATTTTCTCCACAAATTCGCAGGCCAGTAATCCCCGGCACTGTGGCTCTAACAAACTTAATAACTGCATCGGGGCTAATTATCGAGCAACCCTCGTTGATACCGTTTGCCATGTTCGTGGGCAAGGAGGATTACAGGGTTGCTAGCCGATCTACAAACCGAAAACAAGATCATATCTGGCATCTGTTCGCCGACTGGCTCCCGTCAGAGGGTTCGCGGTTGGTTCCAGGATCACGTGCGTCGAATTAAAATCGAATGACCAACCAACAATGTGGTGAAAGCTCGCTCGCACCGCATTCACAGCCGCGCTCTCTATTCACCGTTTCGTGTACATTGTTTCGTTTTTTAACAACGCCACTCGGTACGCGGACGCCCTCGCTGCGGGCTCTCGCCTATACTATATCTCTCATTCTCGCTACATATTTCATCCTGCCGCTTTGTGTGCGCTTTTATCATGTTTGCGGCTCCGAATCCGCCATCCCCGCGGTGCGTTATCTTCCGTGGGTCACCTTGTACGCAAGACACGTCAGAAAAATTCGTCGCTGGAACTTTCTCTAAGATTATGCGAATCCTCCGGGGGGAATCCGGCGTTTGTTCTGTTCACTCGAAGTTCAGGCGGTGCTCTTTTTAATTACACGGTGTGTGCGCGGTGAATCGCGGACGAGGAAACAATTCTCTTCTTTACTTCCACACCGTAAACAGCGAGGACTGTGCAACGACCGTCGCAATAGTCCACTGAATAGCATATTAAAAGCATCCCCTGACTTTCAACCTGCCACCATCAGCTTTGACCTTCTTATTTCGCAATTATTGAAATTATCAAGGGTAGTTTCTTGAGGAATGAGCGAATACATACTTTTTATTCGGGAAGCGGCTAATCCGTTCTATACAACACAATTGTTGTATAGAATCCCTTATACAGGGTGTCTCAAAATTCAGATCATTCGAAGCAACAAAAAAAACAATCACGGACGTAATTTTTGCAAAGGAAAATGTTGCTTCAAATGAACTCAAGAACCTCCAATTTGGGGATGTTGAAGGAATTTCGAGACACCCTGTATATTTAATCCCTTGTTGTACAATTATATGTAATTAAAATTTAAGACAGGGTCCTCACGATCAGCCTTGCAAATCATATATAATAATAATACAGAGTACAATATTAATTCTTGATTGAAATGTTTCGTAACATTTACATTATCGGCCGTTCCGCACGCGACAACCAAATAAAACGGGACGCTCCTCCAGCGTGGCACCGCAAATGGTTAAACGGCTCGTGTATCGACGGCTAATTTCGCCGTAGCAACATTTCCCTGGGACACTTCGTCACTGTAAAAGGCAATTCGAGGAACGACGTGCTAGGGGATGCTCGTGATCCGGGGTCATTCCTTTCTCCCGCAGACCACCCCGCAATCCCCGGAACGTGGCACAGCGTGTTAACGGCGTGGGAGGATGTCGAGAAGTCCAACACGTCGTCGACGGAGGCCAGTACAGCGTCAACTGGCCCGTGACACAAACTTGGCCGCCACCGTATCGTCGGAGCAAAGCAAAGACGAAGCAGAGAGCGAAGCAGAGCGAAACGGGGTAGCGAGCAACATTGATTTCGCATTATTTGGTGCAACAAAGACGAACCGCTATGTTGCGATTATTATCAGGAAAAAGGGGGTGGTTAGAGAGAGAGAGAGAAATAGCTAGCGAACGAATCAACTAACGAGAGTGGAAGAGAGACAGAATGGTAATAGTAGGAGGAGGACGACGAGGAGAATGAGGAGAAGGAGGAAGGTGGGAGGTGGGAGGAGCGACCCTGTCGGAGGAGGTTGTCGGGGCAGCTGGTAGCCGCCGGTCGGTCGGATGGTCGGGGCTTGCAAATACGAGGCACGTACCGGCATCGGCGAATATTCGGCAGTCGCGCGGCGAACGTCCACGGAAGCGGCCGCGAATTCGCCGCGCTTCGCTAGATTCCCGCGCGGTACCTCAAACAGTGATCGTTACCCTAGTTACGTATTTTTGCCCTCAAAAACCGTCCGGTAAAACGGCTACGATCTCCGCGTCTTCGTGATTCTTTATTCCCGTGTTTCACCTCCGAAATTTCGTCCGAGAACCCACCACCTCGCGTTCCTCTTCAGGTTCCTCTTCATCATTTGCCTCAGCGTCTTCGTCGTGATGTTTTATTCGCGTCTTTCACCTCCGAGACTTCCTCTCCAGGTTCCTCTTCATCATTTTCCTCAGCGTCTTCGTCATGCTCGGTTGTTGTTCATTCTCACTTCTCTATCTTCTTCAAGTTCATCTAGAGGATCGGTTACCACGTCAAGCAGTTTCTCTTCACCGTCCTCTTCATCTTAGCCCTCATTCTTCGCTAGCTTCTCTGTGTTCTTCACGAGCCAGAGAAGCAACTACGATCATCATCATCTTCATCATCATCTTCTCTTCACCAAGATCGTCATTGTTCACTAGATTCTTTGTCTTCTTCCCGAGTTGCAGCTAAAAAAATTCCAGCTGCGATATCCATTCGTTCCGTTTCATCATCTTCTTCATTATCCTCTTCATGGTGATCGTCATTGTTCGGTCCCGGTTCTTCGTTTCGCAGACCCGCCCACAGAAGCGACCACGATTCCCACGAGTTCTCGCCATCCACTTCATGACCACGATGTCTGTTCACTCTCGGTCCACGAGTTTCACTTCCGAGATTCGCCAAGTAGAAGTGGCCACTATTTCCATTTTATTTCTGAAGGAGCTGGGAAGTGGCTGCGATTTCTAGGCGTTCCTCTTCGTCATCGCGTTGGCCCTGTCAGCTTTATCCCCTGGAGTCGGCCCCAGCTGTCCGTTCAGCCCTGCGAGAAAAACGCAGCA
This sequence comes from Lasioglossum vierecki, assembly GCA_028455595.1. NCBI lineage: Eukaryota > Metazoa > Arthropoda > Insecta > Hymenoptera > Halictidae > Lasioglossum > Lasioglossum vierecki. The sequence goes on along the minus strand of CM052338.1, from coordinate 20,054,701 downwards.
CGCGCGAGTTCGCAAAGAAACGAGCGCGACGGGTTTCGGGATGCGGGAGGGAACGCGCGAACGGCCTGGAAGTAATGTTTTAACGTGGACGGGGCTGTTGGGAAACGATTCAACACCCGGTCCGCGGTCGACTGCGGGCAAGCAGTAAAACACGGCGGAACCCCGGGATATATCGCTCGTTAACTTTCTACGAAATCGACGCCGTTTCCCGGGACTCGCCTCAGCCCTAAATTAAATCGTACGTGATTCTTCGACCAGCGATAAGTCAGCGGTCTCGGACGTTCGGATGCTACCGGACGTAAAATATTCCGGGGTCTGATCGTTCGGTTCGATTCCCCTCGGAAAACGCATCACGCTGTAACGACTGCATACAGTTACTGCAGGGCTGCGCCCGTTTCTGTATCGGATCGTTCTCTCTCTTTCTTTTTCTATTATGCTCGCTTTCTCTCCCTCTCACATCGCCGACATGAAAAATGACTCGCCGATCCGCGGCCGCCCGCTCGATTGAAACGAAGATGTCCGTTCGCGGTGGAAATACGAACCGCCCCCGATATTCCGCGGATCCCACCCCGGCACCCCCGTTTCCATTTTTATGGCCGAACCTGACACGTTGTTTCGTGGTCCGATGAAATGGTGAGGAACGACACCCGCTCGACAAATCCCTCGACGGCTAACGACTGTTTATACCGACGCCCCGGTGTCAACGGGATTTAGGGTTGCTCTGCGTGATACGCGGATTCAAGGACTTGAAATCTATCGGCAAGTTTGCTGGTGACACTGCACTCGACGCAGTTTTATAGGTTTCAGTTAGATTATTCTATTAACCCTTTGTACTCGGAGCTATTTTAATTGGAAAATCAAATGTTTCTTTTAAAATACGATATCTCCATTCTCTATGATTTTTTAAGTTTGGCAGATATGAAATTGATATAATATCTCACACAATACTTATATGTTTAGTAATTAGATACTGACATATCTAATAATGTAAACAATATTTTAAATAATGGTATACAGTAATTTTTTGTGACGCCCCAGAGGCGCCACTCGAGTGCTAAGGGTTAATTAGCAGACTCAGTGTTTCTTGATCTTTTCAGATCACCTTCGATTTTTTCGCAGATAATCTTACCAGAAATGTTCTATGGTTACAGCGATTAGTACTTCTTTATCTTAAAACGTTTCACAAGAAAGGAGAGAAAATGTTTAATACCCAAAAACATCTTGTTTAACTTAGAAATCCATTGTCCCTACTAAGTAAACTTAGACTGAGGGTTTCTTGATCTGACGTGCCGGGATTCCAAAGGAGGTGTATGCTGGCTAGTACGATCTTTTTAGATCACCTTCGATCTTTTCGCAGATAATCTTACCAGTTCTTTAACTACCCCTATTCGGATAACTCACACTTGCCTGTTTTTATGGTTACAGCGATTAGTACTTCTTTGTCTTAAAACGTTTCACAAGAAAAGAGAGAAAATGTTTAATACCCGAAAAAGTCTTCTCGTTTAACTTAGAAATCTATCTTTTTATATTAAGGTTTAACGTCGCATCAACATCTAGGTCATTAGCGACGAACTGCTATTCTGTTTCTTAGATTTTGTTAAGGTGGTTGATATCTTTAAGGTATTCAATAGTGTTTTTTATATGCTTTTCGGATGTGAGAGCAGTGTTCTGGTTGATTCCAAATTTGAGTCGCTGGGTGGAGAATTTTTAGCATTCATACAAAATGTGGTGGGGGTGTTCTGAGTGGGGATTCTGTCTTCTTTATGAGAAATTCATGTGTTATTTTACAATGACCAGGTCTTAGGCGGGAAAGGAAAATCTATTTTTCCTAACTAAGTAAACGAAATTTTGTCAAAATCTACAAGGCGTGAGAACGCTACCAAAAATGATTCTATTGAGAATCTTTTCACGTCTAGTAGATTGTGTTTGAAAACAACACGAGTCTATGAACTGTACAACGGGTTAAAGGCTGAGCGGATCTCCAATATTATGAACGAAAGATGCGTAGCAAAACAGTGAAACTCTTAGCCGGATGCAGGCAATAAAACGAGACAAAGCTGAACAATCGTATACGCTTACAGTGAAACATTAAAGCGCCACAGGCTCGTAGAGGAGTAAGCGATCGTATTGCAATATACAAAGCTACTAGTGCACCTTTCAAGCAACGCGACGTATTTTGCATTTAAACCGTATATTGCAATTCAAATCCGTGGAGCCACTCTCCATTAACGAAAGAACCGAGCACAATACCGAAAAGATCCACGGGCCGGTCGTTCATCAAAACTGCGCGGCGGGATAAGTCATGTACTGACTCCGTGAGTTTTCGTTGTACCATTTGAAAATAACATTATCTACGACCATTAATCACGAAGCTGGGTCGTATACTTTTGTCCGGCAGTGTACACGTTTGCACGCCGGGTCCTTTGACCCTTGCCTCTAGGTGGAGGGAGGCCGATGACTCTCTCGGTGTCGCGTCATCCTGCTAGTCATTCCATTTGCGAGGCAGTAGCGTCGCCTGGTCCTGAATATTCCAAAATCTGAGCTTCAGTCTGTGGGCCGTATATGCATAGGTTTTCGTCTGGTTGCCTTATAAAAGAAACCCCGCTGGGAAGTTAATCCTGAAACGAGTAGAAGCTGCGAAAAATTATTTCTTCGTTCCAACAATTTCATACAATTGCGAGTTCAATGTGGTTCTGCTTTTAGTTAATCCAGAGTCTCTATATTTAATGAAACTCGGTAAACAAAATTGAAAAGAGTAATTCGCCGGTGAATAATTTAATAAAATTTCCTGCAACGAGGAAAACAACATTTCATCAAATAATTTTGTCTGCAACGAGCCGGAAAAGCTCCCAGCACAGTCTTTCACGTAATCGAGCCCGAGGCTCGGTGTTTCGAGGTTTAAACCAGCCGAAACGAGCCTGAAAAATTCAGACCTGTTCCTCCGGAACATTGTCGGACTTGCTGGATCGGTGGGCTTTTAACAACGGCAGCACACAGTTTCCTAAGTTTCAGACTCGGTTCCCGCGAGAATGAGCATTCTCCTGTTTCCCGGAGCGGTTCTGTTGGTCCGCGGGGCTAAGGACCGATACAGAGTCACCTCTGTACTTCGTAATCTTATCGCGACGAGGTTCCAGCCGTGAGCACAATTTGCCACGCTCCCCTGGGTCTCTATTTACACCTGCTTGGAGCCGCTCGTTCTATAACGAACACGACCTGTCCGCGATTGGAATTGACGTCACGTCCGTGGCACGTATTCTTTTTGCAACTTTGGACGGCTGGGACCCGAGTGGCCCATCCTCTTTCTCTGTCTCTCTCTCTCTCTCTTTTCCTCTCGTTCTCTTTCTCTCGGTTCGGTCCCGCGATTTTTACGGTTTTTATGAAAAATTCACTGCGCCGCGAGGGGATCGTTCCAGAGGAAGCTAGAGACGGCTCGCCGTGTGGCGAATGTGTATGAAATAATGAACAAAGCCTGGAATTTCTGCGCTGTACTTCACTCTCTTTTCAACTAGGAAATACTTTACTACGAAATCGAATGAAATAATAGGTTTAATACTCTGCGGAATTTCTTTGCGATTCTTCTGGGAAAAGGTTCGCAGTGACTCTGTGAAGCATTCGAGGCCCTGTAATCAAGGAAGAAAATTCAAAATTCCTAGATACATTTTCCACACAATTTTGTCGAAATTCGTCACAGATATTGGGTTCAGACCGTCGATGCACGCAGTGCGGCATGCAATGGAAAAATCAAAATAATCATGGTTCGATTCTATTTATCGAATTCGATTCGATTCGGTTCGATTCGATCTAATTATCCAAGAAAATCATCAGTCGAGAAGTAAGGAATGTGTATGTAAAAAATAGTATCCAAGAAAATCTTTAGGGGATCAGTAACAGCCAAGAGTTTATTGTAGTAATTTAGTAAAAGCAGTTAGTAAAAGCAATTAAAAAAAAAACAGTTAAAACATCCTATAATTTTGTCTGTTCTGTATCAACAAGTTGTAGTATATTGATGTATGATTTTTTTCTACGATAAATTGCAAGACTCGACGTTATTTAATTTTTTAATAGTTTTTGTTTATTTAATTAAACTTTTTATTTACGTGTACATATTATAGTTATATTAAAAGTATTATGCCGTTTAGTTTATTTCTGGATTTATCTAGCAGTTTGTATTAACCATTACTTAATACTAGTAAAAAATACGGTGTTGCGTATTGTCAAATAATTATGCATTATAGTAGACAATTAAATTTAACCGTATAATTAAAAGATATTTCCAACAAAAGTTGTACAGTATGCAGTTGAAAACAAATTGCAATAACAGCTAATAATAAAAAACTCTTCATAAAAGAAAATTAGAATAAACATTTTTACTAATGGAACCTTATATTTTTGGTGCATTAATCGATACATCTTTGTATTCCCTTTAAAAAATTATTAAGGTACTTAGATATGATTTTTGTCTCGAACGTCCATTTAACATGCCGCACTGTGAAGCTCTTCGATTTCTTCCAATTCTAAGATTAATGGCTACGCGGATTATTAAATACTAAAGAAATCTAACTCCCTCTCTCTCTCTGTCTCTCAATTCTTCTCTCTCTGTCTCTCCAGTCGTCCCTGTGTAGTTTCTAGCAGGCGTTAGACAGCCGACAGCAGTCGGTCACCAAGATATTCTTGTCTCGTCGCGCCTTTCACCCTCGATGATCTCAGCGAGCTGCGTTCCAGGGGAACGTGTCTCATCGGCGGGCGAGCCACTCAGCGGGGCTGAGTCCTCAAAGGAGAACGAAATTCCGCGAGCAAAGTCGCGCAGCCGCGACCAACCCCCTGCCCTCCTGCCCGCGAACCCCCAATTTTCCACTGCTCTCTTTTGTCGAGACGAAATTTCTTCTCTGCGGGCACCGGAGCACTTTGTTTCGTCGCACGCCGACCGAATATCTATCCAAGCCCCGACTTCTACGGCCCGTTTGCGGCCCGACGCGTTACCTGTCTTCGCAAAATACACGCTCAATTTGCTTCAAACTCCTCCGCTGGATAGGTGTCTTGATTTTCTAGCCGTGAGGAATAAGCTTGTTTCGCTACAACGAGTTTCTCGAGGTTTCTCGGTTCGTACCTTCGATCAGGACCACGTTCATCGAAAAACTCCATGTATTTTTCTTTCTACGAATAGCTGACTTTTTATTTATGCGTTATTGGTAATTCGACTGACTCTGTTTATGCAAAATAAAAGTGGCTCGCGCTAGTGTTAGGGCTAAGAATATAATCCTTCGTACTATAAAATCAAACATTTCTTCTTAGCTAGAAGAATAGTTCTTAAATAGTAATATCTTAAAATTAAATAAATTAAAATAATATTTAATATCTTAAATAGTAAAATCTTAAATAGAATATTCCCATTCCCTATGATTTTTTAAATATGGATATGAAACTGTTAGAATATCTCGTAGAATACCTGAATGTGAGGACGTTTATGCAAAATAAAAGTGGCTCGTGCTAGTGTTAGGGCTAAGAATATAATCCTTCGTAATATAAAATCAAACATTTCTTCTTAGCTAGCAGAATAGTTCTTAAATAGTAATATCTTAAAATTAAATATATTAAAATAATATTTAATATCTTAAATAGTAAAATCTTGAATAGAATATTTCCATTCCCTATGGTTTTTTATTATGGATACGAAACTGGTAGAATATATCTCGTAGAATACTTAAATGTTTAGTAATCGATTGGATACCGACATATTTAATAATGTAGTGGCGTTCCGGTGTCACTACCCGATGGTTAAGGGTTAAAATCGAAGCTTGCTGCAAATGCGAGCATTCAATCGTTGGGACATTGGCTTCGCGTTTCCCGGTGACATTTATTCGATGTGCCAGTGGACGAGCCGTCGCGGGATGTCGAAACTCGCCGCTAGGAAACAGCACAGCTTCTCGATAGCACGAACGGGGTATATGGTGAACGGGTAGATAGGAAATTCCGCCCTTAGTCAATTTTCTGGCCGTCTGTCGTCTCGTGTGGTCGCGATCGTGCGCGGCAACGAGGGAATTACGGGAAACTCGATTGCGGGTACGTTCCCGTTAATTCGGGGAGCGGGTCGCCGCTTTCCATCGATAATATTCTGGTCACATGGCGACAGAAACGACCGCGAACCTCTGTTTCGCATTTCGGGACCAAGCTCCACCCCTTTTCGAACGAACTTCTTCGGATAGCTGCCACAAAAATGTGCCAACAACTGTGAAATCTCAAATAAGTTCGAATAAAATTTTTTTATTATTTAATCGACAAAAGTGTCGATTCGATGTGAATCATGTTTTTATTTGAGGCCACGTTTGCTATTAAAATTGTTAAATTTTAAATGTTAAAAATGTTCAATTAATTGTTAATTCGTTTTCATTTTACATTTTAACATTAAAATTTAAAAAAAATTGAAAAATGCTATAGTAGAAATTAATAGAAGAAATCTTAATATTACGATCGACATAAAATCACTAAATATTCGTAAATAATGTTCGAAATAAATTCTAGTGGACTCGAAGAAAAGAAGAATCTGCTAAATATAGGTGCTATCCGTTTATTCTTCCGTTAACGATATTCAGCCATTAAACTAAACGTACACTAAATATAAATTGTCTTCTCCAACTGGGAAATTACCGGCAACAATCTCATTAACATTTCTCCGAACGAAATCGCGAGGCAAAGGGCGAATTCTTAGCTAGTTGGAAATTATTCATCGTCTAAGAAATTCAATCCTTCCTACAGAATTTATTACTGTAAAAAATGAGCGAAGCTCACTAATCTTTTTTCCGGGGCGTTTTCCAGAGAATGTTTCGATGCGAAAGAAGTTCGAATCAGAGGCCTGAAAGAAATCCTTTCTGTTTCACCGTCGAATCACGGAAACAGCTCATTCGCGATCCTCGCAGTTCTTGCGATCAGCTCGGGAAGAAGTTGTTAGTCGGCGCTGGTAAAACGGGTGAACAGGGTGAAGCGGGTCACCGGTAATCGAACTGGTGAACGTTCCCCTCGCATAATATTCCTTTTCGATAAACGGAAGGATTCCACTCGAAGCTGGGATCTTCGATAAGTGGAGGGAAAGCTCGAATCGGTCGCCCCCGTACGAATTTTCCAGCAGAATTTTTTCCTCTTCTCGCGAGACGGCGTGGCGGGCGAACGAGTCTCGGACCCACACGAAGAAAATCCGGCGAGATCGTTTCGACCAGTAGCTGTGTGTTTCGAGCTCTCGCTTCCCAGGGCGGGCACCCGATCGACCCGCGAAGCCAGCTGTCGTTGATAAAGCATCGGTTACAAGCCCCCGGAACGAAAGTTAGGAAATTACGTGAGCCGCGCTGCCAGCAAATTTGCTTGAATCGCGCGAACTTCTGCTTCCAACTTTTGTCGAACTGAAAGAAACGCAATTTGTTAATTGCCGAATAGTGATACTCGATCAACCGAGAGAAATATGTTGCTTTCTTCTGTCCCCGTTGACACATTCGAGAAGTACAATCACTATAGATATCATTGATTCCTGATCTCGCGTTACCTCGAAAGTTATTACGTCTTATACGAACGAATTTGTCTTGGCACACGTTTTCATACGATTTAAAAAAATCGTGGACATTGGAATAAGTGTGAAGCCATTTCCGGGGAGGGAGGACCACGGTCACGTGGTACTCTGGTGCCCAAATAGTGATTGGTTCTAGCATATATGCGCGAAATTTGAACATGAGACCTTTAGTGTGTTAACAATTATATATAACGATAGAATATTTTCAATAAAATAAAAAACAAAGTATTTTATTTATAAATGCATGTCAAGATTAAACGTTCAAAAGTTAGAATTTGTAGATATGAAAAATCTTATCTGTTTGGTATTAATTTTTAAAACTCATAATAATTTATCACAACCCTTGTCAATGGGGCACCAATATACCCGTCCCCTTATTCCTATGTCCATGAAAAAAATACAGAACGTTCCATTTAAAAAATTGAAGGTCACAGTCATTCATAAAGGAATATTGCAGAGATGAAAAAGGATCAAAGACACCATTGCTGGCAACAAGCAGTATATTTCTGAAACTGAAACTGAAAGAACGGATTTCCGGATTTCTTCGAACCCGTCTTAATTGCTAAATCGAATATCAAAGGCTGCTCACGGCGATACTCAATCAAACCATAGAAATGTGTTCAATCCTCTCGCAGAATCCTAAGCAGAAAGAGAGAGAGAGGGAGGAAATTTGTTGGTGCTTGAGCTAGGTCTCGAGGGTTGTAAATCTTCCCACCTGTCACCCCCTTGAAAAGTCAACGCTCTCGCTGCTGGAATATCCTCGCAGGCCTCCCTGTCACTGTTCCTTAACGTGGCTTCGGCTTTAGCCGAACAAACTACAGTGGTGAGCATTTATATTCGGACAGTGCACCAGTTTCCGTATTTGCTGGTTCGTATGATACGACAGGATTTTCGTATCGTGTCGCTTATTGTGCAAAGGATAATACATGCGACAAGAAAAACCCTCGGATCCGTGCTTAGGTGCTGCGGTTCTACCACCGCATCTTCAGAAATTCACAACGGGAAAAGTGAACGCTCTAGCGTAAAAAACTTTGCTGCAGCAAATTCGCTCAGTATTCAATATTACACTTTAATTTCCACGTCGCACTATGTCTACCGGCGATAATTACAAACGCCCCGAGCATCGCGGAGCTTCCCAAAAAGCCGAACTTTGTTTAAACCAACACGATCCCGTTGGCATCGCCATCGGGGGCATGATAAATGCAGCAGCAAGGATTCTCGGGAGCGCCTAATTACCGGCGCGGGAGGGTGAGAGGAGTGCTCGATAAATTATTCGCACGGTCTCCCCTAGGTTTTCAATTTTTACCCGAGTCTGTTTCTCGTTTCCCTCGCGTCAGCGAGCCGTAATGTACATTGATCTGGTGTGTTTGTGTACGCGAATATTTCTGCACGAGCCGTGACACTTAACACATAACGTGGCCGCCAATTACGCGAGCTAATGGTGTCGTTCTGATTGCATGTGGCCCGGATTCGCGAGATGTTCCGCAAACCGCGAAACCCCGGCCGCAATTTCCTCGTCACGGGGATGGAGAGGGACAAAGAGAGAGAGAGAGAAAGACGAGACGGACAGGAGAGAATGACCGTGATTTTCATCCGCGAGTTATCGACCGGAAATTTGGTCGCGAGCCTCCCTGTTGCCTGTAGAACACCGACGAGACCCGCGGAAAAATTGCTACAAACTCCCGGACGTAGAAGGGACGGGAATAATCTCGGCGTAGCTGTGTGTGAATTTCGTTTAATTTCCGCGTCGGCTCCAACCTATCCATCTATAAAATCTCGCCCGCTGGTTCTCTCGTTTTTATTCTCTGTCTCTGTTTCGAATACCCCCATACTCCGCATCATCCGATCTGTTTATTAATCTTGCAGAGCTTTTATACGATGGGGAAAATCGTACGTGACCACTCTCGCGAATCCATTCGCGCTCCGGATAATTCGCCGCTCTACTACTTGAACATTAACCCCCGCGGAGTTTAGGGTTGCTGCAACGGCAATGATTAAAGTGAAATGTACAATTTTTTTGCATTTCATGTCGGGAACAAAAGCTAGCTGGGATTGTTTGTTTTCGTTCGGTAATATTTTGTGGATCAAATGGGATGCATTTTTTTGTATATTATTTCCATTTTTATAATTTTTCATCGTCTGTTACGGGAAATAATAATTTTGGGATAATGTACTGTACGGTTATAATTATAATATTGCACTTGTAATAATATTATCATATAATGTTGTACTTGTAAGAATATTAAAAATATTGCACCTGTAATAATATTATGATATAATATTGCACTTGTAATAACATCATGATATCATATTGCACTTGTAAGAATAACATAATATTATAATATTGCACTTGTAATAATATTATGATATAATATTGCACTTGTAATAATATTATGATATCATATTGCACTTGTAGGAATATTATAATATTGCACCCGTAATAATATTATGATATCATATTGCACTTGTAATAATATTATGATATCATATTGCACTTGTAAGAATATTATAATAATATAATATTGCACTTGTAAGAATAGCACAGTCAGGACTTTATAACACGATACAAATCGACCAGAGTGCTAAGACCAAGTGAAGAAGGGTTCCCGGATCGTATTATTATAGCGAGCATCCCCTAATCGATGGGGTAGGGTCGTAAAAGCCGTCCCCTTTCGGAAATCAACGTCGCTGACCATTCCCAACGAGGTTTACGGATCAGATTTTATTACGCGTCTCGTATATACGAGAAAGCATTTTCGGCAGCGACCCTTCCTATGCAAGGGACAATTCTTGTAACAGAGGTAAGACATGGTGTCTACCTACTTACACGCGTTATCACGGACACAAACAGCATCGTTGATCCCCGTTATCACTTGTGCCATATGTTCTCGAGCGGCGACGATATTCTGAATATCTAATCCACCCTTCTTCGAGGGGCTTGGAGAATAAACGGTAATGGGAGACACGTTCTACGCTGGCGTTATACCTGTTTTATAAGAATGTTTCTATCTCAGAAACTTTCTGACTGGTAATTTAAACTTTGTTGAAACTCTCCCTCGCAGTCCTCTGTGAATTAAAATAAGCTGGCTTCCCTTTTGATTATTATTTAATAATGGAGAATGGAAAAGCTTTAATAACGGGATAGAATAATAGAAAGTAGTAGACGTTTCACCTGGTTGTTTTGAACAAACTTCTGTGTTTTAATACCTGACCAGTTGTGCATTTTCGGCGGGGCTGTTTCCTCTGCAATTATTATTTATTACTGGAGAATCGAGAAGCTTACGTTCACCGTTTACTATTTTTTTTTATAAGGAATATGTACTTTCGATTCAAACGAATTATTTCAACTCTTAACAGATCGCGTGTCTTCAACAAGTATCATAGTTATTCTACGGCATCAAACAAATCCGTGTTCATTGCTGTTTGTCATACAAGACAAATGAATGCAAGAACCAAAAATTCTGAATACGAATGTCCTTCGAGGGTAGTACAATCTAAAATACAAAAGACGAACCAACTTACCGATATACAAAATCAAACTTCCCACCCTAAAAACCCTAAAGGAAGTGCTCCTAAATGAGATCCACCAAAAACTAGTGGCCACGCGTTAAATCGCGATCGAGCGTGCACACAAGCGTGAAGAGTATCGATTCCTCGTTTTTGTCGAGCAATCAGCGCCGGCAGCTCTGCGTGAACGGAGACTGCGATTGGAGTGATGGTCCGTGTTGGTTTGTTCTGGCTATTGTTCTCGCGATGCCCGGTGCATCGGATCGCGAACAGAGACAGAGCGAGTGAAAGAGAAACAGGAATGGCGAGAGCGTGATGACGATAACAGATACGATTGGACGGCGGTATCGTGGTTACCGATGAATTTCGGTTCGGCAATTCGTGGCGCAGCAGAGCGTCGCGCACCCTTGCACAACACGTGGACGATTCGCGGAAACATGTTGCGCGATGTGCAGCGAGCTGCGCGAATTCTCCGACCGCAGTGGGACTCGGCGCGTCTCCCGCATCGGTCGCGAGCGCATCCTCGTCTCCTCTCTCTCTCTCGCTCTCTGTTCTCCGGGGAGCTACGAGCAGAAGCCGAAGAGGATTGAGGATGAGGAGAAGGAGGGAAGCTCGTCGTCGGCGCCGGTTAATCGGCCGCCCGCCTCTTCCTCGGACTTACTCGAGCGTCTGCGCGGCTCGCGGCCGGAGCTCCTTCGGCACGCGAATTCGAATCGCGAACTACAGCTAGTCGCTACGCGTCGCGACGCTCTTTTGCCAGTTCGAAGGACGCGCTCGACGTTCCACAGTCGCTCCGATCACCTCTGCCCTTTCCTTCCGGTGCATTCTTTCTGTGGATCGAAAACTTCGTCGCGAGTGACTCTGTTTTTGGATATCCAGTGGAGTCATGACTGAGGCGCTCCCTTTGTTTAGGCGCGTTTAACCCTTTTGTTGTGGTGCAGGGATGGTTCTTTGGAGGAAGAAATTCTTCGCGAATGTTTGTTTTGTTGTGTACGAGCGAAATGATGCGTTCTAGTCGAAGATCAGGGCTAAATCGCTCCCTTTGTTTAAACATATTCAACCCTTCGTTGCGGTGTAGGGATGCTTTTTTGTTTGAGGAAAAAATTCTTTGCGAGTGTTTGTTTTGTTGTGTCGAGTGAAGCGATGGGTTCGAGTCGAAGATCAGGGCTACTAATGAGTCGCTCCCTTTGTTTAAACACGTTTAACCCTTCGTTGTGGTGTAGGGATGCTTTTTTGTTTGAGGAAAAAATTATTTGCGAGTGTTTGTTTTGTTGTGTCGAGTGAAGCGATGGGTTCGAGTCGAAGATCAGGGCTACTAATGAGTCGCTCCCTTTGTTTAAACACGTTTAACCCTTCGTTGCGGTGTAGGGATAGTTTTTTGTTTGAGGTAAAAATTGTTCGCGAGTGAAAATGTTTGATATCTCCAGTGAAATGCTGCATTGAAGTCTGAGGCTCGTGGTGTAGTCAAAATCGAGTTGGCCAATTTTTTGTTTTAGACGCTCTACCCCTTTGTTGGATAGGAATGCCTGTTTCGAAAGAAGAATGAAGTCGCGAGGTATACTGTTTTGTACTTCGAGTTGAATGCTAGATTCAAGTCGGAAGGTCGTAGCTGCGGCTGAGAATGAGACGCTTCCTTTGTTCGGACCTTCTCAACCCTTTCTTCATACAGTACGAATGCCCCTTTTGTGCGGGAAAAGCCATAGCCACTGATACTGCTTCGAATATCGAGTGAAACAGTAATGAAAGTCCATAGGAAAATCCATCGCGAGTGACACCGTTTTGTATATCGAGTGGAATACCAATTTCCAGTCTAAAAATTGTGGTCGCGTCCCTGGATCCCTCCCTTCGCTACCTTTCATTTCCTTTCATAAAAATTTTTCTATGAAACAAACGTCAGTGTATGTTTTACATCGAGTGACATAATAGTCAAAAGTGAGCGATCGAGACGAAATGACCGAAGAGGAGTATCTCTGCAGGAGTAATCGCGATTACTCGCGTCTCGTCAATTCGAAAATCAGTACAGTGTCAGCGAACGTAAATTGGATCGTGATCTGTGACAAGATCGTCGAACAGTGAGGCCCTCAACCCTTTGACTACGGAGCCCTTGAACTCGAAACGTGCCAATCGTGTGACACATCATTTGCAACGGATATATGTATACATAATGCATAACATGCCATCATACAAAATACTAAACAAAAGGGCAAACGCACTAAACAATTCGCAAACATCGTCACAGTTTTTATTCACGTGAAAGAAATTAATAGCACGTTCATTAAATTTCAACGAGTTAAACACCAGAATTAAAGTTTAGTGAGAAACACTTACATCCTACGATCACGAGACCCAAAATAAAATGGCGAATCCATTCGTCTAGCTGAAACAAATCCACCACTTACATGTACTTCATAGTACAAAGACACGGCACATCTTCCATTACGTTTCTTCCGCCACAATTCTCAAGAAACCCTTTAACCGAGCATCTAGAAACGGCGGCCATAGTCAAAGGGTCACGAAGACTCTTGAGGAACTCGCCCGGTACCTCGCGGAGAGCAGAGAAGACCATCGAGCATCAACCAACAGATGAGTATCCTTCGCCTTAGCTCATGGTCGATCTGGAGATTCGGCACGTGTGGTTTGTTTGTGTCACGTAAACGACGCATTGTTCCGTCATTCCGCGTGTGTGCGTAAGACGATGACGTTGATGCGTATATACAATCGAGAGAGTGTGTAGGTTCAGGCCGTAACAGAGATTCGCATGGAACGGGGCTGAGGCCGTTGCGTGTTTTTTGCACGCGTTTGGAGAGAAGAGAGCCGGCTCGGCTGTCGCCGTCCAAATATAACACATTCTTTGTTGTCTTTGTGATTGTCATTGCCGTGGTGGTTGATCGTCGTGGACGCCTATTGTGCGGCCCGAGCCGAGATCGAGGGGATCAGACGAGAAAGAGAAATACCGGCCGTAGAACAGATGCGATTGGCACGAAGCCGAGAGTCTCGGACCGTCTCGACGGAGATGCACCAGGACACGCCGCGAGCTTCCTCTCACCTTGCTCTCTTACTGTCTGTCCGTCATATTTTCTCTTCTGCCAGCCTTTTCTTCTTCTGCTCCTTTCTCTCTCTCTCTCTCTCTTTCACTCTCGTTTTCTTTGTTCTGCACCAGCGAAATCGCATCGATCGACGCCCGTAAGAATGGACCAGCCCTGGCACGGGCTTCGATGCACATACAATGTCAAAGCTGTGCCTAACTGTGCGCTCAGTGTTCCTCTCGTTGTCTCTTCCGGCCAGGCAGCTTTTGTTTTCTTCCGTCACAAGCGACCGCGCACCTACCGACGTTCTCGCGTCTCTCTATCGCTTCTCGCTTCTGGACCACCGACGAGATATATCACATCGACTGGCCCCAACTCTCTCTCTCTCAATCTTGCACTCTCTCTAACACACAGCTTTTGCATCCCGTCGCTTTTGTGCGAGCGATATTGCTCGCCAAGCGATGCCTTTTGTTTCGATCACCTCATCCTGCCTTCTCTTCACTCCGCTTCACCTGCTGCTCCTGTCCTCGAATGTGTTGCTATTCCTGATCGAAGAATATAATTGTTACCCTCAACAGCCGGCTCCTATTTTGTAACCGTGTCTTCTTCTCGATGCAACTTCGATGCAACGAGCCTGGGAATAGTGGCCCTTTCGTTCCTGGAGACCGAGCAGGTGCAGGTTGAAAGCATCTGAAAAGTTTAGGTTCGCTGACGTCGTTCCGCTGTCTAATGTTGGCTGGCTTTGAGGATTTTTAACATTTTTGCTTATGGAGATTGTTCATCGAACGAAGATTCAAGTACCCGTCGAAGGGAAAGGTGCTTTTGGTATTAAATTATTGCTTTTGGGTCTATATAAATTAGATATAAACTTGCTTCTTTTATCAAATAATTATTAGACTGTGAATTTTATGGACTTGTCGCACTTAAGAATATTAATGCACCAGAATTATTGAATTAACTCAACGTTTCGATCCCTGTATGAATCTTCAAGAGAAACATGTTTGCGTCTGAAAAATTTGAAGATACATTTTTAGTGAAATTCGAAAAAATATATTGCGACACAGCTGTGTAAAAATATCGCAGAAAAAAGAAATTATAGCATTATGTGCTATTTTATTGTGCATTTTACACAGCTGTGCTGCAATACATTTTCTCAAATTTCACTAAAAATGTATTATTTTTCAAATGCAAAGATGTCTCTCTTGAAGATGATTCATACAGGGATCGAAACGTTGAGTTAAATTAATTCGCAAACTTGCTGGTAGTCTATTAATGATCGAACCGTTAATATTATTACAATTTCAATTTAATTAGAATCATGATGTGCTTACTTGAACTACTATTATCCCGTAGAGAGAAAAATTTCGAAATCCATTGTTGAGAAACGAGCTGCAGACTCCGAGCAGCAAAAACTATGCCCAATTCGAGTCAGCAGACGCATTCAGTGCAAAACAATTGAAAAAGACGAAACCGGTAAATGAAATGCTAGGAAATTTAACAACGTGGCGACGGAACAATTGGCGGGAATGGCGTCAGCGAGACCAACCGCAAAGATTCGCACCGCGTCAGTGCGGCGTCGACGGTGGTTGTAGATCCTCGATCATTCGTATACAGGAGGTCCTACAAATTCGCGTGAGCAGTTGGGCGGGCACGGTGGATTCTCTCGGAATGGTTTAGCACGGTGGCAGACACATTGTCGAGCGAGTCACCCGGAACGAAAGGGTTAACGAAACTTGGCACGGCCCTTGAGGCGGGATTTCCTATTCTGCTACGGTGGATAATAATTTTATTACGTTCCGTAAGCGGGTTTTAAAATACTGCGTCCGTAAAGAACAAATTTATTGTCCGAAAAGTGAATGCCCTCAATTTGCCGAGCAGGACGGAAATTGTTTAAAATAAATATTTTGTGCTTCACTAAATAAGTTTCGCAAAAGATAATATTACGATTTTCCTGCACATAGACACCCACCTCCTGATTTCTGTACATTTAATTTACCTCCCTCTTTCTCATTGCTATATCTGTCCATTTATAAATTACCCACCTTCTTCCTTTGGAAGCAGCGAAACTAACTAACGATTAACTTGAAGAACTGATTTCGGTTCCGCTACATACTACCGTTTTTGTTTGATAGGTAACACTGTATTAAACGACGGAAGTGGCCTGCAACTAGCTTCGTACAAGTGTTTGACGCTCGTACAGGGCCTGAACGAAATAATGGAAACATCTTGCGTACTAAGAAAATTGTTTGTTAGCTCACTTGTAGAACTTAAATTTAATTTTATTAATTGAAAAAGATTTTCTTTATTAGAGATTTTTTAAATTTCAGGTGGATATAAAAAATTTTTACATGATAATTTAATATTACCCTAAATATTAATATTAAATATATATATAAAATTTTAGGGATTTAATATTGGTTAATAAGGGATTGAAAAATTATATGCCTAATAGAAATAAATTAAATAAAGATACATCAAAATGATACGTTCAAAATTGTTTGCTTTTAGTCATTTTTTATAGCACTTTTACCGATATATTCGCAAAGTATTTCTGATTAAAGTGAGTCTAAGTACGATATAGTTCGGGCCATATTTACTCAGATTTATGCAGGACATTCGGAAATTTTGAACCTGATAAATTATACGGCAAGCATGCACATATTCTTCGGACAGTCTGTTTCCACTGTTCCGTCCAAGCCCAGTAGAAACGGTGATCATCGTGTGGCCGCGCGGCGTCTTTTCTCAGACGACGACCGCGCGTCATTCTCCTTTTTCGTCCGCGCAGGATGCGAGTGGTTCCTCCTGCGGATGCTGGTGCCGGGACGGCGCTTCTAGCTCGGCCAAAGGTAATCCTGCTCATTCTCTCGCCTCTCTATCGATTCGTCAACGCACAGAGAGAGAGCCGGAAGGCAAAACGCGGTGTTCACGTTCGCGTGAACGTTAACGCTCGAACTCGACAACTTGCACGAGGAAAACGGAGAGTTGTTGCATTCCGCGAGAGGGAGACTGAACCGACTCCTTTCATCCGCGACCACCGCGGATAATTGCGAAATCCTGTACGTGGGAGGAAGCCAGTTTCCGCGGACGATCTGCCCGTTTCGCGAGCTACGCCCTCCCATTCGACGCCCATTAATCTGCCACGCTAACCCCCCCGTTGCGTCACGCTCATGGAAAACACCGAAACGCGGCTATTTAACTTGCTTCACCCGCGGAACGCCAAATTAGCCCGTTAATTCTTTGTACTCCGAGCTGTTTTCGCATTCGAAATTCGGCCATTGAAAGAATTCGGACGTTTATCTTTATTTATTATTGCTTTAAACCGAGTCGTTTATTCAGCAAGTAGCTATAGCTGTTACAACATTTGAACATTTTACTGTTTGAACATTGTTTGAGAATATTCTAAATGTTTTCCAGATTTGTTATAATATTTATTTTAATATGGTCGCGTTAACAGCTAGGTCATTAGTGACCACGTAATTTGCAATCAAAAGTGTTTTATACAAAGGTGAATTAAAAAAGAAGAGGACGTTTCTAATTAATATTAATATTAATATTCACACTAACTGGTAGTTAAATAAAATAAAATATTAAATACTACTTACCATATTAAATACAATACAATCTTTTCGGAGGTGACGCAAAATTGGAAATTACGAAAATCAATGAAATCATAATCAGCAATATCTGTCATTTGAAAAATTTTCAATTTTGCACCGCATCAAAAAAGATTGTATTGCATTCAATAGGATATTTAATATTTTATTTTAAAATAACAAAATGCTGCGTCGAGACGCGCAAAGGAGATTAGACTTTTAGACATGTCGAATGCTGTAGGATTTTGTTTGGGTATCAGGATGTCCTGTTCGGATACGTGTAGCTGCGTTACGATATAAAGTAGGAAATGAGTTTGATTGCTCGATAAGTTACGGTCTCGGTACACACAGTATAGTCTTTTGGAAGAGACTGCGGCGAGTGTACGCGTTTTCAACCACCCCCAGTTCACTTCATCGTCCCCCACGGAATCCAGTCTCGCGGCACTCGAGGCTTTGTCTCCGACACCGGACTGTTTGTCGTACCCGGCAACCTGGAAACCAAGCTTTCCGCCCGATGGAGGCGTCCGCGCGAAAAATGGAAGGTCGCCGGCCGTAAGTAACGCGGGCTTTCTTTTCGACTCGCTTTCCGTGATTAGCCCGGCTATTTTCTACCAGCCTCTCTGTGACGTCTATGACGGAACCCCTATTGTGGTTGTCAACGGAGGTGTTCACTGTGTAATTGAAGTGGGAAACCTTTTCTATTCTCGCTTTCTTTGGTACTATTACCAATCCTTATAACGGGTGGTCGTTGTTGAACACACTGTTTTTCATACATGTGTAATTCTTACATTTGCATTAGTCGATTTTAAAATGTGTTTCTGTGTGAATTTTTCAACTTCCGAGACCACATAAGTTAACCCACTTCGTGACAGGTTAGTTCCGATTTCAAGGAAAAATTGAAATAAACAAATTGGAAAATCGCGATCGGTATCTTGGATTGTAAGAGTTAGGATTTTGATGGGTCCTTTGGAATTGATTTTAAAATGTGTTCCCAGTTTATACAGAATGACAGAACCGAAATCCAGAACTGAAATAATATCGGTTCTCCAGAACCGTAACCGTAACCAATATTCTCATAACAGAAATAACACCATTTCGGTTTTTCATAACTGTTTCGGAACCGGAAACGCATATCACAGCGGTTTCCAGTCCCTGGTTCCCATTGAAAGTTTCGGACTTTTGAATGAATTTTAAATCGATTTCCCTTGGTAATTTTGAAAGGCTTGCCGAAATTAAAGCTTAAAGATCGCGCTGACCGATAGGCCCACTAAATCTCGCAGCAATTGGATACGATAGGGAGTTTCAATTCCGCCAATGGAGCGATCAACCTCGAATAATGTCGCACGACGATAAATAAACAGTTTGCGGAAATGAATAGTCCGCGACGATTCTCGGATTCGGTTGGTTCCGGTTCAGGCTGCTCGTTTGTAGCACGGAATCGTATTCCACGTTTTGATTTACCGTTTAACATTATTACACGAGCCCTTTCTATTCGCTCACCTAACGAGCCTGTTTTATTACAATAACGGGGCTCGGCTATCGATCGGTGTGTAAAACGAGCGGTCGAAACGCAGTTTCGAAAATAACGAGCCGAGCGAATCGGAGAGGAGAGAAGCAACGGCGCGGAACCGGACTGGGGCGCAAAACGGAAGTGGATTAAAACTGTTCGCCGCAAATGCAAAGCGCCGATGGGTACAGCGAGTTTCCACGAAAGCTGCTTTCACGACGTAAAAACGGGGGCAGTTTTTCCCTTCCACCTTACGACCCCCACCCTTCGAGTCGCTTTGTAACAACTCTTCGCGCTTTTAACCATTTAAGGCCTCGCTCGCCTCCTCGACGCTTTTCTCGCGCGCTTTTCCGCCGTCCCTCGACGCGACTGAAAATATTTGCTTATCTTATTCAACGCTAGGCGACGACCTCCTATCCCCGCGTCATCGCCGTCGCCGCCGTCTATTCGGAGATCTTCACCCTTCGCTAATTTCATTGGACCAGTCGCGCATGCCTATCCGAGAACGAACCGTCTCGCAACGCTACCGTCTCGCGCGAATATTCCACGCTGACAGACTGAATCGACAACGTGCTGGAAAATCTTTGACGCGACCATCCGGCTACAGGAAACACACTTTGACGTTTTATCGGGCTCGACTCGCGGATTCGACGTGCTAGCAACCACCAGCCGTGCGATTTTTCGTGTTTGTCGCCAAGTCTGATTTTAACGATGCGACAGCAGACTATTCAGACAGGTTCGGCGCTTTCAAATACGACGATTAGGATTCTTCTCGTTGCCCTTCAATATTTTCAAAGTGGTCCAAAAACCCGAAAAAGAGGTCAAAATCTCTAAACGTACTTTAATCCTCTCAAAAATTGAAATTCTAAAACACGAAGTTGAAATTCTAAAAAACGAATTGGCGGATCCAATCTGGCATAGATGTACATTAAAAAACGGTTGGGTCTGCTTAGTAAATGATGTTTTTAGAGAAATGAAGTTGAAAATTTAAATGTGTTTTGATAGATAAAAATGTACGAAGGACAAACGAAATTACTTACATAATATTCATTCATCCGAATTGTCTTCGATATTCGATCCTTCTTCGGAACCATCTTCTTCTCGTGCATTTATTTGTCCTTCCTTGTGAGGTCCAAGTGGCGCAAGCAACAATTTTACTGCTTCCGGAGACAAACTTTTCAGTTTTTTTTTTCGATAGTTTCCTTATACTTGAAATATATGGATCCGACGCCACCACGAGTCTCAAGAGGGTACTGGGAAAATGAGACTGCAGATATCTATTCAATTTACAATAATTAGAAAGAAAGCTTACAAAAAGTTTCAAAATTGCATTTTCAAACTTTACCCTCGTACGAGCAGCCGGGCAGCTACGGGCAGTTGATTTGTATAAATTTTGGAAGATAAATGTATTAGCAACACGTCAGAAAATTTTACCAAGAACAGCATCCATTTTGTAGAATTGAAATTGATGCACCGAATAATGCACATTAAGAATCTGAATAACATATATTCTATGTTTCCTCGAAGAAATTATAAACAATTTTTTAGATACAGGAACTACCATTTATTTTGAAATTCTTTAAATGTTTTCACTGTTCTAAACTTCGATTACACACCACCTCGGGAAACCGAAAATTCTTAACTATTTTCAGCGTGATCCTATAAATTTTAACGAGATAACGTCGGAAGTAGAAGTTCTAATATTAGATATCCACTGTTTGAAAAGTGATGCGCGTACAAAGTTGATGGCGGACCGGTAATTTAAAAGCTCGCTGAATTACCGAGTATTAATGCATCGTCTAATTGCAACAGCAATTACGTTCGTAAATTCCTGAGATTACCTTGAGCGATACCGTTTAAACGCCTTTTTCTACATGATTATTCGCGAGGAAAGTAGTGAGGTCCTTTCGGACGCGCGGCACAGTCATTAGAGAGTCCATTAATGGATTAGATAAAGTGTGAACTGTTTCGCAGCTCGCAAAAACCAGCAGACCCCTCCCCGTAGATCAGGGTGCAAAGTTCCTCGCCACCTAATTCCGAGAACTGTTCTGTGCTCTGTCTCGGAGCTCCCACGGATTTACGATACTGCAATTGTTATTAAGAGTCAGCCGGAAGTTCGGCAGTGCTTTTGAATCGGGCAGCGCGCACAAATTGGGTTTGTCACCAAAAATGTACTGAAAATAGCAGTGCACGTGTAGGTTTCTGGAAAATATCTGGAAAGTCACGCGCGAATCGTAAAACTAGTCTAAGCTAGCCCAGGTTTCATCCCGTTTGGAAAATGGACGAGCAGCGCGTTTTTACACGCCGTCGTCAGCGATGATCGAACATTATTCGTTTCCCGTGTCCGGAGCTCGGCCCTGGTTAGTATAATAATTGATAGATCGTTCTCAGTTCCGACTACGGTCTTCTCAGGCAGAATTTTTCTAGGGAGCTGTGAGGATGGGCTCTGATTAGATGTCGCACAGTGACAGAATCGTTCATCGTTAGCGCGGTGATTATGCTGTCGACAGTTCCTTCGGCTAGAAATAAAATTCAATTTACGCGAGCACGTTGTCAGTGGGATGAAATTGATTTTAGGATACGTTATCAGTGGAAGCTTTTCAACATTTCAGAGCTCAAATGAAAGCTTGAAAAACGTACTTTGCGACGGGCTCATTCTTGTTTCGGGGAAAACTCGAAATCCTTTTAAAACATTCGTAAATCTGGTCAAAGAAAAATGATTGGATTTTCAGGGGTTGCTTCGGATCGATTTAAAAATGTGTTCCTACAGAAATTTTTAGAGCTTAGAAAAATCCCAAAATCCCAATGGATAATACAGGGAACATGATTGCATTTTCAGCAGCCACTTCAAACATATAATTTATTATTATTATTATTTATTATAGACGGGCAGAAGCCCTTTTTACATAAGTATTTACAAAGAAAAGAAAAAAACAAACAAAATGATACAAATGTTCTCAGTTCACATTCCGGCACATAAATTATAAACAATCAATATGATTATTAATTAAATTAAAAATAAAGCTCTGGTCGGATATTATTCTTCTTTGCAGATAATGATTCCAGGTTCATTGTAGTTATTATTGCGGAGTAATCATGATTATAGAATAACATTAAAACTATTTAAAAATATTCCCTTATCCACGAGGATTTTCGAAATCGTTCAACGCAAGAATAATTCTATGTAACGTAAATTTTCCGACAGAGGAGAAGAACAGCACGAAGATCAATACAAATCGGCTAACGATCGAAGCTTCGGGGAAAGCTAGAATTGGTTGGCGTAATTAAAAGATAGCTTAACCGATGGAATGGTCGGGGGATAGGATTCCATTTCTAC
The DNA here is from genome assembly GCA_028455595.1 of Lasioglossum vierecki. NCBI lineage: Eukaryota > Metazoa > Arthropoda > Insecta > Hymenoptera > Halictidae > Lasioglossum > Lasioglossum vierecki. Next base: position 20,032,176 of record CM052338.1, on the reverse strand, counting down.
GGGGACACCACACTTAACGGAAATATAATTCCTTGGGATTCGACGCTCGTTATTCGACCGGGAGAGTTTCTGCCGCCCGCGTATCGGTTCGGTGATTAAATTATAATGAACGTGCGGCGCGGACGTTATAATTGCGGCACGCTATTCGATATGATACAGCGGCACAATGCGAGCGAGCCGATACTTTTATGCGGTGCAGTCGTTCGTCGACAAAAGCGCGAATGACGGCCGGCGTCCTCCCATCCGCGGCAATTACATCGATAAAAATGATTTCGATTGACGAGCCTCTGTGTCGAGCCGAATTGACGATGGCGCTGGTTAATTAGACAAATTGATTCGTTAAATTAATAAACACCACACCCGACCACAGATGAAACTTCTCCCTGCGAGTAGGTTCGCCTCGCCGCGGCTCGTCACTCTTCTAAATTAATTGCGGAGACTCGTAACGGAACGAGCCACTCGACTGTGTGCTACCTGTACACCTCTGTGGGTTTTTAGGGTGGCGAAGCCAACGACACGAGTTTCGGGGATAAAAATCTACTGGATTAAGGAGAGACCTGGTTTTACCCATCTTTTTGCAGAAGGAAAGCGTACCTTGAATGCTGATGAGTTGTCGGTCTGTATTTCTTCATCGCGCTGCACTAATTTCCATTGCGTCTGGAGACTTCTCACCTAAAATGAGGCGCTGGGATAAAAGGTGTTTGATTGTCAATGCCAAATATTAATTAAGCGTTTCGTTCGCACTGCAATTTCAGTGATTTAATTTGAGTCACGAGGCAGCGGATTTTATACATTAATAACAAAAATCGGTACATCAAATTCAAAGCTGTAAAAACATTTAAAAATACTGTAGGCATTCGACTCTTTAAACTCATCGAAGTAGGAATTTACAAATATCTCCTCTATTTTGCAATCGATGTACAATTGTTTGATTAAAAACTGAGAAACTTTATACAAATTATAAATTGTGTGTATCGATGCAAGATCATTTTCAACTCCTGTATCTTGCAATCGATGTACAATTGTTTGATTAAAAACTGAGAAACTTTATACAAATTATAAATTGTGTGTATCGATGCAAGATCATTTTCAACTCCTGTATCTTGCAATCGATATATAATTGTTTGATTAAAAACTGAGAAACTTTATACAAATTATAAATTGCGTGTATCGATGCAAGATCATTTTCAACTCCTATATCTTGCAATCGATATACAATTGTTTGATTAAAGACTACGGAACTTTCTACAATTTATAAATTGCATGTATCGATGCAAGATCGTTCTCGTGGATTTTCGAGACTGCAGAAAAAAATCGGGATGATAGAGGGTGTCTCGCGAGCCCGCAATTTACGTATCTGTGAATCGATCAGGCCGGGAGCGAATCGAGCGGGCGTCGATTGGTAAAAATCGTTCGGTCTCTCTGTCAAGCGAAATTTCATCGTCGAATTTCGACGGATCAATCCGTCGGGCTTTGCCGGGCCAGTTGGATCGTGGAGGGGTTGTTTGCCCGACGATTTATCGCGTATAGTTAATGCATAGAATAAATGGGAAGGCATACGCGGACGGGAGTTTGACTGTCATCGGGCTGTTTCCGCGGCCGTTTAATACCCAGTGCCTGAAACGCTGCCCGCCTGCCCTCGACGGCTAATTTCCAAGCGTAGTCGCGACAACTTGTCCGGCCTGTGTCCGGCGCGTTTGATTTTGCGATCGGTCCACGCGGCATTCCCCGTGCCACGCGAACCAGAGCCAATAACATTCCATCGAGACACCGGCAGAACACCAACAGAGAGAGCGAGAGAGAATGTTGTCGGAACGGGGGAAATGTTTATCGATCCCGGGGCGAAAACATTGCCCAGGTTGTACATCCTCTCTCTCTCTCTCTCTCTCTCTCTCTCTCTATCTCTCTTTGTCTCCCTTCCTCTTTGGCCAACAATTGAAGAATCCTCTCTCTACGTTCGTCAAGAATTTAATTATTGCGGAGCAAGGCGGAGAGATAGCGGTCCGGGTAAGGTCGGCAGACAAGCTTCGAACCCTGTACAACCTAGGGGAATACCCTCAGGCTGTCCATGCCCCCGTGAAATGGTGTTCCGAAGGAATTTCCGCGGCTGATAAAAAGACTAGGTGCACGGGCGCGAGAAACGCACCATGCAACGATGGAGCAACTATCCCTCGTTCGCCAACTCCCAAAGTGCTTCGACTGGGTTATGGTGGAATCGACCACACGCTGGTCTCGCGAACATCCTTCTCGGAGGAGTTTTATATAAACGGATCCCGGCTGTGTTCATCAAAAGGGATGCTGACAGTATCTCGCTGGCGATAAACCCCATTTGTCACAGGCTCTTCATCGTTCTTCTAATATCACAACTGTGTAGCGCGAATTTTTAATACCGAGTCGTTTAAAAATTTAAAAAAGGACTAGCATCGTTACAACTTCGAAGAAAATTCTCGCGACCACTTGAAAAGTAATTGACACACTCCTCAAATATATTAATAATTAATATATGTATTATTAATATATGTATATAATATATGTATATAATAATTAATAATTAATAATAATAAGTTTCAAGTTACATCAGGCAGCGTCTCTCTTTCAAAAAATTCTTAAAGATTGCCTTATAATCAGAGAGTCAAGCTAAAGACACCTCTGAAACCATTTCTTAAACACTCTCATGCTTATTGCTCCTTGAAAATTGTTTAGTATATTCTCCGAATGTGCTTAATAATTTTATGGAATTTAAAAGTTCAACAACCGTTGCTTCGCCTGTGAGATAAATCCGAAAACGAGCCTCGAGCTAGCTGAAACCCAGTCAGCAGAGTAAATTATTTCGGCAGGCATAAAATCGAAGATTTTCTGGTGATTCGCGTCGGGTCTAAGATATAAATAAACCATGTCTTCTGGTATTGGATTGGATGCGGTGTTCTATTAAGAGAGCCCGGCTCGTATCGGGACCGAGATCCTTGCCAGGATCCCGAGGATCGATCGGGGGTGATACATGGCGGGTTATTTCGGCGAGGCTGTCGTGGCTTGTTCCTGTGACCGAAACACAGTGCGGAGGGTGGGTATACTGCGGATAGCCATGGACTGGTTCGGGTTCTCTTGGTATGTGTTGTTGGGAGGTACCCGAACGACCGGACTGATCAGAGCGTGGTTAGCGGGTACTCGTGGTCCTGTGTGACTGGTGACCGGAAACGAGGTCAATCGGCGCCATAAATTAACTGTGGCAACATCTTCTGTTCCTCGCCGCGTCTCCCGAGGATCTTGGCCAGCCTCCGCAATCATGATAATCTTGATCGTGGCCGGGCGTTTTTACGAGCACCCGCGGGAACGCGAGCACCGGTGTTTCCGGCATGGGGATCGCCGGGGAATTATGCAAAATCGTGCCGCGTCCAGCCGGTGCGCACAGTTTATCTCGTCCGGACTGCATTCCCCGCTTTTTACCGGTCGACCCTCGAATTAGCTCGGATGATCTTTGTCTTCCGTGTGTGTCCTTTTGGAAACTGCGGAATCTGCCGGTGGATTGTCGTGTCAATGTTCTAGGAAGAACAATACGAGATGCAGAGAATTAGGGGATCAGATCGTCGCACAGTGCAATGGATAAAAATTAAAATAGCCATGGTTCGATTTTAATCTGATTATCCAAGAAAATCATCAGTCGGGAAGTAAGGAATGTGTATGTAAAAAGTAGTATCCAAGAAAATCGATAGGGGTTCAGTAAAATATTTTACTAAAAATAAAAGAAAATATATATTATATAAAATAATATATAAAAATATTTATATATTAAAATAATATATAAATAAAAATAGTGATTGTCAGTCCTAGGTTCTAAGTAGATTATTTATAAGTCAACAGTAATGTGCATGTTGCTAATAATCTTGTAGGTGTTTGTTAGCTTAATAAAAAATAAATAAATAGTGATAGAAAAGCATTCACAATAATGCGTAGCCGTGGAAGGCGAAGGATTGGGACGATGTGGAAGAGTCGATTCAAAGAGCAAGGGTAAAGGATGCGAGGGACAGGTTTCGAAGCTTGCAGTCTTCGATTGAGATTGCTCAGAGGTGCAAGGATTGGCAAACGACCGACCGAGAGTATTAAGGAAGAGATAAAGACAGCAATTTCGGCGGCCGACAGGCTAGCAACATTTCATCGACCGGATGTTGCCGGTTGCTGGAGAGGTTCCGTGAATGGTAGTGGTCACGCGGACCGGTCCCGAACGGCAACCAGCTGTTCACCGTCTGCGGTCGCTTGCCAAAGCCAATCGGTATTTCGATAAGCATTCGTCCTGGCAATTTTGGGAACGAGCGAACTTTTCATCTTACGGGTATTCTCATAACGCTGCTCCACCGCGGTTATCGATTCGATCATGCCAAGAGTTATCGTTGCTCGGGCATCGTTGCGGTCCATGAATCTTCCCGGAGGCTGTGAGCCAGCTGCAAACCTCTAACGGCGTCGTACACGGGGTCAATTTGCACAAAGACGAGCAAGGGATTCGTATCTATGCTAGTAGCATGTTATTCGTTACTACACTTTGGAAGCTCGTGCGAAATTAACGCTTTCCGGAGACGCTGCCGGAAATGGAAATGGAATAGAATTTCTCTAGAAAATAGAAGGTGACGAATGACAGTTTCTCGTGCTTTTGATAGGTATATTTTAGATTTAAGGAAAATTCGCGTCGGAAAATTAATGGTACTCGATTAGCAGATTTATTTAAGTATTCTAATTACGGCTTGATATTTCAATCATAAGGAAAATGCGAAATCTCATCGAAAAATCAAGAAGTTGCAGTCAACAGCGCATGGAGAAGTGACTCAAGTTTCAAGGGTTGATTTAAATCACTTTTAAATTTGTTCCCGTGAGAATTTTCGAACATTCGAGGAGTCAAATGAAAGCTTGAAAAAAGCACTTTATGATGAATATTTAGTTTTATGGTATGAAACGGAAATATCGTTTCTTCAATTTTGTGCACCTTTTCGTGCGAATCGCCCACAGTGAGTCACCCTCGTTCCAGCTGCCTAAATATCGTACCTGCAGCTTTTAGACCGGAAACAAAGAAATTGGCCCACTTGGCAGACATCGTGCAGGCATCCAAACGGCAAACTATAGCATCGATGACACGATTCGTATTATCCGCAAGCGGGGTAGTTCTCCCTCGCTCCTTTGTCCTCGTTTCATACCTTATCCTTCCCCTCGCTCCCCTCAACCCGTCGGACGCTGTGTAATATCACAATTTTTGGCTTTCTGGAACGAAGAATGTAATTTCCCTCTATTGTTCCCTCCTCTACCGCAGCCTGCTTGTCCACCCCATCGGCCCCGAAACTTTAAACAACCATCTAACCGACCGGGCAACGTTTCAAACAAGTTTCCTCGCCGAACTGAAACACGCCCTCTTTTTAGGAATAGCTCCCTCCGGTTGATTCGAATGTTTCCGCGTGGTTTTTCGCCAGGTAACATCCACCCCCGAAGCGCTGTGCTCCAATTACACCGCGCCAGGAGTAACTCACCCTCCCCCACAGATAGCATTTTTTGATCGGAACTTCTTCCATCGTGCAAATCGATTTTACCAGGGGGAACTCGATCAACGCGAACACGGGAGTCTCTGGGATCAACAACCACCTGCAACCACCATCCTCGCGGCAATTATTCGTTCAAGTCGACTATCGCCTTCTTCGGTGGATGGGAATTTTTTTCGAGACGTCTTCTCACTGATCTTCCTCGACTAAGGAGGGTCTCGCACTTTATCTTCAGTTGGGATGATTTAACTGAGTTTTAAAAGGGGAATCGTTACGAGCTTTTCAATCAATCTTACACTTTAGGAGTTGAGAAATTGAGGTGTTCATCGATCGGTATTAACGCTTTGAAGAGGAACGTACATTTTACTCTCAACCGGTCTATTAAATATTCCATTCGCGAGTCTCACAGTTATTTTTTATTTTAGTATTTATTTTTAAACAACGAATGTTTAAACTCTTTAAGTGTAATCCTGTGTAGATTTTAACGAGAAAATACCGAAAACCAAAGGTTTAATGTTTCGAATTCATTGGTTTCGAAGTTATGCGTGTTTTTGATAAGTATGTTTGCATGTTTGCAAGAATCTGTGGCCTATAAGGTTTCGTAAAAATTGCCGCAGTTTCATGAATATTATCAGCCATTATTCTTGCAAGGAACACGATGCCGAATCGTGAAACGAAACGATCTCCGTGCGCGGCTACGTGACCATAATTTCGGCTTTCTCTGAAAAATTAATAGGTCCCTCGACGTTCCCTCCGACGCCGTTGAAATAGAACACAAAACGGTTTCTATCGAGGTTGGGAACAACTTTGCATTCCAGATCGATGCAAATAGTATTCCCCAGAAGTCCGCGCGCCGTATAATGTCACCGTGCAACCGATGGCAGGCGTTTTTGGACTCGGTTTGCTACCTCGCTTTTCGAACTTTCCGTGTTCTCCATGGAATAGCAATTATTCCTTTGAATTAACCTTCAAAAAGCGGACGCTTTTAGTGATTCTACCTTCTATCGGTTTTCTCCAACGAGTTTTTAAGGGTGCTTTATCTGGCGCTGATATATTGTAGCCAACTTGGAAGATAAGAAATCGCTCGGAGCTAAGAACGTTGGTCATACGAATTGATCTAGTACTAAATCCTTGTTGATTTGTAGAGTAACTTTTGTTGTACGAGCTCAGTAAGAATTTGTACGACGATATTTTTACAGTATACCGAGAAGGGCCATTGGAAAGAATTCCGAGCTTCACGGAAGTTTTCCAAGAATTTATACAAAGACCTGCAGTCTACCGAGAAGGATCCATAAGAATTCAGAACTTTATAAAAATTCTACAAAACTCCAGACAAAGATTTTCAATCTGTAGACAAGATACTCAGAGTCTGAACATTGGCGAATATTCTGTAAGAATTTGTACAAAGATTTCCGCATTCTATCCAAGAAGTAGGGACCTGTAAAAGAATTCCAAGCTTCATAAAATTTTTTCAAGAATTCATACAGAGACTTATAGAAAGCTTGCTTCCAGAAAACTCTACGAAAATCTGTACGAAGATCTGCAGACAGTAAAATCCCTCGGAGATGATCCTTCGCAAAAAAATGGTACAAAGATTTGCAATCTATGGATGAGATTCTCAAAGCGATATCGAATCTTTAGAAAAATTCGACGATGCTCGGTCGAAAGATCTGCAGTCTATCGGAAGGTAAGAAGCCGCGGAGCGAATCTAGCCGGTGCTTTTTATCGACCAGTGTCGAGAACGTCCATCTCCGGGGGATTAACGCAGGCTAACGCAGGGGAAGCACCGTTGATTTCTGAAGAGGGAAACCTCGAGAAAGAGATCGAGGGTGGTTTACGAGGTGAATTTTTCGATACTCGGGACCGGTAAAAATTCCTGGTCCGAGACAGCGGCTTAAGGAGATATTCTAGTTTTCCATTTTTAAGAAATCGATTTTTCTTCACGTTCCCTTCAAGTGCAACCGTCGTCGAACAGGTCTGCAAAAGGATTTGCTTCACGTCTCAAAACGTACTTTATAAGAAACAAATCGAACCCATGCAATCTGGAATGTTTTTACTTGAACAAAAATTAATAATGTACACCAACTATCCACAAATAAAAATAAATGGCGTTTAAACCCAGAATATGTATCATTATATAAAAGATATATATAACTCGTACGATCTTGGATATTTTAACTTGAAAAACATTAATAATGTACACCAAACATCCATAAATAAAAATAAATGGCGTTCAAACCCAGAATATGTACCATTATATAAAAGATATATATAACTCGTACGATCTTGGATATATTAACTTGAAAAACATTAATAATGTACACCAAACATCCATAAATAAAAATAAATGGCGTTCAAACCCAGAATATGTACCATTATATAAAAGATATATATAACTCGTACGATCTTGGATATTTTTTATGGAAAAAAATGAAATATGTACAAATGCAAAATCCTGAAGCGAATGGTTGAACAGATCAACTGGAAAAAATGCCATTCTGAAAAAAAGCGACGTCGAACACCGGGAATGGCCCCTGAACGTATTGCAGCTGCGGCCTCGGCGCACGCCAGGAAACAGCACCTTTACCGAGCACCTGTCAGTCTAATATATTTCCCGTGGCTGTGTGTGTCGGTGCAACGAGGGCCGCGTTATCGGCGTGCATCCGGTGATGAATCGTACCAGTCCACGAACCTCTTTCTACGGTCTGGCTAGAGACATCGAAGATCGCGTATTAAATTATCCGGGTAATTGACCGCGAAACCCCCCTGTAACTTAGGGTGTATAGGAGAAGAGGGTGGGGTTGGGTGTATCAAGGGGGTAGATTGGTCGAATTTTATCCGGGGGTTGTTCCACTGGCTTGTTCCCCACACGCTGATCGATTGCGAAGCCAGTATACCAACGCTGCCGAGACGGTGAAGGCTCGTGCTATCTACGAGGCAAACTTTGCAACACGTCGATGAATATTTCAGGCAAAAAGCACTACGATCCATCCTCGGCGACTCACGCGACTTGGCTGCCGCTACGAGACACTCGGGAACAGCGGAAACGATTTTATCCGCGGCCCCATTGGCTGTCGGCGCTGCGGAACCGAGCGAACCGCGACGCTATAGGGAGAGCACTGCGGATTTTGTTTATTGGATGCTGGCGCACGAGTTCGACCACGATTTACAGAGATCTCACGATTTTCTTTGAAGATGGATCTTTTCACGAAGAAGTTCTGCAACTTCTGAAAAATGTTGGAAGAAAATTGTAGGAAACTGTGATGATACATACTTGATCGATACATTCACTATATTCATCTGTATCTAGCGTGGCGTGAGAACAGCAAACAGCACGAATCTTACCGTTTCGATCATTACTCAACAAACTAATTCGATTGTATGCAGTGTTTTGGAATTACACCCCGGTTAGGCGTTCAAATTGCAAACGATATTATCGGAGTGGTTGTCCGTAAACGCAAGATATAGATCTTGCACAGTTCAAAGGCTCGATGCACCCTCGAACTAAACATCTACCATGCCAACCCTGACTGCTCTCCGTGGTTACACTAAAAACACCTCATCAGCATGTACGGCCACGGTATAGGACGTATCATGTTGTTTATAGGACTGTTTTTCCAGCTGGAGCACAGTTATTCGTCCTGATGTGACAGTAACAATGACGAGAGACAGACGTTCATAAGGGTTAGGGGTAGTTAACCGAGTCAGATGGCCGTTATCTAGGAAATCCCAGGTGACGGAGAGTTTGGAGGGGTTCGGTTAACCCTGTATGGTTTCCAGCGGGTTGGCTCTTTGACAGTAACCGAGCGCAATTTCGCATCGGGCATTGCTGGCGTTCCTATAGCTGACGTCGTGCGCGGAAACCCCTATCCCGGTGCTGGAACCGGTGCACTTGGTGCACTAACGAGCCGATGGTGCAGGCTCTCTCAGAGAATTACATCATGTTGCAATACGCTATAGAATGTTGTGTCGCGTTGCAGAAATGTTGTAGAACGTTGCATCACGTTGCAGAATGTTGCATCGCTTTGCAATCCGTTGTAGATCATTGCATCGTATTGTAGAACATCTCAGAGCATTGGGGCGTATTAGATCGCATTGTAGAGCATTGCAGCGCGTTGTAGAGTGTTGTAAAACGTTGCATCGCGTTGCAGAATGTTGTTGAGTGTTGTGCGAGGTTGTAAAACATTGAAAAGCATTGAATAGTATTGCAGAGCTTTTTGTCGCGGAGCATTGCAACATATTGCATTGCATTGTAGTGCATTGAGCATATTGTAGAGCATTGCATCTCGTTGCAGCGCCCTGTAGAACCGAAAAAACGTTACACGGAATCGCATCATGTTGCAGAGCGTTGTAAAATGTTGCACAGCATTGCAAACGTTGCAGAGCGTTTTAAAACGTAGCATACCGTTGCAAAACGCTGCACAGGGTTGGAAATCGTTGCACCGCGAGCCGCTCCAACCCACAACTATGCAAGAATCACTGACTCGACACTGTCAGCGAATGATCGAGAGGGATTTCTGAGCCGGTTGGTAGGTACGGATGACTGGCGGCCGCTCGAAACCCTGCGGAAATGTACGGGACACAGCCAAACGACCGGGGAACACTGTCCACTGGAATTATGGACTCGAAATTCAGGGTGGGAGAGCCCTGAGGTACGACTTTGTTTGCTCGGTTTCGGCCACTCGCCGTTAATAGCCACCGGTGAACCATGTGCCGCGCGAAAACCGGATCCGACCTCCCGCGTTTGTCCACCGGATGCACGGCTCCGTGACAAAAATGCTTGCGAAAATTGCCAACAGATATACTGTCGCTCCGAAAAACATTGGCACACCTGTATTTTTTTGTGTGGCATACAATGAGAAAAAGTCTCAATTGGTGATCCACAGAAATAATGAGTGCGAATTTGATGTCTTTATGAGAAAAATGAATAGGTCGAGTAGAAAACAAAAGTTTAAGGATATTATTATACTGTTTTCATCTTGTGAGAACGACTAAAAGAAAACAGTTCAGTTTTGTTCGATTCCGGTCCGTACGGTAGACTTGGAAAATATTTATTTCGCCTAAAGATCTGCTGTTAGTTATAAGAAACTGTACTTTTCATGCAGGTCCCTTGGCAAAAACCGAGACGAGAGACGTGCCCCGATGAATTCCATCAGTTTGTACACAGATAGATCGGCGCGTGTTTCGCCTGTAATATGGAAATACGTTTGATAATATGGAAAAGTAGCGGATCGATGGGGTGCAGGTCTCTCTGACGTCGAGTCCTGGTAATGGGATTGGAAGAGACCGTTTCATAGACGTTTCTGGCAGACGTACAGATCGGCTATTCTATCGACCTCGGCTAGAAGAGCTAGTACCGAAACAGCGAACAAGAGAACGCGTTAAATGCTCCACCAGTTTCTCGTTTCTCGCGAGCCATTGTTTACCGCTGTCGGGCATGTATTACGCTTCGTTACACGTCGCTAATTGTTTAAATACCTTTGAAACCTCGACTCTTTGTCTCGCACGCCGAACCACCACCGACAGAACGATAGGAGAGACAGGCATCGTTAATGATTTCTCGGAGAGAAACTTATACCAATTTCCCCGGGAGCTATGTCGACATATTGAAAGCGATTAACGGCGTTCTTATTTTATGCTCGTTATCAGGAAGTTTTCCATCGGTCGGATCGATGCATTAAATTATTCCGCTTCGCGGTGAATAATGTATGGAAATTCGCGGTCTACTTTTAAGCTATGCATATGGAACGAATGCTGGCAGATTGATAGACTATTTTCTGACTCGGCCGTTCAGAAGATGTTATTGTTAGACCGTGATTCTCCGTTTCAATTTTTCATCAGCTAATCTGTAGGGCAAACGTGTCTTAATGCAAGATGAAAATTGTCCGAGTGAATCGTGACGAAACCGAAGGTCAAACTCACGAAATTTTCGGGATACGTAGTGCATACGTAGATACGTATATACAGGGTATCTCAAAATTCCTTCAACATCCGGAAATTGTAGGTTCTTCAGATCATTTGAAGTAACATTTTCCTTTGCAAAAATAGCGTCTGCGGCTTTGTTAAGGAGTTATTAACAAAAACAGACATGGACCAATCAGAGCGCGACCTAGACGCGTGTTGGAACAGTCGGCCCGGCGCGCCATCTGTCAATTGGTCGTGCCAACATGCGTCTAAGTCGCGCTCTGATTGGTCTGTGTTTTTCGTTAATAACTCCTTAACAAAGCCGCGGACACTATTTTCGAATGTATGTTGAATGTTGATCCATTTCTTTCCATTTTTGTTTCTCCTAACCTTACTTACAACTAATTTAAATTAACTTACAGTTCTAACTTAACCTAAACTTACATCTAACTTACACTAATTATAACTAAAGATAAAGAGAGAGAAACGTTTATGCATACGTAGATTCGTACCACGCGATTTATTTTACTGCTCCAATTTGTTTCGACAGGATGAAACCAACCCCCAAAATTCTTTTTCTAATTACACAAACAATTCTCTAAAACAATCCCGTTATTACTTTTATCTTATAATGCAAAATCGTACACACTAAACATCCCGAAAGTTTCATAGTATTTTGAATTTCCAGATTCCCGGTCACTTCTCTGTAGCAATCGAAACGGTCTGAAGTAGTTGAAGAAACTTGATATTCGCAATAACTACCGTGGACCGCAGCAGCGAAAGCTGGTGTATAGAAATTTTGTGGGGGTCGCGAGCAACTCCAGTATCCCGGTGAAGGATTAATTGAGAAACTCTTGCTACAAACGTCTGGCCGTCCCTTATTTTCGAAATCGCAGTTAGCCGAGAGGTCAAAGCGGAGAAGTTTGACCATCCATCAGCGGGCAGTTGCCCTCGGAATAATTAGAGCCGTTGTTGTCGCGAAATTCCTCGACAGGGTCCAGGGTTCTGCAGCGTGGAAACGAGCTGTTCGCACGAGGTTCTCGAATTTCGCGCTCGAACGTGTCTGGAGTGCGAGCGACGCGACGGTATCGTTTACCGGTGGCGTGCTCGATAAATCGAGTGGCAAACTGGCGGCGGGTTGGCTGGTCGAATAAGCAAACAACCAGCTGGCACTTGTCTCGATATTTCTCAGGTACGGTCGCGCGTAAATATATGGAAAGGAAACACACGAGGGTGTTGCTGCTGCGAGAAAGAAAAAGTGGATCGTTTCTGTTCGAGTACGGTGGAGTGGTGACTCGCAAAAATGGCCGTTCGAACACAAAGGGGGACACGCGCGCGAAACGGTCCCACCATTGGGGAATCGATCGTCGAGCGGAAAAGGAAACATCAAACGGAACAGGGTTTGAGTCGGTTGGCTTCTCTTTCGCTCCTTCGTCATCACAGTGACTCATGCATTATTTATTTCGACTTAATTAGCGAAAGAGGCGGTTTGCAACGAAGGGGTACACAAAGAGGGGTGGGAGAAAGAGGTCGGGATCTCGCGTGCAGAAAAACCGTCGGTTTCCATAAATACCGCGGCGCGGACTACGTTATGCAAATATACAGCCGGGGCTGAAATTGTAAATGAAATGTTATCCGCGACCGAAAACCGTGATTCCGTTGCACGCCGAGAACGGCCGCCGTGTTATCGATTCGACCGGCAACGGAGATCTCGCACGACCGCGTAAATCTCGCGTATAAATAGCCGCATAAACTGCACGCGTGTCGGCCGAACATTTGATACGCTTCATTTAAATTTCCACCAGCCGGGATATTAAGTCCACACACAGTCTCCCTCTGTGCAACCACCTACCCTGACGACGATGAATTTCGGCCAAACGTCCGGAGATAAAACGCGGCGTCACCGGATCCGACTAATTAAAGTCGCTCGCGAAAATGTCCGCCGAGAGAGAAGCCGCGGGTACAAGCTCGCGATAATATACCGCTCCTCGATCCCGATCTCCTCGACGATAATAACGCGCTTAGAGAACGAGCGGCATAAATCACGGGACCACCCTCTGCGGAGTCTAGGGTCTATGAAGAGGCGATAAAAAGCTCCAACAGCCAAAAATTCGCGCGATCGCGATTTACGAGACAGAAGCTGCGGATTCCGCGAGGCACCGACCAAGTTTATCACTTCCGAGGAGAGTCGAGAGGTCCTCGAGGATGCTCAATATTCTCGGATCAGTGGTCCGAGACGGCCAATATTTCTCGACACGTTCGCCGCAAGTACTTGTTTCTACACCGCCGATTTTATAAAGTTATCGAATAAAAGGATCGACGCATTTTACGCAAGTTAGCCAACCCCACTGAAAAGAGAAGTAAGGTTTTGATTGAAATGTTTCACTGTCTCCTTTGCAAAGAGTTAAGAGAATTTTATAGAAGAGAGTCATGAAAAGAAAATAACCCTTTGCACTCGGACATATTTCAACTGGCAAAATGAAACATTTCTTTTGACTTATAATAGAATTATTCTAAGTTGAAATTGATATAACACCTCACTCAACACTCAAATGTTTAGTAATTGATTAAATACCAACATATTCAGTAATGTAAACAAAATTTTAAATAATGGTAATTTCTAAGGGTTAATGATTCTTCTGATATTTTCGTTGAAAATTAAAATTGAGTTTGAGTTCCCTTTCGTTGTTCAAGTTTCGACAAGCACCGCGGTGAAAAGAAATATATCCGAGAAGCAATGCTCGTGCGGCAACGAGCGCAATTAAGGATCAACTTCTTTTTTTCTCGTTTCAAGAGAACTCGGGATTTCGAAATTCGCGCACGTATTCGATACGAGAGGTTCGATGTGCCACGTTGCATCTCCGCTATCTCGTCGCATCAGGCGCGTCCCGGTTGGAACGTGTCGATCGACTTCTTCCGAAACACGCGAGAGAACTAACGGACAAATTGGGAATTTCTGTTCGCAGCTTCGACGAGACGTCGATGGACAGCTGCCCGTTGGCTGTCACCGACGGAAGGACGAACGACGCGACGCCGAAGGACGTCGAGACGGAGGTGACATCGCTGGAGGAAGCGAAATCGGTGATCGCTACTCTTCGAGCGAAACAGAGGGCACAGGCGCATCAGATGCTTGCGTGGCGACGGACCCTCAAATTGCAGGTAAATGATCATGTTTTCAAAAAAAGATTTTGTATGGATTCGTATATTTGTTTTGTTATTAAATTGTAGCCGCTAAAAAGACGAGTCCAACGAGTACCATGACGATCCAGTTCCGATCACTCGATCTCGAGATATCCTTCTCTGAAAAGTAAACTATTTGATCCTTCCAGAGAAGGATATCTTGAGATCAATCGTTCGGAACAGTATAGTCATGGTACTCCTTGGATTCGTCTTTCTATGCTTTACAAAAATATTGCTGAAAATATACTTGTTCTGTTGAAAAATAATAACGACGTCTCGAACAGTTTGTTCGTACAACAATAAATTGGACGGGTGCTTAAATAATTCCATTTAGCCGAGACAAGTTTTGAGAAATATAGAATTGTAATGTTGTAATTTGTTAACTTAAATGTATTTGCAAGCTAATGCAAATTAATACATTGCGCGTACCGTATGAATCACGGTATTCTTCTATTTTATAAACGTAGAAAACGCACGGACTGACAGCATCGATATCAGCTCGTATCGGAGATTTACGACACCACGAAATCGCGCAGGACGATCTCGATCTACGCGCAAACAATTACCCAGCTCCCCTAGCTCCTCCAGACAAAGACGAAAAGAAGAAGACGTATCTGCAATTACCAGCCGACAGTTTCTACTTGGGGGGGCTCGTTGATTAAACCCATTATCC
The DNA here is from genome assembly GCA_028455595.1 of Lasioglossum vierecki. NCBI lineage: Eukaryota > Metazoa > Arthropoda > Insecta > Hymenoptera > Halictidae > Lasioglossum > Lasioglossum vierecki. Next base: position 20,016,903 of record CM052338.1, on the reverse strand, counting down.
AGTAAAAGTTTGAAGAGGAGCCGGTGCGGCTCGCTTCCGCGACAGCCAGACGTCTCGTGACGTTCGACTATTATTTCGTGGTTGTAGTCGCGTGACTATCGCCAGTCAATCCACGCCTTGGCGAAACGGTTTCGGGCGAAAAAACGCTTCTTTTCGAGTTTCAATGCAGCTCCAACCAACCGAGCGATGTTTTAACGATCCTGGAACCCCTTGTGTTCGAAATTCTTGAAGCGAGTTTGCATCGCTCTTCCGTGTTGCCATCGATTTTCGCGTTGGCGGAGAAACAGCGGCGCTAACGATGAGTTTTTCTATTAGCTTGTCTAACCGTTTCGTCCGAAATTACTCTGTTGCATTTAACGATGATCGATCGGTAAGAGGATATTCGATTTATCGACGCGATCGTTAACCTCTTTATAACGTCGATGCTGAACTTCAGGTGCAGATCATGAAAAATTATTGAAGTGTAAAGGATTTAATATGTAGCGTGTTGCTTTTCAATTTCTAGGCCGTGGTGGTTCTTTTTTTGATCAGGTTATGTGACCTGCATTTACTTTCTATACTTTTGATTGGTTATATTATTTTAGCTTCAGGGTTGTGTTTAAATTCGATTATAATTTGAAGTTTCATACAAGTTTTCATTTTTAAACGTTCCCGCACATCATTTTTGCGAATCCAATAACCATCCAGTGGTTCGTTTAAAAAAGTATGGTTGCGAGAAGGAATTCGAATTTTCTTTTTCTCCAATTTGAATAAATCCGCAACGAAAGGTTTAGCCCGTTCTAACTCCTTGAGAAGAGGTCGCGATGTACCCGGCTCATTTCGCGGAGTAAAGCCTCAATTTTCACACTCCCGTGTTGTTTTCTTTCGGGGATGACGTTGCGCCGAGGGACGGTCGAGAAAGCGAACGCGGCTTCTTGGAAATGTTACATCTTCGAACGTCTCCTCATTTATAGTGCAGTAAAACGGCAACAAAAAATCGTACATCAAATTTTACAGTTCCGCTGGAGAAACAACACTTCAATCTTGAAACACATGGCACTTTGGGTCCCGGAATCTAAGCGTGCACAATATAAATAAAATTCTTAACGCTTTCTAGGACAACTTGGATAAGGCTGTAATAATCGAATCGTGTTTTCGGAATTTTTTTTTTTAAATGCACGGAACTCGAAGGCCGCTTTCGCGGACGGAAAACGAACAACGACCGCTGCAAAACGACGCGTAGAACAATATCCCAAGTTCCATTGAAATGAGAGCGAGCCAATTGGCGCGGTGGAACACCTCGTCAATACGAAATATCCCAGCGTTGTTCGTCCGCAGGACCGGCAAGTGAAACAGGACCGTGATTTGGCTTATTGTCTTCGTTTTAATTCGAGCTCCGACGCTTGTTCGCGGCTATTTACTATTCCCGGAACGTTTAACCCCTTGCTATATAATATCGAGTCGGACCCGTGATGAAAATTCCGAGCGGGATCTGTTAAATTCGCCGTTCGTTCCACCCGAAACGAAATCAAATTCCATTCCTCCTTTACCGATATTAACACTAAATTTATAAAGATAACGAGACAGGGTGTTAGAAAAATATAAATCCGACCGTGCAACCCCCACGTGCTCCACAAGCCTTATAACTCGAAAAGTAATTCAAGAAAAAGCATTTGATGGTGTTTTGGAAAGCTCTTGAATCAGCTACAAGAATATGTAATAAAAAATAGGGGATGCCATTTTAAAAAAATTGGGTCAAATGACTCTTCAAGGTCAAACCAATGGCACCATCTTATAGCCATTTTCCTAACACCCTGTATACCTAAAGAACTAAATTTTCGAAGATGCCCTTCGCATTTCGGAAGATCCCCGTCCACAGGGTTAGCACGTTCAAAATACATTTGAATTAGGCTACCTTTTGGCGAACACTAAATGGTTATTTCGAAACATGGGAGGCCGTTATCGCGTCGCGAATCGATCGAGCGAGAACCGTGTGCGAAAGGGCAAACCGAGCGGAAGCCCGAAAATTCGGACTCAAAATCGTGGTGGCAATCAGAGGGGGGTTAGGGCGAGGGCGGGGCGGCAGATAAGCCTGGCGAAATGGTGCCCCGTCGGCATGCAAATGAAACGAGACACCATGACCGTCTCTACCGCTGGGACCGAAGTGCTCCTGGAACGTCGAGAAGCTGCGTCTCGCGGTGAGAATTCGAGAGATCGCGACTCTCCCGGCGATTCACTTTGGGAAACTCAAACGAAAATCTCAGGGAAACCAAGCTGTTCCCCTCTCCTCCTATTTCTTCAACGAGGATCAAAGAGTTTTACGTTTCCTTTCGAATCACCCACCGGTACGTGCCGATTTCTTTATCGCCGAAAGCTGCGTTCGCCTGAAAACTACGTTCGCTGAAATTTCGAATCGTTAGCACCAGCTACGAAACGACGTTCCCGGGAGATTGTCGGTTTAACGAGAGGATCATTTTACGCATGATGGAGAGAGGACAATGGATTCCATGGGAGGACCTGTATCCTTCGGCCTGATTAACTGGCTGCCTTAATTAACTCGTGGCGCCGGGTCATCGAGATTATTCGAGATCAGCTGCCCCTATCTAAGGGACTATGTATATCGAAAGGAATTAGACTTTGGTTTGCATCATCCTATTTCTACATCTTATTGACACCTTCGATTTATTCAATCTCTTGAAAATATTATTCATGTCCAACACATGATTATTTTTCTCCGAGCAGAATCAGTTTACTCCACTTTCCACGTCCATAATTTTTGGATTAATTTTAAAAGTTGAGAAATCTAGCGTCAAATCGTGCCTCGCATTTAGCAGGAAACCAAAGAGTATTATTTCTCTCTACTCGCTTTTAGAACACCCTAAACAGTGTGCGTTAACAATTTTCGCGGCACGTGTTTACCGGTTTAATTAAACAGCTTGTGTGCCGCGAGTTTCGCGAAAATCGGTAGCGTGCCAATTGCGAGGCGCCCATTTCGAGTTACGAGCTCCGATCACGTTAATGGACGTTGCAGGCCAGGATTGGTGTTTGCTTCCCGCCAATTAATTCATCGATTCTCGCGCGTGACGAGAACCGAACGCGGCAGTTGCAATTCGGAAAGGAAATTCCGGTTGGCAAACGAGCCCCGTAGATCACGGGATTGGCGGACATAAGGACAAGTTAAGTGGCTCGAGAACGTCTCGGCCTCGAAGATCCTCGCGACGTACCGGGTCGAAAAATAGCTTGTGCATTCCAGGAGACTAGTCCCTGGGCGAGAGAGATTCGCCGCGGAGAGACGTGACTTCCTCGTCGTTTTGGAGATTTGAAATTCCGTGGCATTCCGTTCTGGCCAGAAACTTTACGACCGGGGGGGAAACGGCGCGATTCCGCGAAGAATATTGGCTTCCTCGCCGCCCACCCCTTTCTTTCGCGAACGGGCTACCGTTCCATGCTGGGTCGCGAACTTTGCATTCACCGGCGCCGGTTTATTACGTTTATCGAATGAGGAACTGTCTCCGTTAATTAAATTCTCGACTCTCTGACGCTACCCGACTTTTAAACGCGTCGATATGCCCCGGCCACTATGCTATGGATCGCCGCTGCTCTCGCGGACTCTTTTAGACAGTTTCCGGTCTTGTCGAAGAACTGTTTAATATTAATGCGACGCACGCTGCCACTTCTGACGCGGAAAAGATCCAGAAACTTAGTTCTCGGTTGTTGCTTTCGACTGGGAACCCGGTTTTCCTAGCCAAATTGAATTTTTCATGTTGCATATTTTCGACACGTTTCTCCATACGTCAATTGGTAGTTGGATCGCGGATCTTTATGCGGAATAAAAATGATTCCTCGAGCATTCTAACAAGCTGAAAATATATTGCCAAAATTATTTCATCCCTTAAATAAAATTCAAATGACTAGACTGTTGATGAATTTATGGTAAAAATGGATAATTGAAAAACTAAACTAATGTTGTTACATTCTTTTCAACTTACTAAACTCATTGAATAAAAAAATACGTTTCAGTATAATTTTAGCATAATGGATACAAGAACAGGGAATAGTTTGACTGCTAAATCAACAAGAATTTCATAAAATTAAAATGAGTTCTTTAATGAAGTAAAAATTGTGCAATTTGGTGCACTGAATATACTAATATAACAATTAATATCTAATTATCGATTTGATTGATGAACAACAGTGGCGACCTTCCTGCAAACCCACCCCGTTCCCACAAACCTAGCAGCAAATGCGACAAAAATACTTGAAAGGTTATTTTGACGATGCTGAAACTTCCTCGATCATTATCTATTCTTTCGTTCCGTCTTGGATCGTTCGTCGAGCGTGTATTTAACGGTCGTACACGAAACGTCCCATTAAATTCGATTCGTTGGTTCCGCACGCGATAAGGTCGTTGCATCTAATAACCGGTGATTATATTGTAATTAAACACCGCTTTTGCCGCTTATTGGGGCGCGAGTGTTTCGGATTTGCGCGCCTCGATCCCGACCACGCGACAATGATCGCGTGTAACATCACGATTAAAGTGGGATTTCCTTTGCGGGCCTGCAGCATTTTGTTATCCTTTCGTCGTAGCTCTTTGCCGCGCCTCTGGAGGCACAAGTTTACGTTCCTATGATTATATAGTAGGAATAATTTTTTAATGAATTTTAGTGGAAATTTCATACCGATATCTTTTATGGATCAAAAGTTATAGTATAATGTTAGATTGAGACTAGTTCCCCGCTTGCCCATCCGTGACGCCTCACCCTCGTGCCTCGCGTCGAGACTAGTGCGAGGAACGCGTCCGCTCTTCGCTCAGCGGTAGAGGCAAACAATATACGTTGCCTCACTGGATCGCAACAAACAACGTATCATTGCATTGCTTGCCTCGCCCGGCGGATTCAGATTTATTTCTACTAAATCGTAGAGTAAACAGTCATGGAAAATCCAAACTGTATCCTGCTTGGTATCATTTTAATCGGAATAATCTACAATTAAAAATAAATACGTTCCGCAAGTTAAACAAAAATAACACATTTTTCGCGAATAAAGTAGATAGAAATAATTTTTTAACGAATTTTATATTTATATCTCTTATGGTTGAAGAGTTTTACTAAAATGTGCAGCATCCACTTGAAATAATTTTAATTTCGTCAATTTTCAAATATTCATTCTTTTAAGAGGATGTCTGTGATGGACACACTTGGGACTGTATCGCGATTTTTTAAAAAGTGGCCCGGTGGTACCGGTGTTCAATTTTGTTAAATATTTTCTAGCCGTTCATATGATAAATTCATAAAGACAAATTCAATAAGACAATGAGAATGGAGAATAGACATCACAATGTATTATACCATCGGTAAGAACTTCGCCTAACAACGTACTAATACCGTAATTCGAACAACAACGTTAAACTAATGAACGGATATTCCGAAGACGGTGATGACGCGACGTTACAGAGGAAACGTCGTGCGTTCAACGCATCGTTTTTCACCGTGTGGAACGCAAACTGTCTGGAACCATTTCGTCGTGATGATCAAGCAGGCTCGCATTCCCTCGACTAGACTCCGCAATAGTTTCTGCGGGGGTGGCTGTCGGCTTGTCGATCTCCCAGTAAGAACTGTCTGCAGAACGTGGATTATGCTCCAAGTAATTTCGGTATGCTCGTTAGTCGCTCGACAAACAGTTCGACGTGGTACAGAGTCACCGACCTAACTTCGGCGAAAGACAAACAGAAGCTCTGTCAGAGATTTCATTTAGTTTGGCCATGTTCCGAGGCGTCGTCGATGAGTCTCAACTACACAGCATTATGGACGACACGATCATCCTGATATTTTTAACACGGACCCCCGCTGTGCCAATATTTACGCAGAACTTCCTATCTCCTGAATAATGTCTGCGTAGTTCATCGAACTGTATGCTTTATCGTCGAAATTTTATAGCATATCGTGCGGCACGAATATTGAATTTGTAAATGTCTTCTTGTTATTATGTGTTCTTAGATTATTGTTCTAGATTAATTTTATGGATAATACGAAAGATGAAGTGTATGATTAATATGTGCCTGAAACGTATAATTATTTTTTATATAGTGGCTGAAAGAGTTGGGTTTCTCTTTTTAATTCGTTAGGAATTAATATTAAACAGACCAAGTAAGATGTTGCAGCTTCGTTTTGAAAGTCGACTAGAGATTTCATCAAGCAGGCTTTCCAAACAAATAACACAGTGCGGTCTACCTGAATATATGAATCGTTAAAAATGATCGTATTTTTGATCGTAAATTTTTACGATCCAACAGAAATCTTTGCACTAATTTGCAGTTGGTAGGAGTAGCTTTGAAAAGCAGCATAATAGATCAGGCTGCTTCGCATCGACTGGTCTTCTTCAGCATTTTCGCCAAGTTGAACGGCTGTGTACCTTGCCGTCGACGTAAATAGGCCGAGTCCATTACTCCTTATTTTGTCTCGCTTAAATGCCAGCCCGTAAAGTAGCCATGGGACGCGTATTGTTTACTCTTTCGCGCTGTGGTGCGTTTATTTTTACGCTTCTCCAGAGAAGAACAGACTACAGACCTTTCCAGTCCTTCACCGAATATTTCACCGGAAAACCGAGTTAGATTAGAATTCTCCATAATTTCCGGAGCTAACCGATCTGATAATAAACAGCTGGCAAATAAAATTCCGAAAATTTGCAGTTCTCTTCGGCATAAAAATGGGAGACGGTCTAGAGAGGACGCATTTCGCGGGGACACGATGCTACGGAGGAAAAGCCGCACGTGCAGAGATAATATTGACAGTGACGAGCGGATGGGCGCGTTTGGGCGCTTCATTCGGTTGGTTGTCGACAGGGTTTTCGGTTCATTTCATTGTATTTGGAATTCGCTCACTCAATCGAAGCGGGAGCGCAATAAAGCGACTGCGTCTGGTCCGGCATGGTGCGCCGGGCGTAATGCGGTTTGCGCAAACCCTCCGGGCTTCCTAATTAATTCCAAATTACGGTCAGATCGAGGATGCATTACAGTGTCGGTCTGGGAGCAACGGACGCGTTCGCTTTGCTTCCCGTTTATCGCTACGATCTTTGGATTAATTACCAAGCCCAGTGTATTCCTGTCGCATAAACTCCCCCGCACGCGTGTATATCTGCGCGACGCACACGCGCACACATAATTGGACCGATGCCGACGTACTTTTCCGTCGATTTTCTCTGACAACGCTCTCCAATCACGGACCGTTTTCGCCCTGTTAGACTTCTTGCTACAGTTCCGATACAGATGCAAAGGGAGAAAAAAAGCAAGCCGACCGGTAATAAGTTCTCGAGTAATTTCCATTGGTCGGTTATCGATAACGAGCGGACGTGATTAATCGTCGCCCGGTGACTCCGTTCCGACACGCGGAGGAAGAAAGCTTCCACCGGCTAATCTATATTATTAATTGCCTGAATATCGACGGAACGCTGCCCGCTTAAATAGGATAGGGACACGACGTCCAAAGACTCCGCCCAGCAAGTACTCCCGTCTACATATTTCATTTTCAACGGAATCTGATCACTGTCGAACAATCAACCCCCGCCAAAAGTAATTGAATCGTTCTGGTAAAAACTGTAGAGTTAAATGTTATCACTAGACCGCGGATGTTTACGCATTCATGGCTAAAACAATATTCAATAAATGCTATAATATGAATTTCGATAGAATTTAGTATGATTTTGATTTGTTTTTGACGCGCAAACGCCGTTCTCGTGAAAAATAGTATATTATTCCATTCCACTTTCTTAAAATTTCTCTATAAAAATTGGAAATTCCATAAATAATTCTCCTTCTTACACTAGATCCCCACCAGTGTAGCCATATTAGGGGAGTCACGGTGAAATGATGTACCCCCTCTCTGATGACGGGGAATGAATGGGGTTCCTTTCTACCTCATTCTGGCTTCACTGATCCCCACCTCCTTTCCCCTAAATACTTTAAGCAGCAAAAACGAATTCTCTTTACGCCCGCGACGCGTATGCTCGTTACTAAAAATGCTCGGCATCTTTTCGCAGGCGAGTGCACTGTGTGCCAGGCATTGAAAGGGTTAATGGGTTAACTAGCTGCGGTAGACGGACGGTCTCAAGACGGCGTTGAATAAGTAAACAGTGTGCGATGGCGACGTTGTTCGCTCACAAGGTATAATGGTGATTCTAGGAGGACCTGGTGGCCCGGCTAACGAGGGAGAAAGCAGAAGAGCTACGGACGTTGTCCTCGCAGCTGTTCCTGTTCGAGTCGCGGCTCTGCCGGAAGCAGAAGGAGATCGAGGCCAGCTTGGCGCAACGTGAGTCCATTATCCTCAGACAGCAGAGGATGATACGGCAATTGCAAAGCAGATTGGCGGAAAGAACCACCGGGACCAGGGACTCGCCGCCATGCGACGCTCTCGATAGATTGGACAGCCTCGGGGACAGCGATAGCGCCGTTGTTCTCGAAGAGGCTGCCGACGACCTCGCGCCGCCTAGGTACGTTTACCTCAATAATTCCTCGCCATGGGAAAGCCTCCATTCTCCGGTAACCCAGCAAGTTTTCGATAGTTAACTAGCTACTACGGTCCGAATTCATTTCCCTAAATTATCAAGCAGCATCGACTAACCCTTTAGAACGCCCCGGGTACTCCAGACGACCCGGTATTGTACATAGACCCCCAGGGTACTCGTAAGAAGATTCCCACTCAAAAATGTTGCACACCATTTCTAACGAACAGTACTTCCGCTTTTTTGATATTCCACAGAATCTCAAGGAACTCGATCTTCCCGAATGTACAGGGTGAACCACGAATCCTGGCCAGCAGAGATTACTCTAGTATTAGCAATCCGATCGGAAATGTTTTCACCAGGTTTTAGTATCAAAAAAGCAATTTATGCAGTCGATTTTGCTATCTCTTTTATGTTAAGATACTTATCGAATTCGCATTGAAATTCTCTAACAAATAGGCATGAAAAAGTGATTGGTGATTTTGCAAAAAATTGAAGGGGGCCTTGAAGAATCATGAAAAAACGAGTTGACCATGCTACACTTGAGACAAATTTCACTCCATTGGTCACGATTCGTGGTTCATCCGGTATGACCAAGTCCCCGCACTTTTGAGGACCAGTTCGAGAGTCCAACCTTTGAAAGTAGCTCGGTGGAACGTAATTCATCTCGCTCTCCTCGGGTCGACTGGTCAGGGTTTATTCGAGAAAACTCGTGGATGGTTTAATTTCGAAGAGGCTCGTAACTCGGCTGCAGAATCGAAGTACAGGGTGGGTTCTGGATCGCTTCGGGGGTGGATTTCCTTGTAAAGCCGGGGTCTAGGGGCGTGTATGGAACGCCCAGTGTCCGAAGAATGCGTCGGATGGAACGATCATGGATGAATTGAGTAATCCTGGATGTATCGGGACGTTGCAGGTTCCGCTCGAACATCACCGACGTAACGGTGATCCGATCGGTGTCGGACGCGGTCGAGCCTTCGAGCAAGTACTCGTCGATACGACGGTGCAATGGGTTCCTAAGGCGGCCGGAGATCTTGGAGACCGTCTACTCCGTGGAGGAAGACGGGGATAGCGAGAACAATCAGGACCCGTCCGAGTCAACCGAAAACTCCGAGTGCGAGGAGAGACGCTCGAAACACTTGGGGAACGGCAAAGGCAGGCTACAGGACCTCTACGGCAGCTTCGAGAGACTCGCTCAAGAAGCGGACTCGCCGCCAAGCGAGAGGCCCAGGGACGAGAGCCAACAGGCGCAGGTAAGATCTACTTCTTCATCTTCTTCTTTCTTCGAGTGTTTTCTAACCGGGGAAAGAATAAACGGTTGCTCCACCGGATCGATCGAATCTCTCCTGGGAATTTCTCGGTTGAGGTAACTGCAGGTTTCTTTGAAATTGACTGGGACGGTCCGAGGGTCTGTTCGAGGGTAGTTTAAGTCATCACTTTTATCATTTCGAAGTTATTGTGAAACTAGAGAGACAACCGATCCTGCAGTGTTTTAGTAGAGTTGGAGAGAATTTTTACAGGGTGACAGTTTTTTTACCACGTTTTTGTTAGCTCGCTTTGTTGTTTGTTTGTTCATCTGTCTGTTCGGTGACAAATTTTGCAATTGATTTTTAACTAACTTCTAGTTGAGCTGGAGACTTGAAATTGGAAACACAGCTTAGAACTGGATGACAACGCAATATACAAAAAAAATAGTTTGTTAACGATTATAAATTACGATAGAATATTTTCAATAAAATAAAAAAACAAAGTCACAGTTAATTACACTTTTTCACCGTCCTAATAAAAATAATAAATAAAAAAAATATATAAATATATATATTTTTAAAAAACTCCAGGTTTTTCATTTTAAATCTTACAAGACCACTGTCTGTACGAGGTTAGGAAAAATTATTTTATACTTTTTAGTCAGTTTTTAAAAATTTGTTTACATAATTTTTTTAAATTAAAGTGCGATGACACATGAAGTGATAGTAAATTGTCTTGATTATTTCCAACATCAGTATTTTCTTGAGACTAAAGTGTCACATATTACACTGGAAATTAAGGGTGGTTCCAAGTCTGCATTTTTCCAATTTCAAGCTACTCAAACCGCACTCTATCGAGTACACTAAAATATTCGCTACGCGAGCACACTGTCCCCATCAATTTTTATCTCAGCAACCGTTCTCCCGATCAATTCGTATCCTTCTCCATCTTCCTCGGAAACTTCTAATCTATCCCCGGGACTATCCCCGAAACACGTTCACCGAGAGAAGTTCGCTATGAAATAAAATTCCCAGACCGAGGTTGTATCGATCCGAGGGTTGGGAGGCAGCCCAAGGGATAACGAGGCAATCATAAATACCGTTTCCTATGGTTTGCAGGTCACGTACAACAGGGTAATGAGCAATCACCGATCAGTCACGAAGCCAAAAGACGTCAAGTACAAGAGGATAAACAAGGCGAAGTCGAAAAGCTTGGAGGAGTTGCGGGGCCGTTTGCGGAACTGGGTCGAGAAGGGGAACAAGATCGCAATATCGTTCGACCAGTCTTACGCCTGAACACACTGTACCTCCGCGAAAGTATACGTACACATAAAGCCCCCCACGTAGAAGAAGTATACGTTTTTCAAGCACCGGTCGGTTTGAAAATCTCGATCTACCGTGTGGCAATTTCCTCTCTTTTTCGGGCTCGCGCGATTAAACGGGTGGGATTAAATCGTAATCCCGGTGTGGCCGGATCGCCGGCGGTGGTGTATTTAATTGAAATTCTCATCGCTCCATGTGATATTTACTGTAGTGTCTCGAGAATTAAATTAGAGGACGTCGCGCGCGGACAATTTCCAACACTTGTGATAATATATAAATGATTTTATCGTAACACACACGACCAGGTTGTTTAGGATCTAATTACCGCGACGATCGAAGACCGTGGACGGACTGGATAGCAGGAGGGCTGAATCATCGTTGAAACAACGGTGTCGAAGAGACCCTCCCGCGATTCCACGTCTCCGTGTTCCGTCGTCGTGCCGCGCGAGCGTGTAACTTAGAACCGCGTCGCGTACAATCACCGACTCTATCGAGTTCTTCGCGCGAGAACTCTTCCTCGGCGAGAACATATTAAATCGAGCGGATCTCCTCGTTCCAACGTACCTATAACTCTTTCTCCAGCTCTCCGTTCTCTCTCTCTTCGTTCTCTCCGTTCTCTCGTTGTTCGTAGAAGGCGTGGCACGCGTTCAGCCAAACCGTTTTCGAGCAGCAACACACGACACACGACGTTCCCTTTCGTCAATTACGATCATCAACCCTCGAATCATCGACGCGACACGCTTAATGTCCGAAAACTGCACCAACAATGATATACATACATACATTATACGTCTATATTGTATATTTCCGAACAGGCAGGGAAACGAGAGAAAACCGCGCGACACGAATTCGTGAAACGTTTGAAACGATACGCCCGCGTGTACCACGCAATGTGATCGTACAGGCCTCAGCTCAATTTTTGTAAACACAGGAACTGATTACGTATCGTCGTAGCTGTAAATCGTTCTCTCTTTCCTCTCTCGCGTCCGCCTTTTTTCTCCGCGAGGAAGAGTATTGCGTTCTTCGAGCATCAAACGAGAGGCGAGATCTCGTCTATTTAGAAGCGAATTTAGCACCGATCCAGCTAACCCGCCGATCGAGAATGTGCCACTCGCCGTCACTTTTCTATTCCGTTGCGAGAATCGGACGCGCTCCCCTCCACCTGTAACGTCGCGCGACTCTGCAACTCCATCTTTAGGCGAGCCAGAAAGGAACCTTTTTTCTCAGCTTCTTCTCCTTGGGAGATGAGCGCGACGTTACGGGGGGAACGGCGTGTTCGTCGATTTCTCTAACCGGGACAACTCAGATTTTGTACCATATCCAGACACGATTCGAACGCTCTCCTTGAAAGTTGGATCCATCGAGCGGAGCGTCTCGATCCGATGAATATATTCTGTTACGCGTTTGTCCCGGCTAGAAGGATCGATGGATCACTCGAGATAATCAACGCGCTATGCACTCGTAGCCGATCTGCGACACGAATTATTTTGTCGGTATATATATACACGTAAGTGGGGGGAGTCTCTTCTTCCGGTGCAATCAGTGAGCGAGATCACTTTTCGTAGCGTGTACTATTTTTCGATCTATCTATACATCGTATCCGGACGCTGTTGACGAACAGGAAATTCTCTTGATAAGTGAAACGATTCTAAGGGATAATTAATCGCTCGACTGACGATGATTTTACCGTGTCGTCGGGGATGGGGGAGTATTTTTCTGCCTCTCACACACATTCTCTCTCCCTCTGTCCCTTCTTTGCGGGTACCTGTTTTTAATTGTAAAATTAACGATAGATTGTTTTTCCGCGTTCCGTTCGAGACGAGTGTTCTTCCGTTGCTTGAGACGTTCCTTCGAGCGTTCCTCGAACGGATAAGGGTACAAGAAACCTATCGACAATCCCCTCTTCGACTTGTATTCGTTTGCGAACGTGAACCACACGTTATATACATACTGTGCATTACGGAAGGCGTTGAAGAAGCAGAACCGGCGAATTGTTCTTTTGTAAATAAAAAAACGAAAGGATCTGTATAATGTAATATTTTAATATAAAATGTAAGCGCTCTCCTCGTGGGACAAACCGACGGGATGAAAAGAAAAATTGATTCTGTAGATAGATCGCCCGTTCACCGAGGATAATAAATTTTAACGATAGAGAATCGAGTTTTATGTTCCTGCAGGCTGCATAACAGCCACCAACAGATCTCGTGCATAATATATTTGCGCGCTTATAAATGCATATACGTATAAATAAAAATGCATATAAAAACAAATATATAAATATATATATATATACATTAAACAACAAAAAAAACATGTGTACTTGAGTCTACTATATGAAATACGGAACAACGACAAAATCATATAAAAGGAAACGAGAAAAGTGTTGTGGAACAATGGAGGTTGACGCGCGTGCAAGGTATACACGTGAACACACACACAAGACGCCGCGAATTGGCGCGCAAAAGAAAGTCGAACGTTATTTTAAAATTATGTAAAACAATAACGTGTATACACCGTCGCTTTCTTAGGCAATTAGTAGACTGCTACCAATATCGATAATTACCGCATTATTATTTTAATTATTATAAAATCTCAAATAAATTATAATGCCCTTACCGTTTGTTGATTATTGCTCCCGCTTCTCCTTTCTCCTGATCTATCTAAGGACTATGACTGTGGAAAGGATTTGGGGAAATAGGTAGGAAGAGAAAGATTTTAAAAGGAAAGGAAGGGTTCTGAAGACGAAGGGTGGAGAATAGGGATGAAGGGGAGTAATTATGAAGAAAAGGGTAGAGACTAGGGAAGAAGGGATGGATCTAGAAAGAAAGGTAGGCAAAGAGAATACTAAGAAAGGGAGAAAAAGAAGGGGTTTGTGTAAAGGGGAATAGGAAGGAATGGGGTCGAGGAAGATGAGAAAAGAAAAGAGTCAAACAGATAGGAAGGATACAAGGTGGAAATGGTACAGGATTCCAGGTGAGTACCCAGCGACCTGGAAAAGTTCCTTGACCCTCCAAGGGTGAACGTCTCATAATTCCAGCTAGCTCCTGGGAGATCCTTCCAGCTCAGAGGCTCGTCGAGAACTGACAATTGTGTTAGGTTAAAACTAGACTTTCTAACACCTGTTAGTTCTCGAACTTACCGTCATGGATAAGAAGAGGGCGCTGTAAACAGTTCTAACAGTTCTAATCTCTACGTCGATAATGCAGTAAACTTTGAGCGCAAACAAAATTCTCGTTTGTGCTTTGAGTAACTAAAATGTACAATATATTTTTACTTTAATGCAAAATAGAAACTTTCTACCTGAATTGCAACAAGCTGGAATGAAATAAATATTCTATTCCTTGTTGTATGAGTTTAATAGATGAAAATAATATAGCAGCATATTTAAATTCTTCAACATTGTTTACCACAGAAATTAGACCTATCAATTTTTATCATAAATGCATAAAATTCGCAGTCTACTCATTTATGAAATTTATTTCCTCACAAATTCGTTCCACAATGTGTCGATAAGGAAGATCGCGCAACGAGAAAACTCCGAGCATTGAATGCATATCTATTTTCTGTACTTAGTCCGCGGTTTTATCCGATTGGTCGGTTTTCAAAAGATTCCGTCCAATGACCGCCGACTCGTGGATCGCGGCTCGTCAAAACAAAACAACATGGCCGCTATTATTACGCACAACGGAAAGCAGACCGGGATGCGATCGTGAAATCTATTCGAAACAAAAAAATTGACATTGATTTTCGCTATTGATATGATGATTGTATTGTTCCACGTGTTGTACCTCTTCGGAAAGTACGTATACCGGAATTACAAACTGAACAGACGAAAAGCTGTAGACGATGCCGAGGTAGACACGGAGGAAAAATTGGTATTTTCCGAAGCGGATTACATGATGATAGATCCCGAAGCACCTGAGAATTTAACAGTAAAAGCGCCAAGATTCTTTCCACCGGCGTACGTGCAAAGGTACGTCGCCGTCAGCGATGTATTGAACAGTTCAACGTACCGTGGAAAATTGCGCAAGGTATTTGGTTTACCATTGTCTTACCGCGATGCATTTACCGATACATATTTCGCCTTTATTTATCTATAACGTTCGTCTATTATATAAACATTTAACTCTTTGCACTCTGAATTATTCTTCAATTTCGTTTCTAACAGCTCCTCCATTATCTTAACTGTTTTATTTGAAATTTATTTGAAAGAACAATTGCTCTTCTGCTACTTGTTGTAAACAATTTTGTTGAATGAAACTTTGTTGTAATCCATATTTGAGGAACCTGCATTTGTTCCTAACTAACACATACAACTTAAACATATAAACAAAGAACCGAATACATATAACTTGACAAAGAGTGCAAAGAGTTTATAGTAAATTTGTTTTCTTCTTATTAGCAATGTCCGTGTAAAAAATTCTCCTTGATTTTATTTGTAGGTCGTCGATTTTGGCTGCTCGGAACTCGGCTTTTTAGTTTATCTAAAGAACACACCTGGTGTGGAGGAGATACTGTGCGTGGATATTGACAAGCAGACTCTAGAAACTTACCAGGAGAAGGCTGCACCACTACTTTCAGAGCATATTCATACCAGGTCGACACCATTGGTCATCGAAGTATGCGAGGGCAGTGTAACTCACAACGACAAGAAGCTGGAGAACACCGATGCTGTGATTTGCATAGAATTGTGGGTTGTTTTTTAATTCCGACACACCTGTAAGCTCAGTCTGTATAAACACTTACTTTGATCCTTCAGAATCGAGCATTTGTATCCAGACACCTTGAGAGATCTGCCTGAAAACATTTTTGGGTTCATCAAGCCAAAGGTAGCAGTGATGACAACTCCCAACGCAGACTTTAACGTGCTGTTCCCAAATTTTACTGGGTTCAGGCATCCTGATCACAAATTCGAGTGGACCAGACAAGAGTTTGAACATTGGTAAGTATTATTGTATTCTGGATAGATAGACGCAAAACTAGAGGTGCACGAGAAACCTGCACACTTCTATACAAATTTTATGCAAAATAAAATGTTTGTGCATCAATAGCAAGACACAGGAGCTAAATATAAATCTATATTCTTTATTAATAATTTGAACGTGGTGAAAATAATATATTAATGCTCTCAGAGTCTTCTGATATTTCCAATGTATTTAATAAATGCCCAATTCTTCTGAACAGGGCAGTGGACATTACTCTGAAGTATCCGGAATACGAGGTAACTTTCGAGGGCATTTGTAAAGGGCCAGAAGGTACGGAGCATTTAGGTTGTTGCTCTCAGATGGCAATATTCCACCGTATCAGCAATCAAAGAGATAATTGCACCCAAGCTGTCGAGGGTTTGTTCAACACTATCACGGTACATCAATATCCGATGCACGTGGACAATCGTTCGGATGAGATGAAGATCCTCGACGATGCCACATATTACATCCGACGCATGACCTACGAATGTCCTGACTATGAGGAAGAATTACCGTTGAGACTAGTCTTATCATCGTTGAAATCGTTCAACATATCGGAGGAAACCTTGCGGACGGTTTTAGGAGATGCTGGTTGGGCGATCGAGGACCGCGAATTTGAGCCAGTTATATTAATACCGCCACTTTCCTGGTCAGACTATAGTGTGCTGAGAGGTAATGGTTGCTCCTTGGAGTTTCCAGAAAACGAACATAACTGGGAGGACGAGCCTGGTCCACCTATGCAAACACACATCTACGTGGAAGACGATTGGGACAGTCCGAACTGGGAGGAAGAACCAAGCATCGTTATTCCACAGAATAATTCAGTGGTTCAGGAGAATACGTATCTTTTCGATGGAGAAAATATGACGTTCGACGGTGAACAGATGAGAGATCATGCAGGATCATCGATTTCTATCGAGACTGGCATCAAAGAGGATTTAGATTCGAGCGTCCAGTTTTTCAGCAACGGGAATCGCATGAGCGTGGACGATCTGAACAAATCGTTCGAGCAAAATGTTCTTGCGGATTTGAACGAGTCGATGATGCTATCTGACTCTTTATTCAGCGTGAATCGAGAAGAGATGCATGAGGACTCGTCTGAACAACAGCTGAAGCAAATGTTAGAGTGCATGTTGAACAACAGTGTGTCCCGGGAACAACAGGTTCCCGGTTGCTCGGTAGCCGTAAATGGACCGCAGTTCACGAGTTCGCCGAAAGGAGACACGAAGATGAACGCGACGGGAAAGAAGAGGAGGTCCTTGAACCTCTGCGATGAGGCGAGCAGTTTACCTAGTACAATAAAAAGACTTCAGTTGGTAGGACTCGAAAGCAATAATTCATTAGAAAGTAGTAGCAGACCTCTGCGAAGCGACGAGGAGGAGGTCGCATCTGCGAAGACTGTCTCAGTTGATTACGATAGAAAGGACAGTTCCAATGATACCACATTGACTGATAGCAGCGCGCTGACGGAAACGTCCACGTTAAACGATAGTCAAACGATGGGGGAGACGGCTTGTGATACGAGATTTCAGTTAGCCGATCTACAATTAATCAAACTGGAGTGCGGAGATGTAAATAGCACCAAAACTACTTGCCATTATGCCAAAGACAGTAACTCGAAGCACGTTTCCTCGACTTCGGAGGAAGTTGCTGGGACGGTTCAATCCACATCAGTATTAAAACCCGAGAAACAGGATGAGTGTGCAGCGGAGAGTAGCAAAAATACGAATACAAACGCTGTGGAAGTTGCCGAGAGCGCAGAACCAAAGCCATTTTCACCGGAAACACCGCCGACCAGTTGGTCTCCGGAAGTGATGGACTCTGGATATCCTAATTCAGCTTCCGTTCAAGACATGACTCCAGAATACGATTTATCTAGTATAGCGCAGGATCATATATCCGATTCTGAACCTCCTAGCATAGCAGAGGCTCCTAGACCCGAAGTTCTTGAGGTAGTCGAAGTCGTTGAAGTGGAGAATGGCGATCTAGCAAATAATAATAGGGATGGGGAGGGTAACAATATGATGGCAGCCCAGTTGAACGAGTTGGAGGATCTGCAACCCTTGATCGATGTCCTTGAAAACGATCTCGAGAACGAGAATGATATTTACGCGTTGGAGAACGATTTTCCGATGTGGCTGCTGAGAATCTTGAGAATGGCCAATCCCATTGATGTTGAGATGCAGATCAGGGAACGCAGAGAAGTCAGGTTCCCTGATGGGGCAGGTAATACACCATTTATGTACAGCGTGTCACAAAAATATATGTCACGAAAGAGAAAGAGTTTTAATCTTTGCCATCTTTCCTGCTGGGTTTCAGGAGGCGACGACAGCTTCATGAATATGGAACGCGACGAAGGTTTCGACAGCAGTTCCTCGGAGGGCAGCGACTTGGAGAACCACGAGATGGGTGAGGACGATAACAGTGACGAGAATGTGGCGATGGATAGCGAAAATGCCTCGCACAGTGATAGCGGAAGTAGATAGATGGGCGGCTGGTCGCACGTGATACTATTGAAATAATTATTATCTAGGTTTTTTCCACATATCGCCATCGTTCTATGAGTCTACAGATAGAAGTATGAAGGTAATTATTTTGTGGACAATATCAGTTGCGTTCTATTCTATATTCTTATTACCACACCCGAATTACAAGAGGTCTTAATTTTTTTTATATAATAATCTATTACGGGGAAGTCGTAAAGATCTTCGGGCAACGTTAAAGGATAATTATAATAAGGGGTGTTACGAAAACACCCGCATACAGAATATTTAAGCTGCCGTCTTTCAACATTAGAGAGTGAAGAAAGTTTTTTTTTTTGTTTTATACACATTACATAATATGTTATGCAGAGTCCTGACTATAAGGATTATTTTTACCTCCTGAGTATGATCGATGGCTACTTTAAAATGATATAAAGTATTTTTTTTGCATTTTTTATTGATTCATTTTTTCGTAATTAGGTGATACAGTTAGTCCTAAGTTTTACTAAAATTATGCGTGAAGTTTGTTTATACAGTTCCTTTTTTTAATCAATTAAACAAACTCGTTTGCTGATACAAGCAAATGAAAATGGAGCATGAAAATAGAGTCTAAGCAAAAGTAATGCTCAACGAATTTGTTCAGAAGTGTTATTTCCTTTTTTTTATTTTGTTATTTGTTTGCTACGTACCTTTCTCATTGCGGTTGTTGTCTTTTCAACTGATCTGTTGATGCGTTAGCGTCTTTAGTGGGCGTAAGGCAGTGCTTCAGTGCTAGTAACATCTGTACGCTGTTGTATACTAATTAAGTAAGGTCTGCTTGTTACCACGTTAAGCATTTTACAAGGTGTCGAACTTGGAAAAGAGATATACATATATTTTCGTACGATCTTTCAAGACCTCCTCGTCCCGGCGTTTAATTAAGTACTTAATAAGATTTCTCGGGTGTATGTTTCACCTGCGTATGGTTTTACGAAAGTTCATCGTTACGTTTTCTACCTCCCTTCCTCCTCCCCCAATCCTCTGATCGTCTCACCCTAATTAAACAACTATTTTACGAAAACCGTTACGATGATTTTTGTGTACAAGGCTCGCACCGTGCGTTAAGATCTATCTAAGACTGAAACTCTGCATATCGTTCCGTTTTCACGATACCACAGATTTTGGACAAATAAACGATGAAAAAACAAAGAACAATAAACGTATCTTCTAAACGAACTGTCTCCTCAGAAAAGTTATTTAGTTAAGCTGCAAATACGCTAACTAGTGTACACTTGTTTGCAAATATTATATATTATTTCAACTTGTTAAACAAATATCACATGTTACTTGCTAGTGTATTCGCAGCTTTAGTTACAACAAACTGAACAATACCTTCTCATCCAACAACGGAAAGTTCAAGTTCCGCACCTTTAGTGTAACTTGAACAATCTAATTTTCAATTTTAATGGTGTCACACCAAACATCGAAGTAGACAGATATGGTTTGTTTCTTTATTTCAATAATAGTGGAATGACATTACAAGGTGTACAGAGATACATAGGTAGTAATCCTAAATCATTTACATGACATTAGTAGCTTAACCATATAGATATTGTTTGTTTTTTTCTGATTTTTAGTATTTACAGTATAATCCTCTGTTTTTATATAAGATGCAGGACTATTGTTCAGCTACTGTATGAGTCGCTACAGTGACCATAAAACGTTTGTTATCGATCCTCCTATGGAGTCGAAACCGATAAGTATTTATATGCTTGGTTTTCAAACGAGAGTTCGGTGAATAGAAACGAGACACAAGGTTTGTCGTTATCGCCACGATCATGGCACGATACATTGAACATCTCGTGTATGGTGCTCGATGAGGGCGACCCGAAAACGAATTGGATGTTCCACCGAACAAAATGGCACTAATCGCTACTCGACGGTCTAACAATGTGCTCTCGAGCGTCCCGTCGTTTCGCTCTTCGTGTCGTGGAAGCGTGTCCGATCGAATCCCGATTCAAATTAGTGCCTTAACGTACAATTTATGGCCTTGCGTATTGCCTCGCAGAATCTATCGGAAACGGAGCGTCTCGAATGTAATAAAAATACACGCGCTCTCGAGTATTTGTTGGAAACAATAACGCTGGATACGTTTTCACGTTACATTACGTTAGATTACGTTATATCGCCTCGCTGATAACGCTCTACCTACCGGAAGGACAATACAATCCTTAATGGCTACTAGTGGCAATTCTTAAACAACAGCCCAAAAGAAATTGTTCACGAGGATGACATATTTCTTCAACACTAAGTTTACGGAACGCGTTCTCTTATTTTTCATTTACGAATTTATTTCGTCAGATATATGTATATATTATTTAAAAAATGGCTAAAAATTTTTCACACGATTTCGATAAAATAGTGCTCTTTCAGGGCTCCGTAAACCTATTGTTAGAACATAGCGTTACAAATTAAATATAATTTATTGATTTCAATAGTAAGATAGGAACCAGTGAAGTATTACTCTAGGGAAATTTTTCATAATATCAACGAACCGATATCTCGGACTCAAACAGCCTCCAGTAGATAACGCGTTAACATCCGTATAAAAAGAAAAGTAACTTCACGAAATTATACCGGTAATTCGTTAGCTTAACGATATTCACGACAATTCAAAGTCAGTTGCGAAATTTCATGCCGGTTCGAGTTGAATTAAAAAAAACGCAGAAGACGTAGAAGAACCTAGTAGCGTTGTACTTTGGAATGTCGTCGTGTTATGGACCGATACAGAGAAAAAACACAAGCCGCGAGGTACGCGGACGTGTCTGCGGCCCCATTAATCGGCCGAGTTGTACCGTGTTTATGTACAGTGTAGAATCCTATAGCGCCTCTATAGTTCTCGCCTTAGACTAGTTTCATACAAAACGCGGTGTGTACTTATCGCTAACATCTATCGTGTAACTTCCATCATCTCGCCCGTGACCTCGCGCCCTATATTTCCCGATCGATCGTTTTCTCTCACTCACTCACTCACTTTCTCTCTCGCTCCTTTTCACATAACAGCTACAACCTAAATTACTCGTGGAACGTCTCGTTAAAGCGGGGAGACGGATTACGAACGATAACCAGCCGGCGTAAAAAATATCCGCGTAAAAATGAGTATACTCGAGGAAAGAATACGATCAACAAACTTGAACAAGAAATATCGAATGTGCCAGCGTTATCGGGATGATAAAAGCTGCCCTCTTTTGCTAGAAGCGCGTGTAAGGAACCCGAAGAGACGGAAAAGTATAACGTGTCCCGCGTAACGGACCAAGCGGAATCTACGTGCGAATCTTGGACGTACATTTGCGTCTGAAAAATATCTCTCCTCCCGTTGAGTACCATCCGCTCGCGTTGCCTTCTCAAGAACATAAGAGTTATTTCGTTTCTTCGACGAATGGCTCATTGTTCCGAGGCAACGCGCGCGTCTCTTCAGGGTCCTCGGATCACACGACCTCCTTGTCGCGAGCGTCGCGGTAACGCGATCGAATCAGATGATAAACTTCACCTCCTGGTGCACTCTCACGCCTCAGATCCTTCATCAGGGATGGTGGCATCACCTCCCTTTTGTTCGCTGCCTCTTTTATACTCGACAGAGTCTTGCTCAGCCACGGCCAACTGTTCCTAGCCGCTTGTAGCTCGGATGCGGTCGCGTGCAACTGATGCGTCAGATCCTGTGGTAGTTAAGAGTGATTAGTAAATTGCGAAGTTAAGCAAAATTATATTTTTCTCTTTTAACATTAAATCTACTAAACATCAAAAGTATCTGGTAACTGTTACCTTAAATGGCAACATTAACTTCTTTGAAATTGTAAATTGAGACCGATAATTTGTCGACCTCTTTTCCTACCTGATTCCGGCATTCGGCTTCAACGTGAGCCAACTTGGTCTGAGCTAGCTCCAATTCCAGTTCCCTAACCCTCTCCTGCACTCGGTGCAGCGTAGGGTCTATCCTATTTTCCAATGGATGCGAAATGTCCGCTAACACGTTCGATGACTCCACGAGGCAACTTCTGCACGTCTCGCATTTCGACACCATCGACTATAAAACAGAGAATCGACGATCGTACATCTGTTTGTAAATTATTTATCGTTCAAACGATTTTGAAAGTCTTGGAAATTCAAGAATTTCTTCTGCTTCAATTATAAAAGCTATAAAAATGTTTCTTACATAGAAACAATTTTCACAACATTATAACCATTTAAACATGAGTGAAAAGTTCTCCTTATAGTGTCGATTTTCTTTGACGTTCTTCAACATATTTTAAAAATCAACTGCAGTAGACAAATTTCATTTTCGCTCAGAAATGCTTGTAGCCGGTATTTGAACCTATCTTCTGCCACTTACCCGTAGCACGCTGAGCGTCGACTTGGCGGCGTTGTAGTTGTCTTCGAGTCGTTGGCAGATCTGAAAGAATCGCCAGGGGTCAAACGGCTGTCTATTGTCGTTCAATTGGTCTCATTTACCTGTTTATACTCGGCGATGATGACGTTGCTCCGCCTGTTCTCCGCGTCCGCTCTTGCCACTTCTCGTTGCAGCATCTCCTTCACTTGAACGAGTTCCGCTTCCAATCGCTGTTTCTCCTCTTCGTACCTCGCCACGGTTCCTCGCAGCTGTTCCACCTCGTTGCTGTACTCGTCCGCATTCTCTTGGGCTTCTGTGCATCATAAGACACGCGTTAGATTCAAGGCTTCCATCATAGTTCCGATAACGCGACGCAGTGGAAAAAGAAATAAAGGACGTTTTTGCTTTGTACATTTGAACAAGCATAGTTAAGGCATTCTTACTGATCATCAATGACTTTCTAGCGTGGCTCATCGTCCCACGAATTACTAAAAACTGCTATGATCTCGACGGAACTGGCGGACACGCGATATCTTGCTAAAGCAGATACCGATGTCCCACCACGCATTCCCTCTGTGCGGAACACATACCATAGCCAATTTTAAACTGCTGGCACAGCTGTTAGATACCACTGCTACCTGCTACAGTTAATAAATGTGCAGATAATGGCTTCTGATAAACGAAAAACGTAGGCGTTACGCCAATTCGCGAACGGGACGCTGTTGTTGTCGTCCTCTGAGCGACCGAAGTTGCTTTGAACACGTACCATACCAGCTCGTTATCGCCTCCTAATGAGACAACAATGGGTTCAATGGTACGAGTGATCGTGAAAAATATCTACATCGCAGAGAGAAAACAATGACAATGTTTTACACGTCGACACTTACGTGTCAGTCGGTTTGTTAGTGAGATAAGAAAGCTAGAAGCGTTTTGTACGACTCAATACAACTATGCATGCGTCCAGCGACCGAAGCGGGAACGTAATCATGAGGGCGAAGAGTATCGGGAAGAGGGGTTGAACACAGGTAGATTGACAAAAAACTAATAGACGACGTTCTAAACGGACGATTTATTTCCAACAAAAGAAATAATAAATATTTTATCTCTGTATGCACGTTTCGTATACATATAAAAAAAGAGGTCGTGAAGTCGTTACAAAACACTGCCGAATCAGCGCGCGAGGATTTTGTCGGACGCGCGAAAGTCCCGTTACAAACAATTCCACAAAAATAAATACAAACCTCGGCAGATCTGTTCTGCGAAACAGTTTTGCACACTAGATACAACGTGTAACGAACGGTGCTTTGTCTAATGGTAATAATAATAAAAAAATAAAGAAAGAATATTCCGCGACTGCGTAAAACAATGGACGCATAAGTAAAGCGTAAACACAACCTAAACTCAATGGGCCTGCACACAATTAGTATGCGAAATATTGCAATTATGAGATCTCAGCCAGTTCTGTTTCGATCGAGTCCAGTGGCGAACATAAAACGAAATATCAAAGGCACTCGATGACGCATGGACTAGTTGAAATCTCATACTCGTGCGCGTCATTGTCGTTGAACCGACGCCTCCTTTATCAGAGCATTTGCATTAGTCTACGCAAGTGTCTAACACGCTGGGACCACACCTGCATATCGAGATCCTGGGAAAATTCTACGAAGCAATATGAAAATTCGGCAGCGCGGCAAACATTTACTGATACCACTCGGCGATACTTCCATTAATCACCTAAGTTCTCTGGTTTTGTTATCTTATCGATAACAAAAATACTTGCTGATTATTCGTTTCAAAGAGAAGTTGCATTTCGCCGGAGAATCGTTAACGACAAGCCGTTGGAACTTCTCCGGCGAGTCAACCACCACCTGTACTCTACTGTAATTGTTCGTCAGACTAGAAGGACGCGTTGCTATGCTTCGGTATGCAAGCATTGTCGTCATGCGCATCAATGTGATGCACCTCATTTCTTAAACCTGTTCGATAGTTGACGAACGGTTGGCTTAGATACTTCTTAGAGAAAGAAATCGTCAAGACTAGCTGGTCTAATTATAATTCTTCTCTTAGCGGAAGATCCGAATTAATGTTACTCTTACTCGGGCAACTACGAAACTCGTAGCGAAAGAAGTTAACCCGGGAATTGTTAAGCTACAATGTAATCGAGACAAATTTATAACAATTTTTGTTCTTTGGCTCTTATTGCACAAACACACAGGACAATACCGTATTTCTCTGTGGTGTCAAAGAATCTTTTGCAATCGGATGTACCAATGGCATTAGTGTGGGTTTTGTGTTCAAACATAAAATATGAAGTTACCTTTCAGCGTCATAAACTCAGCCTCGTACTTCTTCAGTTTCTTTAACGTGACCGAGCAGGCTAACTTCATTACGTAGCGCGAGATTTCTTCGCTTCGACAACGTTTCGGCAAATGTACTCGAAAGTACTTCAATATACTCTCAAAGTCCAACTGAAGCAGTTCCCTTTTGCATAGCTACATAAACAGAACGGTCTATTGTTTTATAACGCGCACCATGATGACGCATTTTAACACTAGGCTTACGGGACGCGTTCTGATATTTTTAGTTTACAATTATTGAAATTGTACAGACGCAGCCACGAGGACAACAAATTTATTTCTTTTTAAGAATGGTCATTTTTAGAACTCCGTAAACCTAGCGTTGAAAATGGGTTCGAACGTCTTACCATTAACAACGCGAGAGCGACCTGATACAGCGTGTCGAGTCCTTGCAAGAGAAACACATCCAGAATATGGAAAACAAGATAAAGTGGAAACCTGGCTGTGAAGAGGGTTAAAAACCATTGTGCGGCAAACATGTGAGTCTCCACGCCACGATCGCAAAAGTGTTTATAAAGTTCTGGCAATTGATCCTGGAAAAACAATATCGAATCAGTGAATACGATTTTTCAATTGCACACGAAACGGATGATCGCGCGACCTACCTCTATCAATCTATTAAGCTGATAGAATCTCATATGAAGATTGTCGAATCTGTCCTTGTACAAATCCCTTAGACCGTAGTCGTACATTAATTTAACTAGAACACAAAACGCCTGTTCCTCTGGCATCTAGAAAAATACCTAATATTTCTTTCTCGTCCCTAAACCCCTTCAAAAATTTCTCAAACTTACCGCTTAATCTACCAGATGGTCACTATTAGACAACGGATATTTATGCCAAATAAAATGTTTAAAATTTATTTCTTATGTAAGTAAATTTTATTATTTCAAATTTTCTAATGCGTTTAATGTTTTAAGTTTCGCCTATTCATTTTTGTTATGAATGCATAAAATCCGCTGTCCAGTCATTAACCCCTCGAACCCGACATCAACACGCCGTACTGACTCTGAGGAATATTTCATAATTGTTTGAATTTACGTAACCACAGAAGGTTAAAGTATTACATAGGATGTGTTTTCATGCATTATTCTAGCACCTGCAGCATCATATAACGTCGACCATACAGAAGCGTTCCCGAGGAGTTAATGAATCTTGTACACACCGGTAGTTAAATCGTTAACGATCTCATCAGGACCACTTACATGAAGCAGTAAACTGGCAACTAGAAAACTGAGTCCTTGACAGTAACCAACTTCCTCGTCGTACACGGCATACGCTTTACTTATTCTGTACAAAGAGTCCTGTCCCAGACCGCCGGTTTCTTTGAAAAAATCGTGGGCGGGGAACGTTCTGTTGATGTCTCTCAAAATTACGCTCTCGCAACTGCTCTCCTGTAGACGCGTCGTAAAATGTTATTCTCGAGAATCTATTATATTCTGAACAGTAAACTTACCTTGGTAATCAAGGTCCTGTATTTATCCATCATCTCCTGCGAATTGTCACAGTTGCTTAGACGTTGCCATACTTCTCCGCGCAGAGCTTCTGGAATACCTTGCCTCGTGAGCTTTATCAGAAGCTTCGGCCGTTGTTCGTTGACCTGCCAACCATCCAGAACCTCTGCCCAACTTGCTAACTCGTCCGCGGAGCAGTCCTTGGACACCTCGCCTGTACCGCTTAGCATCGGTTCATCGCCATCTAGAATATTATTACGAAAATATCTCAAGAAAGAATTCAAGTTTCCATGTACCAAATAGTTTATAAATGATTTAGATTTTTCTGGCTTCTACTAGCAATTGTACTAACAATTATCCCTTCACCAACCTGAATCTATTTCTTCCTTGGGCGTGAGTGTGTCGATGCTAGTCAAAGAGGGTGAACGTATCAGCGACGCTAAGTTCAGGGCAAGATTCAATCTGTTTCTGTCTAATTCTCCTGAGGTCTCTATACTTTGTACTTCATAATGAACTTCTGTTCCATCCCCGGATATTATCTGTAAGGTGATCATTAATACCTGTAGAACTGATTACCATTTACGGCAGTGAAAGACTGCTATAGTAAGTAACATCTCACCTCTTTGGAGCTCAGGTAAAATTGTTGTACGAGGTTCCGCTTGTTAAAGTACCAGAATCTCTCGTTCTGTGGATACACTTTGACCAATGTCTCTATTATAAATCTAACAGGTTCCCGAATGCCGCGTATCACCAAATCAACGGCAACTGTTATGAAGATTCTTCCTTCTCTAGGAGTTTCTACATTTAGAGTTTCCAATGCTGGATCTGCAGGATCCCAGTGACCGCATATATTGTAACACTGTTTATCTTGTATCACTGGGCCGTTGTTCACTTGCTGATAACAATAATACAATTGATTGAATCGTACAGAAAACAATAGGCTGTTAAACGGCGGAATGGTTATTACCATTTCGAGTAATCTCATATCGCTGTGCTTAACGTTTCGACCAGGACTAACAAGAACTCCAAAGCACCTTTCAACCTCAAGGGTAACGCCTCCCTCTTTACTGGATACTTGCTGAATATTTAAACACACTTGCTTAGTGACGTTACTCCGAAGTTTGAAGCAATTTCGGTCCTTAGGAACTGTACTGAAGCTTCCCTTCCCATCATCCTCTTTTATTTCCATGGTTACTTCAAAAATAAATACTCGCGAGTTGGACTTGTCGCTTCCATTGTTGAATCCGTTGAAATCACTTCCAGTTAGAGAACTGGTCATGGACCGTGGTATTCTGTGAAATGCTTTCGAGAAGCAAGCGGAAACTTGCCCCACCTAGAACGGATTCAAACGTCGCAATTTCGAGATTTCAGTAAATCTGAAAAACTACGACAATGAAAGATTCGACTACAAAGTACGATAAACGTACCGCTTCTGGTATATCACATCGGAAAACATGACATTGATAGATGGCAGACTCCAGTGTATCCCCATGAGACCAAGTGAAAGCGAAACACGCAGAACACGGTCCGCTACTCTCGCCACGTGCATAAAATAAGATGCGTTGTACTTCGTAATGCGCGATTGGCTGTTGCGTAGCAGCATCGTACAAACTGCAATATAGAAAGCAGTGACGCGTAACGCAATACGGCAAATAATACTTTGATGGAAGTCTGCTTAGCTATACATACACAACAGAACCTTGAGAACTACTAGGCACAGAAACAGATACTTTGATTCCTAGATTAAGGGTCTGTTCCGCGTTCAGTATGTTCATGTTCCGCTGTATCTCGCATTCCATTTTAGGTGCATTTATCGTGGTCGATCCCAAGTATGTTACACCGTTGAAAATAGTGCACTCCTGTTGGCCCGGAGCTAAGGAATTTACTTCTACAATATAAATAGCGATTTACGTTCTATATTCACCAGTCTACATTTAAATAGTCACCGGCAATTCGTACCTCCATCGACAAAGTCTTCCGGTTTCATAATATCTTGTTTTTCTGACGCAACCACGCAAGAGCTTACATCATAAAACTTACTGTTTCCCACTTTCTTCAGCTTCGATTGGTTTTGCTGTACAGTGGTCACAATTTTGTAATCATTACTCTTCATTTTCGAGTCTTCCGTTAAGACCTGCAGTTGTCACAAATGAATCATACATTTATCAAATCATCGGAGATAAACCTTAATCTTTATTGTGTGCCAATACAAATGATACGAAAATACAAACCTCGCGCAAATTGTTTTGCAGATCTTCCAGATTGCCGTTGTTGGCAATTTTCAGCATCGGTGGTTCGAACAGAGTCGGCGGTTCTTTACTGTTGCCTTTGTCATTTACAAATTCGTATTCGTCGCTTGTAGCCACAGATTCCATTGATTTCACGCTCATACTATCCTCCATAACTATGTCTGCAATGCGACGAATAAAATCATTATATTAAAATATTATTTATCTACATAAACTTAGCTGTACAATAAAATTGCACATTGTCTATATATATATATCAAAAGTGCAGAATATTTTCGTTCTATTTATGGAGCAACATTGACTCGAAATAAAAACCCGTGTATCCTCAATGTACAAAAGAATCGTTTTATTTCCCGTATTCTGCCAATATCATCCAAGCAAGAACAATTAAGACGAATGACAGAAATTTTGTGGGAATTTCTCGATCTGGCCGATTGTCAACCTCGCGACTTATCAACATGACCTCATTCGAGAACGAGAGGGACAACGTACTGGCTGTCATTCAAGCGGCAAAGGAAGATATTCGCAATGTGTCAAAATTGAGACACGGTACGTCGAAGGAACACTAACTCGAGGACATAACGTCGACTCGCCAGTTGAACGGTTCGGTTAATCATCCGAGGCGTATCCTTGCGCGAAATAAGGATCGCGTCCTCGTCCGTCCGTATCCGGTGATATCCGTTTCTTTATTTACGCGGGTCTAGGTGTTTAGTACTCCGACAGCAAAGAACAAGGATTACCCTTTCGCTGGATCGAAAATTTACGGGGACACCGGTGGCTCTTCTCGCGTAATCGTTCATTAAAACCGCGGACACACCCAGACACCACGATTTTCGCATTGATCTACCCACGTCCGCACGGATCCTGATCGAGTCACTAGCGAGTGTTTACATGGTTTCACTCGTCATCGAAGCGATGCCGTTTGACAGAAAAGAGAACCTTGGCGTCGGCCATTCGAGCACTAAGGTCCCGGAAGTCTGGCTCGCCGTGACGAATTGCGGACCGCTCACCTCCGAGCGCGCAACTATTTCGAATCGGTTCTTCCGACGATCTTTCCCTTTCACCAATTTATTACACGTTTCTCGTCGATCTATATTGTTCGCATTCTCTGACAGACGTTAACGATTACTAGTACTCTCTAACGTGACCACTGCGATACGAAAACGCGGAGGAATACGACCGATTCTGGTACGAGAAGTGTCATGAAAGTACAATCAATCATGTGATTGATATTAATCTTGAGAGACTGGTGAAATCTATTTTATTGAACTTCTGGAAGTTTATTAAGAATTTAGTGAAACAATATGGAGCTGCGTGTCGATGAGTAAGGATTGCTGATAAGGGCGGATTGATTATTCGTACTTACCATTATAAAAGCGTTGTACGATGAAGTTTCAACTATTTGACAGCTATAAATATCATGGACGTAGTCGGTAAAGTAGTCGCCGCGTGTCAGAACAATGTTTTTAAATTTCTAGTTCGATTTTATACCTCTCGGGGAAAGAAAATCTCGATTGATCTACAATTTATGTTTATTTAAAATACTGTTTCTCCTCAGTATCTCTTTCGGTCGGGTAAATGTAAATTCATGGCAAGCAACCAGGAAACGCGTATTCAAGGTTCCCCGAAAATGTAGTGCTTCTTTGAACAGGATGAATACTGCGGTAATTTGAAGGAAGTTCCATTGCGGAAATGTTTTTCGCGGCTTTGTTATTAACGAAAAAAAATGGACCAATCAGAGCACAACTACTGCGAACGTATTCCGACTCCGCCAATGCTAACGTCACGATCAGCTGTGGCCGCTCTCTGATTAATTTGTGTGTTTTGAACTATTTATATATACATTCTTCTTAGCGATAGGCACCATCGATTAAATTCAACTATCGACTAATTACTATTTAGTTGCTATCGAATATTTAGTCGATTGAAATTTTGTTTTAGTGGTTACGGCTAGATTGTGGGCTATAGTCTATGCCTACGTCTTTATCCTTTTAATAATACAATATAAAGGTAAAGTGTTAATAAACCTTTCAGAAAATATCTTTTATTTTTATTCTAATTATTTATTTAATTTCTATATCCATAACAATGCCCATCATTCAGTTGGATAAACGCAATTCTGTTGTTCTAAATCTGCGCGATTCGACCTGTAGGATTTCACGGTGCACACTTGCGCAGACATGCGCACTGGTAATCGATTCTTGAGAACCGCCAGTATTCCACTCGAGCAATTGCACCCCTCTAATTGGACCCGCAAACCAATAGAAATCATCCTTTCGATTGTCCAATCAGAAGCCGCCGGTAGATGGCATGGCAGCGTCGCACACCAAGCAGGATCCGAAACGCGTCAGTTCACAGACGACCTCCGTTCCGTCGAATGTGAGGAAGTTATTCTTTTGTCTGTGGAAAAATTTTCGGCGTTGTCGTATCGGAGGCTTGTCGTTGGTCCGCGTACTCCGAGGGACGAGCTTTGTGTGATCATGGAAAGTGTGAGAATGTGCGAGATCGGCTAGCATCAACGTCGACTAAAGGACAAGTCGGAGACGAGAGTGAGTACGGGCATTCGAGGGAGAGCTCTCCACGGCTTTTCACCTATATGCTTCTTTTTCGAACGGCGGGCGTCTCGTCGCTGTTTGATAATCCCTCTCGCGATCCTCGTTCGCGAATCCCTTCTGGGCGCCGTCTTTCGTTCTCGCGAATTTTGACAGATTCCTTCGAGGGGGGTTGGAGGGAAGGGGGACAGGGAGCTCGTGCACACGGTCGCTAAACGTCAACGGGAAGACTAAAGGAGAGAGAGGTTATAAAGTCAGGACGGAACAGTGGCCTGCACCTGCTACTGTAAGACGATAGTTTTCGTGTTATCTATGGAGCATCGTAACGCTGCTTCTTCCTCTCCCTTCTCTCTCTTTCTCCCTCGGGAATGGTTCCTCGTCTCTTTCATCGCGTCTGTGCCTCAGTCTCCGTTTCGAAAGATCTTGCAACGTGAACCTGTTAACCGAATGATTTTTCGACGATAAACATCTGTATGTAATCGATCTCGAGTCAATTCGCTATCTGAGTTGCGTTCAAGCCCGACACAATGGATTCGTGCTATCGTCGATTAATGTTGCCGTTCGACGAAAGATTGGATAGGTAAATAAATAGAAGATAAGGTCGGGTATAAACGACGAGTTATCTCGTCTTCCCGGTTAGTAGGTTAACGACGCGTCGCGCGAAGCGTCGTCTCTGTCGCGATTTCCTAGAGAGAAATAACGCGTGGTGCGCTCGCGATTAGGGCTGTTTCGTTGAGTATTGTTCGCTATCGATAAAATCGGTTTGTCTCTCGCGGAGAGGAGTAACCGAGAGTTTTTGGTCGCGGAGTGTGTTATCGACATTGCGAGGTGGTATCATCTCGATTCTGTCATCGGGGAATAGATTCGAACCTATGAAAATCATATATCGTGTAATTTTATCTTTAGAAACGCTCAATGTCAGTTTCGAAAATGTCATCGCTGATTATTCACGAGTCATTTCTAGCCGCCGCGTTCCTTCTCGCGGCCTAGGCTCGAAATAAACAATCGCCGGAACATTTTCAAACGCACCTAACCTTTTTTTCGCGGTTTTCCCCGTACACTCGTCGATACGTTAGCACTCTGCCGCGTGAACTGGCTGAAAAACTGTGAATAGTAGAGTAGTCGATTTTATGCTCTTTCGGAAATGAGATATTCTCTTTAAATAAATAAATTGATCCTATGTTACTAACATACAGACGCAATTATATATTTATTGAAAATGGTCTTAAACTAGACTGAAACGTTGAAAAAAGTTATATTAATTTGTAAAATTGTTTAGTTAGTAACATAGGATCGAATCTGTGCGCCGAAAATATCAATTTATATAAAATTGTTGATCGAGATTAAGAACATAATAAGAATGTGTCTACCCAAAGTTTTGGAAATTTTTTAAAAATAATTACCTAAAGAAACAATTTTGGTAAATAATTTCTCAGGGAAGCATCTCTACAATCTTAATAATCACGAATTAAGAGTAACCCGTCATTTTTACGGGTCCCGTAAACACAGTGTTAAAATAGTATTGTATTTTAAACAATAGTTATTTCTCAGATTGTAATCGAAATATTTCTTCTCCAACTCTGGAACTATCGAACGTCGTAAAAGACGACGTGATACTTAGCCTGTTAGCTGGACGATCTATCAATTAGAAGACGATTTCAGCATCCGTTTCGCAAAAATTGGTGCTTTTACAGTAGTGAGCATAGTTCAGACCGATGTAGATGCAGTAATGTTCGATGGGAAGAAGATGTAGTGTTTTCTTCGAAAGGACAGATTCAAAATTCAACATGATTTCGCGTGACATTGTTGTTATCTGACAGGGCAAAAATATAATATGTTCCGACAGTTGCTTCGTTCGAACAAGGGTATTCGACTGCTTGTTTGTTTTGAGGTTAGAATCGGTTACTTGGTCCACCGTGCCGCGTCATATGATCCACCCCGTAGATACGGGACACGGTACAAACACGTGACAGACGGTTTAACTTGTTAATCAGGGGCGACGAGTTAATTCGTTGTTTCATAGCACTTCTACGAGCCGCAAGAGTAGTTGGATCATCATAGAATTTTCGAAATTACGCCCGCACCTTTGGACGTCAACGTATCCGATGGTTTTTTTAGTGGCACGAAGTTGGCACTGTATCTTTGGATGTTTTTTTCCCGCCTTCTTGTCTTCGAATCGATAGAATCTGTGCTTCGATCACCATATATGTATCGATAGCGAGGCTAGAAGTATCGAAACAACTTGGATTTGTCGTTAATTGAGTGCACGACGTGTTGATTCATTTCCCTGAGTGTGTTTGAACGGATTAAATGGAAACTGTGAACGAAGGATTGAGTAATTGAGTCATTTCGTTATTGGAAGGATCATAATACGCGAACTATGTGTTCGATAAAAGTCACGGGACTCGTTCTAAGGTAGCCGATTTTGCGAAACCCAAGTTTCTTTCGTTACCCTCGGACCGTTGCAACTGTGTTCTGTGAACGATTAAGAAATCGTTTCGTTCGTATTTCGACTGTCGAGGGTCATTGCGAAATTATTCGCTCGATAAAATATCTACAAACTCGTAGAGCTGCGTTCAGGATCGAATTTCGTAGAAAGTCTGCAGTCCGAGAGTGATACGTTGTAAATATAACCTGTCCGTAGATACTTTTTTTGCGAATGGTTTTTAATTCGACGCAAATATTTAAATTGTTCGACTCTTCAAGGATGAATTTTTCAGGTAACTCGATTTCTGGTCGATTAATATTTATGTTGCCTCGTTCGGTGCCGATTGAAATGCACGGACAGATCAAATTAATTACGGACATGTCTAGTAAAAATAGTGCCGGTAGATTTCAAATATTCAACGGATATTGTTGAGAATATTCACTGGACAAACAGGTAAAAATTCTAATCGATCATTATAAACAAAATTAATCAGTATTGTATTACTGCTGAATAGATAATTGGATATTTAACGAAAATTATTCGGTAAAATATTAACTAAATTGTTATTTTCTCAGAAACGGATAGACTTAAAAAAAAAATTTTGCAAGAAAGCAAGCTAATAAAAACGTGGTAAAAAAAGAAAAAGAGACGAAACTCGTCGCGTGATCGAGGATTAGCGGGGAAGAGATCCGGCGACTTCATTATGGGAATTCTTGATCTGGCGACACTGCTTCAAACGTGAATCGCAATGTATGTATACATATGCGGCGTGTATCCTTGAGGAGGTTGCGTATCTGTCGCAGTTAACAACAATCTCGACCAGAAAGGTACACGAACGGTTGCATCGACAAGTGTTGACCGAATTCATAATCAATGAGGACACGAGGAAACCGCGACGAACAAAGCTGACGGATGTGGACTACGCGGTTTCGTTATCACCCGCGAATAATCCATAGAAAGCTTTCAATTGTTTCGCCGACCGATTTTATCTGGATGAATCATCGATAAAGCGCGGCTATTTTTTGTTCCATTGATCGCCAAGCATGAAACTTTCGTCATCCTTTAGAAAAATCGCGACTTCTATCAAGACGGACGGAAGGAAACCAATACATAGAAACATTTTTCGGAACTCTCGCTATCTTATCGCTACGAATGTAAAATGTCCGCGCCAGTACGCGATACCTATAAATATTCTAACGCTACTTGTGCACCTATCAGTACAATTTTACTTCTCGAAGTGTCGACAACGCGTTTTTCTTTTAATATTTATTGTCCCGTTCAATTAGAGCGATAACCGAAGCGATAGGATATTTCGGACAAACGTAATACTGGAAATTTGTGCGGAACTGAAAAACTGCCACGCGATATTAATCTCGGAGGATCAGTTCAACGACTGGTAAGGTAGTACCGGAAGAAAATGATCAAGATCTTTGCAAACACGGACATTACAGCGCGGTTCATGTTCCTCCATCGTGTCCGGAATTATTCGGTTGTTTGATGGTGCAATTAATATCGCGGAACTTGTTAGCACTTGCTTACCAGCGGTTACTTAATCCTGGATAGTTAACCTTTCACAAAAATTACGCACCATTTTGCTGTTTCTTCGTAAAAAAAAATATCTTAGGCACCTTAACGCCCTATCTGCTTATTAATTCTCTAACGGCGTAATTAAATTATGTGGTCATAAAAAAGTGAAGGGAGCTTAAAAATCTTTCGTTGCATAATAACGCCAAACAAAATGTTTACGTTACTAGGGGTACATAGCTTGTTAGTTTACGATAGAAGTTGCTATGGCTGTTCGAGCTTTGTTCCCGGAGCAACAAATAGTCTCGAGACGTAATTTCTTCCGAGATTACCATTCGAAAGAAGCTTAATAATCTTCTTTAGAGGCGAACTGATTAAAGAGCTTATTAACAGGCTTCCGGTGGCCGAAGCGCTAACACAGGAACGCGAGTTAATACGTTTAACTTCGTCCACGTGGATGTCGAAGATCAATCGGCGAGCAGGTTAACAAACTTTTTCGCGCAACTTCGACCCAGATTTACAAAAAGTCCGTCGAACTCCTCCACCTGTTAACTTTCGGGTCGATATGCGTTTGAGATTAGTTCGAGGGAGAGGACGCGTTCCGAAATTTCTGTTTGGGGAAACGTGGTTAACGAGGCTCTAGACAGCATCGTTAACTCGACGGAAACGATCCGGAGGGTTAAAGGCGATGCGTTCGAACCCTGGGTTTGCACCCTCTCTGCACCTTTTGCACCCTGTGCACTGCTTGCACTGCGACACGCCGAGTTATTTTGTGTCAATGATCAGGCGATTCATGAAAGAGTGGCTGGTCGAGGGCTGTTAATAATTTGTTCGTCGAGTGGAAACGGCTTTAGAGCCTCTGTCGCTACGGTCACCTAGTTTACGGGCTCGAAACACGACTCCAGGAAGAGCCTCGTTCGTTCTCGCTCGCGTTTCCACACGCAATTGGCCTTTTCCAAACTGTTCGCCTGTTCAAACATTTAAACCGCAATTTCTTTACCAAACGTTCGTTGAAATCATTCGTGATTCGCTATTTCTCCTCGTTCAATTTTCTGCCATACTGTGGACGACATTCTCTGAACAAAAATTGTCTGCATCGATTCAGAAGACTTGTCTTAATAATTTCAATAGGTTGCGAATAATAGAGTCATACTAAATATATCAATTTCGAATCAACTTTCATGTGTAGCATGTGGCTGTTCAGGGTGCAGGGTAACGCGTTAAACGTTTTCTGATCATTCCGTCGACCAATTAAGCTCTCTGGTCAGCGCTCGTTGATCCGGAACGTGAGCAGCAGGGTACCCTCTCCGAGTGAATCACCGTGTTGTTCGCGGGCCAGTTGAAGTGTTAGCGAAAAAAGTTAGGATAATTTCCCCCCGTGCAAAAGGTCAGCCATCCTGAGGTAGAAAGGGGACGACGGAAGTTTCGAAAGCGGGGGAACGAAACGGTAGCGCTCTCGATACATCGTCGTCTTCGCCATCTTTTGCCTACTATTACCCTACGACCATAATCGAACACTATATAGTAAACACCGGGTTCTCGCGTAATAAGCCGCCGAGGGTCTCTCCAGTTTTTTTGTGATTGAAACGCCGGTTTAATTTGCAGTCTCGTCGGCGAGGATGATGGCGTGCTACAGTAATTGCAGTATCTGAGCGTCTCTGGAGAGAGAGAGAGAGATAGACACGTGTTTACTAGAAGGAGAGAAAGAGAGAGAAAGAGAGAGAGAGGGAACATGTTGTCGGCGAGGCGTCGAACGAGATCTGGTCAGCGGGCAGCAATCGTTCAAGTTCGTCTCTCGAGATAGCTCAGATCGTAGGAGATCGCAGAAGATCGCTCAGATTAGCGCAAGATAGATCGGGGAAGATAGTCCTCGGCAAAGATCCACAAAGCAAGGATCTGTGAAGGATTATCGCCGTTTTGGTTCTCAAACAACGAAGAGATTTGGATTTCCTGCCTTGTAGCCGGGTGTAAACGGAAGAGAATATTTTGGTAACTGTTAGCGGACGATTTAGCAAGACCGGGATCAAGGTGGTGTCGGTTGGGATCGCCGCGATCCAAGTGGATGCCAGCGATCCTCGCGCGACGTCGCGTCCACCACGCCAGAGGATCGTAGTTTTCGTTTGAGTCGTTGCTCGTTGTGAAACGTCGGTCAAAGTGAAGTGTCCGGGTCTCGGTGAGATGGCCTTCATGATGAAGAAGAAGAAGTACAAATTCTCTGTGGAGGTGGGCCTGGAAGAGCTGACCGCTGTGCCGTTCGTGAACGCGGTGCTGTTCGCGAAACTCCGGCTCCTAGACGGTGGATCGTTCGTCGATCATTCTACGAGGTAAGAGATCATTCTTTCTTTGGTATTTTTTTATTCCAACTAAATTGGCGAAGTAATCGATTGTTCACTGCTGCTGCATTCTAGCGACGAGCATCTACCATTGATATTTAATCTATAGCGACTATGGGTCGATGGTTTCGTGATCGTTTATGCGAACCAAGTTCCGCATAAGCACGATGGTTTGTCTGCAGTCTAACCGAAATTTTCCGCCTCGGATGGAAATAAGAACGGCGAGAAAGTGTGCGCGGTGAATTTTTAAATTCCCGGCTAATTGAGATCGCGTGTCTGTTCTCGTCCACGGCTCGTTAGAATTGCGTTTATTAAAGCATGGCTCGCGTACTACGTCCGCTTTGATTCGTACGGGACGCTCGATTTCGTGAGAACGAAAGTTTTCTACGAGCTACACGGCCACTTTGGATCATCGCCTCTTGTGAAACGAAACATGGGCTTCCAGCAAAATGTAGAATTTTGAAAATCGCCTCTCTTTTGCCGTGGATTCGTTGATCCCTGAGTTTCTCAACGTTTGAGGCACGTTCTGAACTTTTTAACGCTTTTGATAGCGCTGTAAATATTTATCTTTGTCAAGGTGTATAGCCTCTTTATGCAAAATAAAGAGGTGCATCGATAACGTAAGAAACAGTAGCTGCATAAACATATTTATTCACTGAATAATTTGAACAACTCGCAAACAATCTAATTATTCGGCCATTTTTGCCAGAAAAACGGAAAATCCGCAGTCTAACGATTAGATCTTTATGCAAATTACGTGTTCCTAGGTTCTTTCGCAAACCTCTGAAAAAGAGAACGAGTTCCCCCATCGACCAAAACATTTCGCGAGCATCAAATAATAACGCGATCGATAAGCGAGCACAACAATTCTGAATAAATAATACTAACCGAAAAATGGAACGAACAATGTCTCGTTAATATTAATTGAATAAAACGTCGGATATTGAATAGAATTTATGTTTACGCTCCCGGTAAAGAGCCAAGGCTTCTCGGGCAGGTGATTGTACCGAGTTTTACGCGTTTGAATAAACGTCCGCAGTCTAATTGTGAATTCGTGCTTTACCGTGTAAATGGCGTGGAATTTTTTCGGCATCTCTCGTTCGTTTTCCCAAGTTTACGAGCGAACTTGTGTATCATTTTACGAGCAGATAAAATTAAAACGGTTATGATCGGGTACGAGAGTAGGCCGCGGCGGATTTCTGTTTGCCGTTCGACGCGTCCGTGCCGAATTAAACGTACGAACTCGGTTCAAGGAACTTCGTTGCTTAGAGGATCGTTCAAGAATTCGCTGGCGTCGCACCGGGATTGTACATTTTAAAAAATAATTTATATTCGTATGTTTCATTGCATAATCGACTTGGACAATTTTTATTTAGCATATAGATTCGCAGGCCAAAGTCGCCAGATTAAGACTATCTCCCCACTCTACTTTGCCCTTCTACTGCCACTGCCCGGTCACGTGACGCGTTTCGTCTCTGTCATGCATGTGCCACAATGTCATGTGACTAATCTGGTACTGGTAGAGAGAGGGGGTAACTGGTATTCCCTCAATACGAGTCGATTCATCTTTTCTGGCGAATCTGCAGCAGTTTATTATAGGGTAACTGCACCAGTGAATGAACATTTAAGATATTGTTCAAGAAGATATTTTATTTTAAAAAAAGTGTATTAAAGGAATCTCATGTATGCCAAATAGCTCCCTATACTTCATTTGTCCAAAATAAATGAACACAAATAAAATGAAATTATTATTTTTCTTTATTAAACGTTAAATAGAAAATAGAAAAAATACCAGTCAATAAATACTACATTCTAGTAATTATTGGTAATAATAATTATTATTGGTTTAGGAGGTGAGGTAGGAAATAAATTGTCTTATGAATGTGGTAGAACTATTTAATCGAAAACCTTTCGATACGAGAAAATGCTGGTCAACAGCCGCTAGCAACGATAGTAATCAGACGTTAGCTATATCGCGAGTTGACGAAGTTGACTCGACAAAGTCCCACAGCTTTCTGCCTCCACTGGCAAAAGGTCTTTTTGGTGACGTCCCAAACACAGTCGAAACGGGGGAAGGAAAATACCCATTTCTCACGAACTCGAAGAAAGTTATCTTCCCCGATATAGAGTGTTTAAGAAACGTGACACCAAAGACCAAACAACGTCAAACTAAAGTTCTGGCAATCGTCACGCCAAGAACCAAACAACGGTCGAGCCTACGTTCTGTAAATCGTCACTTTAATGACGGGTCCTTAGGCCCGACCGCCCAGGGTGTGCACTTGAGGAAAGGCGAAATTTCCACGTCTGGAAAGATCCCCTTTCCACACACAATGTCCGCTACATTGGTTTATTCACTAGTGCAGTTATCCTAATTTCAGACGCAATTTTCTCCTTTCTTGAAAATGATCCACACAAGGATCGAAACGTTGAAAGTTTAAATTAATTTGTAAAATTGCTTTATATCATTAATACTGTTTCTGTTTTAACAATCATACGATAGATAACAACATTTACTCTGCAGCTGGTTTAGAAATTCATTTTCGTCTTAAATGCAAAAAATCCGCAGCTGAGTAAATAAAGAGTGAAGCCGCGCGGGTCAGGTCTTATTGTCCACGAATTAATCGCAATGCGAAAGGTTAATTGGCGGCATTTTCAGTCGAATAGATGGCAAATAGTTGTCCCGGCGGCGAAAAGAGATCGATAAACCTTTCGTCGTTCCAAGAGCAACGCGTTTACGTATTCCAGCCGCGTGCCCGCAATAAACGCGCGCGCCAACTCCGGGTGCAGATATTTCGCAGCTCTAGCAGATCACCCCGGCCCGGATATTCGCTAATATTCTTGGAAGCCGATCCTCTCGGAACGCCACCAATCCGCGATCAAATCCTTCACGGTGCTAATAGCTTTCTCTCTGTGTGTGTGCGTGTGTGTGAGAGATAGAAAGAGTAGAGTCGTTGTTTCTAACTGCGAGCTTCTTCCGCGAAATTTCCGGCGGTGTCCGCAATCGTGCGCGTCTCTCTTCCCCATTGTTTCCCGGAACTCAGGATTTTCCTCCTAGAACGAACGAGTTTTCCGCGTTCGAGATACAACGGGCGAGCTCACTGACGTCACTCGCAATTAACCGGGTTTCGCGAACTCCGCTTTTTTCTAAAGATTCTCGTAGTTTCCGGACCCTCGTGCCCATTCTCGGGTATCCAGTCCAATTTGTCTTTCGAAGAGATGTGTCTTTGAATGAATTGCTTGTCCGAAGAAAACGAACAGCGTCCAAAGCGTGGAGAAACAATGCGATCGATAAGCGATCGATGGATCGAGCGGATTGCCAATGGATTTCGTTGAGTCGTAGATACCTGTAGCTGATTCCCTGGCATCCGGTCAGGTGTTGCGAGGCAACAGTTGGCTAATCGTTGAATCGTTCGATGACGTTCCTTTCCGCGACCACTAAAGAGAACAATACTTTACGCGATACTCGTCGTAGTTTCTCGTCGACGACGAAAAACGTGTTTTAAAACGAAACGACGAAAGGATTTGAATTCATTAACCGTTTTCCATATTCCATTGTCGAAGGAAATAACGACTAAGCAACAAACCATTGAATCTTGTAGTCGGAAAACGTAAGGAATAATTTTCTATGTCGAAAAGCTGAAAACTGCGAGACGATCCGCAATTACCACCGTAATTGACCACTCTAGAGCACGTAAATGGTGGAAAATTGGAATTCATGGAGCGAGTATCACTGAGCTGCTTCCCCTCAATGTTTTGACTCGCGATCGATGTATAGATCGCTAGGATCCTGTTGTTCTTCGTGGTCCTCGTGTTCCACGAGGATCGATAAACCGGACTGGCGTATTTCATCGAGTTCCCGGGTATTTACATTGAACCGACACCGAGGCTTCCTTCGTCGAGCGGAATATAACGCGGCCGCACGTGTGGCGAGCTGCACGCGACATAAATTCCAACCGCGGTCCCGCGGTAAAACCGTTTCGATCGTGGCAAGATCGCGCGGACGTGCCTCGGCTTAAAGAGCCCGAACACACTCGAGAGCCGACCGGTAAAAATAATCTAATTGTCCGTAATTTCGTTTAACGCTCGCCCACGATTTAACTTCGATTTTGTCGAATCGGAAATGCCCTTTGACATTCAACTTCGAGCCCAACTGGTGCACGGCTCAAACCCTGTTAATCAAAGCAAAAGCCAGTGGATCTAGTTATGTAATTTCCCTATGGGGCAATCAGTTTATTCATGCCGGTAACGTAAAATTACAGAGTTCTGGAGTCGGAGAGTTCGTTGAAAGTATTTTCATCGTGTTTCTCGAAGGATTCCTTCCATGCAAAGTTTTCAAAATGCTTGAACAAGAGGTAGTTAGTCGAACACGGTCAACTTTCAGTGTATTATTCGCGAAACATGTTGTAGAGCTTCGTCTTGTAATTTCGTTCGATTAACCAGCTTTTGA
Source organism: Lasioglossum vierecki (assembly GCA_028455595.1). NCBI lineage: Eukaryota > Metazoa > Arthropoda > Insecta > Hymenoptera > Halictidae > Lasioglossum > Lasioglossum vierecki. The sequence continues at coordinate 19,974,698 of CM052338.1, read as the reverse complement.
TAAACTGTTGAACAGAGTCGCAATTTTCAGATTAAACTCTTCACCCGTAGTTTCGCTCGACATTGTTATTGAAAGAGTTGAAGGAGATAGGACCCCGTTGCTGCGAGGCATTTTCCTTCATTCTTCATCGAGAATATCTTTGCGAGAGCGAGCTGTACAAGAAATTAGCACAGTCTAGCCGGTTTTTCCAAGTTCAGCTTTATCAATAATCCGCTGGCACGGAATCGATGGGATCCGCTAGGCGAATGAGTCACGTTGCAGTCTGTATTGTTCTCGGGCGCACGCTTTCGGCGTCTTCTTCTCGTCGGTTGGTTAGAAGACAGGGAATACCGGAAGCTCTCTGGACCGGTGCCAGAACGGTTCTCCGTTAGCGGTGATCTTATTATTTCGCGATCGGTATTCGCGAGGCCCACTGCCGGTGGAGGCAGCTTCCTAGTAGTCGAGTTTTCCCCTCGCGGGAATTAGAATTCCTAGGACTCCGACAGTTTGCCCTCTTCCGGGAACTCGAGCTTCTCCAGAGACGAGAAAAACTTCTGCGAATCGTTGAATTTATTGGACCTCGCGAGCCGCCGCTTTGTAACTGTGAGAAGAAGCTGTACCTAGTGCTGAATTGTAGGGGATGGTATCGGTGAATTGGAAAAGCTGCGAACGACATAAATCGTCACCGTTCTAGTTTCTCAATTTTATTTAGAGAACTTTATATTTGTCGTTATCTGTTGTGATTTGTTGTCGTTTATATCAGGTAGCTCAAGTGGGCTGAGTCATTGCGATGATTAATGTTCCATGAAGACTTGAGACAGTGACGTTAGAGAAAGTACAATTGTGGGAATTTTGTTTGTTTTGAAATTTTAATATCGGACAATTTTTGTGTTTGTATGAGAAATATTTTATTTGTGGTCGAATTTGAAACACATTTATGAAACACATATTTCGACATTATAATAAATTCATCCCCTATGGGGTGAAAAAGAGTTGCGCAACGTTTGTATAAGGAATATATTGTTCGTAGTCTGATTTACATCATACTTGTTCTTAATGCTCATTGATATAATCTAAATGGGGTAAATGAGGGCTTAAAAGGTTTTATGGAGAAACAATATCAACTTTCGAGGGCATTAAACAGTTTCCTGTACGAGCGAAGCCGCCGGGAAAAGCTAGTCTTTTAATATATTTGACAAAAGTTCTATGGAAATGATGTGAAAGAAAAAGATACTATAAGTATCTACTGACTACAGTCCCACAGGTGGTCCCCTCCACCATTTACATTGACCTATTACCTTCGGAATCAGAAACGTCCCTAAAATCTCTGTAGCTACTTTTCCGGTCATAAAGAAGTTTACCCCCCGGAATATCGAGCGTCCAAGAAATTGGCCGTAACCCGTCGTCGTCTTCGCGGAACGGGTTTAATCGACGGGCAACCATAGTCGGTTCTAATTAGCAATTTCCCGTGGTGGTCGGCAGCCGAAGCGCGCGCGTTCGTCGGGACCGCGAGACGCTCTGATCGATCCTGGGCCGACCTTCCGCTAAATTTCTCCCGGCAGATATATTCCGGGGCGAATTGGGAACTCCCGTCGTGAAAGTTTTCGCGCGCGCGCGAGCGAGCTGATTCGACCTTCGACGAAGGACCTTCCACAACTGGGTTACGGAAGAGCAAGGGCGGGACACACGTTTCTGTCGCGCGACAACGCGCGTGTGCGCGCTCTCCATGTCCGATAAGGGAAACATGAGAACTAGATTGAAAAGCGGAAAGTACAAGGGAGTACCTAGTTAGCCGGGTGACCCTTCGTCGGTTTCCTCGTTATCTGCAACATTGACTTCCACGCGATATGAAAATGCGTCGACCGGCCCGGTGCATCGCAATGCAACTCTGTTGCACCGTGCTGACGCGCATCGCTACTCTCGACGTGGAAACGGTGCACGCCGTAACGTCATCCTGGAGAAACACGATTCGGTCGGATATCTGTGTCAGCGAGAACGATTTAAGTTTCTACGAGATTTCTCCCCGGTCGCGTACCCTTCTCGGGTTCAACCGCGTCGCTGGAACTCTGTTGACGAAACTCGCTCGCTACGTTGACGGATCGATGGGAAGCCGAGCGAGGATCGCGGAAGTCGTTCGTCACGGTTGATCGAACGATTCAGTGGCTGTTTTTCGGCGAGGAAGAGAGCCAGCCAATTAGCCCGCGTGTTACGTCTGTTTTCGAGCTTGGATTAGCCGCGAGCTATTCTTGGTCGAGGCTGGAATACCAGGCTGATAAAGAGAGTAGAATTCGGGATATCTTGACTTCAGATCTTCGTTTAGTGGACTAATATAGACTTAAAATTTTTTTTTTATAATGCTTATCAGGAAGTTAGTTTAAAATCAATTGCAAAATTTGTCACCACAAACGAAAAAGAAAGCGAGGTAATAAAAACGTGGTAAAAATGGACACAATAATTAAAATCGCAACGAACGCAATATTAAAATTACTTTAAGACCCAGGTACGGTTATTGTTAGGTATCCCGTGGATCTCCTACAAAGTCTAGGATCCAATGATCCCGATAAAAGTAAATCAATTCTGGATTGGTAATTGTAGACTTCAAAGTGATGCGAGTGTATATCGCGAGAGCATACTCGCCGAGGTTCTGAATTTTAATCAAGCACAGCGGTGGAACTGGTTATCGCGTAGGCGCGATCCGCGTCGAGGGAAATATACTCGCACAATAAATTAATTAGGGGCCTTCCCCGATTCGTAGTGCGCCGATTTGCAATCCGATCGAGACAGCGTTTACCGATTCAAGGTGAGAAACGAGCATAGTCGTCGTTGGTTTCCTCGAGACCGTTCCGCCTTGAACCATGACCTTCCGTGGAATCAGGGCTTGCCGAATAAGGGACTCGAAACGAACGTGTCGCGTCACGAGAACCCGCTGCGAGATCATGGCGATAGCGATTGCTATTGTGGGAGGACGCCGGTGTCGGCTCGGGAAAGCTTTTGCCACGACATTCATGGACTCTGATTTACTATTTCGCGAGCTACCAGAATGCCCTATCTTGGCTCTCCGACTTACGCGATTTCCTTATAGTTTGTTGCCCGTTCGCGGAAACGGTTGCACGAACTGGACGGTGAATTTTATACACGGTTGGACATGGTACATTTTTCTTTTTAATCAGTCGACGAAATTTAAATTGCCTTGTTTGAGTTTTTAAAGCAGCACCGCGCAGCTTTTACGAAAACGAAATTCTCCAGCTTGTAAAACGTTGCGAGACAATTGTAAGAACTTTCATCTCGATCCAGTGGGGAGGAACAATATTAATGTTTAATGGATTCTGATTGGAATCCTCCTCGTCACGAGTCTGGCTCGTTGTTCTACGGGACGGAGTTAAGCTAGAATAAATATTGAAACAAAATGAAGACCGCTATCGAATTGAATAAACATGGAATTTTTCTAAACTTTGCTTCGATGAAGTGGGACTTACCTGTGTACATAAATCCATTCAGACTTGAAGCTAGTTCAATATTGAGTCTCCGTTATAAATATGATTCTGTACGTGTGAAAGCAATCAGAAAAAATACATTAAAAGTGAGAGCTACATGTTTAAGAAATAAATTCCTGAGAATATAAAATAAAATCTAGTTTGCCGTACAAACAGCACTGGCACGAAGTTCATACGAAATATAATGAGTACTCAGTCGTACATTATACAGTATATAGAACAGGGGATGCACCCCTAACTGTGCAAGCCATCCCCGCTCCTAATTATCAATTTACTCTACTGAGAATCTAACTAAACATCGTCTCTAAACGAGACTTTGTGTGCAGGAACACGCACTCGGTTCTGCCGCTTACGTTATGCAAATTAGGAGGAGGGAAAGGAAGGGTGATGAAGGTTAGTAAGGTCGACGGAAAATAGCCTAATCGCGTGGGAGAAGCACGCGCAAGAGTCCGCACGAAGAAAGTCCGGTAATATTAAAAAGAGAAAGAGAGTGATAGGAAAAGCGAGTTAGAAACCGCGTAAACTTTTTTTTCGCGAAAGGAGCACAATTCGACGGAGCCGTCGAATTAGAGAAATCTCTCTCTGGTCATCATCCGGTTGATCCTGAGGATCTCGAAAGCGCGTGTATATCGTTGCGATGAAAAGCGACAGTGGGAATCGTCGAGAGAGAAATTCGATTCTCCTGCCACCGATACCTGTGTAGAAAGTACGCGTTAATTTGTTCTCGTCCTGATTCACGGGCCTCGAAAATCGTTGGAGAGGAGAGAGGGGGTGGGGATGACAGATGAGAGGCCAGAAGAAATCTGGCGAACGTGTGAACAGCCGGTCGAATTGAATTCAATGGAATTGACGGCTCCGTTCGGTATAAACAGCCTGTTGGAATGGAAGACATAATTTTCTATGCTAATCGAATTGTTAAAGTATTACGAGATTTTATACGAGTGAGAAGTGCATAGGCGAAAGTAGTGAAGGGGAAAGTGTCGAAGTAAACAGTCTATTTTCATAAATTAATTGTTGAGCTAATATACTCAGTAAAAAAATCACAGTAAAAAATCTGTAAAAATTAATCACCGAAAATATCAATTTATTTATTCAAAATTGTTGATCGAGATAAAAGGAAACAGTTAATATACTCCGTGCATGACGATTGAAAGAATGCTCTTTGTATCATAAATCTGAACTTCTCAAGTTGAATTTCATTCAATGATTTGCTGTGATCGAGATGCATACCTGCTAGAAAGACACCAGCGTAACTTGTGATTGAGGTACAGGAAGAACTCGAAATCCTTTTCCCCGATAGAAAACAAAGTAGCAGAGAATTGAATGGATTTACGAGGCCAGGGAACGCTTGCGGAAAGAGCTTTCTCTAAAAAGTAGAAGTTGCGTTCGCATCGTAAACCTCGCGTAATCGAAGTTTGTGCGTTTCCAGCACAACCGTGCGACTCTGGCTCGAAGAGAGACGGATATCGACGAGAAACACTTTGGGATAGGGGGTCCGGGAGGTTAGAAGAGGGCACCACGATAATGGACAATGTCCTGTCGTCCGGTGTCCCGGGCATGGAAGCGAGAGTGAGCAACGCGGAGGACCTGACACCGCTTCAATGTGTCGTGATGAGGAAACACCCGATTACAACGCTCCGGCTGTGCCCCGAGCCGCAGAATATTTCTGCGTGTATCCACGGGAACGATTATGTCGATACTCGTGTCGTCATTGGATCGTATAACCGTGCACATATTTGCCGAGAGAGAGTGAGAGAGACGGGGTAAAGAAGAGAGGGCACGAGCCGGTCCCTCTCTTTCTTTCCCTTTCTCTCTTTGTTGGTTCGTTCTGTTAGGGTCGGAACCAGATATACAGGGGGATCCTGCGTGTGTCACGAGAAGCTTACCCTGATTTTTATCGACGAAGAGTCCGAGGGCTGCACAAGTGTCTTCGTCGCTTCACACCGACGCTCTTTAATCATCGTTTATGCGAGCCGAAACCGACCCCTCAATTATTAACACTGGCTTTCGTCGCTGTCTACCGCAATTTTATTAATATATTATTTAGTCGTGATTCAAACATACACAATAAATCTTATCGACGCATTGTCAACCGAGGATCATTTTTCAACAGGTCCTACTAAATCACGATTTTTTGTTGCTACAGTGTATTGATCATAAAATGCACAGAAAGTTGCGCCGTTTTAGACATGCACACGAATGCAGCAGTATCAAAGAAGCTTCGAATTTTGCAGCAAGCGTAAGAGAAACTGGCTGTAGTAAATACTAAATTTGACGCTGAAAGGCCACGCGGATAGTTACGAAATTCCGAGCGACGTAACTCCCGTCAAACCAGTTCCGAAACTCGAGCAAAAATTACGGGAACGCCTTGTCGAAACCTGGGCCCTGTTGTCAGGCCCTCGGGGTGGGCCAGTTTCGAGCCTGTATTTTCCTTTTCTCTTCCTCTCCCCCGGGACCGACCGGAGGACATTAAAAACGTGTGCCCGCGTTAACGTTTTATAGATCGTTCGCGTTTAGCGTCGCCTCCAGTTGAATAGCAACTTGTAGAGCACCTTAGCCTTTCGTTTACACCTGCATCGTGGAAATAAGGCCGCGAACTAGCCTGCTCCGACAGAAATGAAACGCGAAAACGACTTTGCTGCCGAAAATTGCTGCTGCTTCGACGATATTTTTGGAACTCGAAAGAGAACAGTAACAAATTATGTTCCCCTTCCCTCAGCCTCTAGCTCGAAGAAATCTTCTAAAAAATGTGTTCCCAAAGCAGCCTCGGTTTCCCTAGAATTTTAAAAAATTGTTTACTCACCTCCGTGTCTATTTTCATCCTTACTGCGTCACGCCTACGCGATTTCATATCACCACGACCAAAAACTGTCGTGCTTATGCAACACGGGAGTAAATCGTTCGTCCGTGCGCCGCCTCGCTGGATCGATTACAATGCGGCGTTTTCAGAATCAGAAACGCAACAAGAATCGTTCGTGCACGGACTGACGAGTTGGCTTTTTACCCGTGGTTTTTGTTGCTCCTTCTCGCGGGGTTTGTTTAAACTAGAGCGTCGGTGAAATTTCGCGCGTTCGAACGGCACGTGCCAGCGCGTTTTGCACGGTTCCGAGCGTTGAAACTCGAAACGGTGAAATCGGGATTAACCTATTGTACGGAGTGCTGTTCTCCCGATCGTTCCCGCAGCTTTTCCGCGCAACAGATTCTCCGTTACGACGAATGTCGAGAAAACCGCGCGAGACATCGTTACATCGTTCCGAACGCACAAAGTTATTAAACTGAGGAAGCAGTTCCTATTTAACCGGCCATTTTTTTCCGACGATCGATGCGGAACTATTTCATTTTGCATAACGACCCGCACTCTACTTATCAAGCGAGTGATCAAACATTTTAGAGCTGCAGATTAGTGGCACTCTCATTAACATCTTAATCATTAATTTACATACAGATAACGCAGTTGTTAGTCTAAATTTAACCGATCATTTTTCTGCAAATGTTTGATCAGAATCTGCGAAATGCAACACGATTCAGAGATCAGATCTTTATGTGTCTTTACTGAGAAGTTCATAAAAGCAACACATTTTTTATCGTAGTTACATGTTTTTTACGATTGCATTTTTTTAATGTCGTAGTTGAATTCTTGAGAATGGATCGAGGGAGAAATCTTGAATTTTGATAGCGACCGGTTCAACGGTAAACGGTTCATTTCCGCGACGATAATCGGCGCGTATGACGGCCGCGGCGAGTCCATCCTCGAATTATCTAATGCGCCGGACGATGTGTTCGTGGCCGAGACATTAATCATGATGATCGTAACGGTCAACACCGGTTAACTATCGTTGACACTGTCCTCAGGAAATCACGTGTCCGTCGCAGGCACACGGGGAAGAAGACGTGCTCGGTCAGTCGGCCGAATCGGATAAGGAGCCCACGATTCACGTGGGTGGTCCTTTCGTTCGATCGTTTGAAATTCCGCGGCTGCGCCAGCCTCGCAGCCCATAGTCTTTTCTCGAAAATCTCAACAAAATCCCTGTCCATCATATACTATCGATTACACTGCGGATTTTATGCATTTGCGACGATAATGACTCGCTGCAATCTCGAACACGGAAAATACAAGAGCAATTTATTTATACTTGAATTTCTTTCTTTTTCTTAACCCTACCTACAATAATTATTGATCTACAAAAATATTAAACAAGTTATTAAAAGAAATTGGAAGTGGCATACAATACTTGGCAATATTTTTTATATGTTAAATTACGCTTACTCCAATCATCTCAATCGTATTGTCTAATAAGAATTTTTAAATTATTGGGGCATGAAAGGAATTTTGATTAGGCTTTACGAGAGGGTCCACCGTAAGAACTCGCTTTTAATTTATGTCGTGGAACAAACGTTTCCGGACGAATTCCACCTGTTTTATGGAAACAACCCACCATGCGACGACGTCGGGGGTGGAAAGCGTGGGTGGAACACTAGCCTAGATTTCTTGCCGGCGCGATTTCATTCCAAGTGGCAGCGACGGAACTTTTGTGCGTCGACTGGCCGAGTTGGCAGGATACTTTATCGGCGGACCTCGATCGATCCGATCCGCCCCGGTCCGAAGAATCGCCCCTACAACCCTCCGAGAACTCCGGTGTCTCTGCTTCGTCGTTTTGTTCTTTCCCCTCTTTTGCGGCTCACGCGCGTTTCTTCTTCCGGCGCTTCTAGTCACCGCTGGAAATAAGTTGGAAAACTTGTTAGCATTACAGCACGTACACAATTTTGCGAATGAATGCGTCAAAGTGAGTTTTCAATTAAAATCTGTGAAACGCGTGAAGTTTGAAGGGATATTGAATCTTTCAATTTTTATTACATTAAATTGCTTTGATTGTACGGAATCGTGTTTGTTCGGCACCCATTTAAAGAGTTTTAATTAAAATGTTTTATCAAACTGTGGGCTTGCAACTGAAACGAAACAATTATTGATTTAAAGTTCGAAACAAAAATGCACACCACCTTTTTAATCGTACAATCTCAGATCTTTTGTGCAACCATATCTGAAGATTGTATGAGGGGTTGGTTATTTGATTATTGATTTGGTGATTGTATGAGGGGTTGCTCGGTACCCATTCAAAGAGTTGCAATTAAAATGTCGTATCAAACTGTATTCGAAACGAAAATGAACACCACCTTTTTTTAATCGTACAATCTCGGATCTTTTGTGCAACCATATCTGAAGATCGTATGAGTGGTTGGTTATTGGTACAAGGGTTAATCGCCTGGATTCAGCGACAAGAATTGGACGTTTATTTTTCATATATCTATTCTTATCCACCAATCTATTCCATTCTTCAGAGTCTGAATGACGAAATCTGTTGAATATAACTCTGCCGGGTTCAAAGAGGTTGTCCGCTGGTCAACAAAACGTTCACCGTGGAACACACGCTCGTGGAGACGAAACAGGTGTAGAAGAATGAGAATAGAGCTGCCGCACGCGCACACGCGTGCACCGAAAATAGCTTCTCGTTTTCATTTAAATACCGGTTTCCCGCGCGAGTCGCGCTCGGACGAAACGTGCTCCGCGAAACGCGACGAGGAGTAATGGAAACCGCGTCGTGGTTCACGTCGCAGCTTTTATCCCATTCCGTTTCGATTTCTGCACCCTTTGTTCGCATTTATTGTCCTGAAATTGTTGCAATTTATGAATTTATGGAATTTAGAGCTCTCCGGGGTCTATGAAAAATTTGCAAGATCTATGCAAAAGTTGGAATGGAGCCTCTATACAAAATGGAGCCGTAAGGAAGGTCTATGGAAGGTGTATCATCAAATTTGTAGCTTACGAAAACTGTCCTACTCACTAAAGTATCCGCAGCATTTGGGTGGCAAGAACCCGTTGAAACGTACGAATAAGTTCAGCATTCCGGAACTCTGAAAAATGTAGGGCCTATAAACACGGTTGAATAAATGATTCGAGAGCATCAGCGAGCGTGACTTGCGAGAAATTTCGCCAGAGAATCGTCGAAGAAGAGGAACATCGAGCAAATGAGAGTGCACATGAGAGTGCATCTTTCTCGTTGCGAGGCGAGGAAAACGTTCCGGGCGCTTTTCAATCCCGTCGAAGCGAAACGCTGCCAGAACTCGCGATTCCCTGAAGTGTGTGCTTCCCTCTTTCCCGCTCCCCCCCTCTCTCTCTCTATCCTGCTAGCCCGTTTATTTCAGAGAAACAAAACGAAAACGGCACTCCTCGACGCGCGACGAGTTTGCCCGGCGCGTCCGTCGGACGACTCGCGGCTACACTCCCTGGTTCCAGCAAAACTGGACCCGGATTCGTGGAGATCCTCGGGTAAACATTACTCGAACGGGTAGAACGTTGTTTCGTGGACGTGGCAGATTCGTTCTTCGTTTTCTCATCATCTCCCGAAGTTTTCCCGAAGATCATCTGAAAACTTTTCTGTAATCTGAATAATTGTGAACAGAATAGTATATTAATACGGTGATTGACCGGCAGTGGTAGGTTTAGTGTTGGAAATTATAATATTACATCCAGTGAAAAATTTGTGCCTGATTCCTTGTACCATCTTCCGAAGATTCGTTTTAAGATACAAGATTATTAAAATTATACAGAGACGAATTATACTAGAACATTTTAATCGATAATTGGTGCTCGATAAGTTACCATTACTCGAACCGATAGCTTAAAGAGATACTGGTTTCACGATGGCCAGGAAAATTGTGAAAAGGATAAAAAATGGTAACGGAGGTCAGGAGATCGAATTCTGGTCCAAGGTCGTGCTCCAAAGCGAAACAGTGAAATTTACGAGATGTTAATGATGGTTTTGGTGCGGTAACGGTTATGCGACGATCCTGGTCAGCACTTTCACCGGCTCGGATCTGAAACGACCGCGTAAAACTTGCGTAAACTTGTCTCGATAAAACGAGAAACCGAAGAGTTCAAGTTCGGAACGAGTGAAATTTCAAAAGCGAACAAAACGACTCGATAGATCTGTGTTCGCGCGTTTGTTACCGCAGCCCGTGACTCACTAATCCGTTCTCCACTTGCCAGTATCAATAACTTTCTCGTTACCGCATAGTTGAACTTCAAAATAGTTGCGTCACAATTCCACATATATATTAGGCTCGTTAATCAATTCGAAGCTCTTCTTCGTGAGTGCATCGAATATTTAGAAACAACTAAAATGCAAATATCTATATTGTTTATTCTAAATGTTCATGCAATATCTCTCCATATTAAACTAAGTCGCGTTACTTACGAATTACCCGTTTCCCCGACGAGGCTACGCGAATCCCGCGAGCTTAAGCGTCGAGCGGGAAATTCAAATCTCGTGACCGATCACGGCTCTAACCCCAGCGGAATAGATTACGTATTAAGGTCAATATCATAAATCGATGCGGTGTACACCAGCCGAGTCCAGGTTTAGCAAAGCTCTCTCTTCCTCTCTCGCGTTTCAGCGACCAACGATTAATCCAATTTCCCCTCTCGATCCAGTGATCTTCGATCCTCGGATATAAACCGAGAAATTTGATCTCGCATGGGCGAACGAACGTGAGTGCACAATGGAAACGGTGGCCGTGCTCTCGGCAAAAATAACCGGCGAGCGACGATAATAACGGGTTTCACCGAAGTGATCGTCGCACTGATATCACCCAAAATTAATTAGGAGAGCGATGCTGACCCTTGCGCCACGGAAAATAAAATAAATGATAACGGGTAGCGAAATAACCTATCCACCGATGATAAACGGAAAATTGCCGATATTTTCTTACACTTTATTATTCAAAAGATATGCCTGCCTCGGTATTTCTTCCAACATTCTTGGACCTCGATCAAGGATCGATTGGAGTCGGAGGATGAATTCCATCTAGCGAAATGATCCCCAGAATGGTAAATGATCTCTGTCTCTCTCTTTCGCGAGTGAGAATGCGTGGGTGGACGGGTTTCGTTCCGTGAGCGGGGAGATCGTTATTGAAAACTCTTTTCATGGAAGGAAACTCGTTATCTGCCGTCTGGCCGGGCGAAAGGGATGCAGTGCACGAGTTAAACGGAAGCGGCAGCCGACGGTGCATGTGCATGTGCATCGGATTCGAGGGCCGGGGGATAGCTGAGTGCGGCGTGCGTGTGCGTCAGACTAATCAATAAGTTTGTCGACTGTCGGCTAAACAATGTCTAGGCGTCGCGGGTTTCGCGTTCGCCGGGGGTGGTTCTAAAAGAGATTTCGCGACTGATCGATCGAGACATGGATCGCGGGGGTTTAAGGGTTGAACGAGAACCCCCACTTTCACCCAGCCACCCCTTCGACCGGCGCCAATCGGAGCACAGAACCGGTGAACTGGTATCAAAGGTGGACGAGACAGGTGAATCGCCTTGTCACCTTTTAATCATGATAGACCGAGTCGGGTTCGATCGAACGTCTGGCAAGAAGTCTTTGGCGTCACTGCTCAAGCGAATCCCCAGAATCTACAGCTTTACTTATTTCTTTTTATTTTACCAGTGTATATTGGTCTTTAGTTTGGTTGTTTGATTTAATTCTTCGAAGTATGATATAATAGCGGATATTTATACAAAATAAAAATTTTTCATAAATGTGTACAATCTGAAAGTGCACACATTTATCGAATACTGGAATTTCATTTATATAATATGTAATTGCGGTATGATACATAAGCGAATCATCCCGAATAGCGACAATGAAAATATTCACCTATAATTACATTTATTAGGACCGACATTGACCGAGGGGCTATAATTCTGACGAGAACGCAAACCATTGCGTAATCCGTGGACTATAAAACCAGTTTTCGAGCATAGGTGGCCATTGTTGCGTCAACACCGAGCATTTGTCGGGGGTTCGATCGCGTTCTCCGAGACGAAATCGCGTGCGGCACGCGAGCCGATATTTTATTTACACGCGCAACCGGGAAATTGAAACCGAAAACGAAGTACGAAGCTGTCGATCAGAGCCGTCGCGATTGTTCCCGTGTCCAACTGTCCAGTGGCTCCTCGACGAGAATCGTCCGTTGGAAATTGACCGGGAAACCGCTGGAGAACGTTTATCGACAGCGCGGAGACAGAGAGAGAGAATGGAATGAAATAGAAACTAGATCGAACCAAAACTGCAGCGAGGCTATTCGAGAAAAATTGCCAAATGAATTTGGGAGTCACCGAATGTCCAGAGATGGCTGCAGGGTCGGTCAAGGTGAAGCAATCGATGCTCTGGTATCGTTTAAACGCGGTCCAAACGTCCAGCTGGCAGCGGGCCCTGGAAACTGTCGCCACGCCCCTGAGAGAAAATGATCGCGAAACAATCCAGTGTATTTTGACGCTGATTGCGCTTTCCTTGTCTATCATTGTACTGTGTCGACTGCGGATTTAGTCTGCATTTCAAGATAATGAAGTTACATAGACATTCGTTGGTAGTGTGGACTTTGTGCATGAGGAATTCTTTTTAGACGCAATAGACGACTGTTAATTGCCAGCTCTGCCAGATTGGCCTGCTAAATTGACCGCGATGCTTCCCCTGTCAGTTCGCCTGCTCTAGCAGCTTTGACTCTAGCCGTTTGGGGCGCATGGGGCGTGCGATGGGACAGAAACGATTCAATCAGGAGGAGGGTGGTGTTTCGGCTTGTCCAAGGACGAGGAGAGGATGACGCGAATGCTAGCCGAGCGGAGGCGACGCGGCCAAGGTCGCGCCGGACCGATCCACGATGAAAATCCCGCCGCGACCCCGCGCAATTATTTGGCATTGCACTTTGGCGAGCCGCGCCCGCGACCCTCGGCTGCCTCAACACTGACGGTCGCGTTTCCGGCCTACACGCTTTTTGCAAGCATTAACGACCTCGGAACTGACGCGAAACGTTCGCAAAAACTGCGAATTGCACCTATCGATGCTGGAATTCGAGAGAGAATCTTTTCACGATTCCACGCTGTGCTCTCTACTTCACTTTACAAAGCTAAATGGATGCTACGAGCAACCAAACTAATGCGGAACGTTTTCGAAATTGTGAAGAAGGATCCTGGGAGTTAGGATAATATGCTTGAGAGAGAATTATTTCATGATTACGGTCCAATCTCTCTTTCGAACGTTGCGAAGCTGAATTGTAAATTGGGATCCTCGAAACTGGGATAACATGTTTGAGAGAGCAACTTTTCAGCACAACGAAAGATCGAACGAACCCGAAACGTTCTCAAAAATGTAAAGTTCAGAGCTAGAATAACGTGTTCGAGGAAGCACCTTATGATTCTATGATTTGATGTCTACTGCAAAGCTCAAGAATCTTGGGCCAATAATTATTATTAATAAATATCAATAATAATAATAATTATTATCAATAATTACTAGAATGTAGTGTTCATTGACTGGTATTTTTTATATTTTTTATTTAACGTTTAATAAAGAAAAAGAATACTAATTTCATTTTATTTGTTTTCATTTATTTTTGACAAATGAAGTACAGGCAGCCATTTGGCATATATGAGATTCCTTTAATTCACATATTTTTGTAAAATAAAATATCAGTTACCCTATGTAGTTTCTAGACGCTCGATCATAATTTCATTTGATCCTTAATTTCCGCTCATCGAACGATTATTTTCTTGGCCCGCCTCCAACGCGAGATACTCTTGTTTTTTGTTTCCGATGACACACTGCGGACACATTTTGATATATACACACTAACGCGTTGCACCTAAAAGAAAACAAACAGGGGAAAGTGTCCGTCACGCGAGGACAGCCGTGAATAAATAATTGCACGGTTTCGTGTCGGCGACGGAGGCCGTGGACGTGAAAAACGCCTAAGTCCCGTGGCTCAAGGGGTGAAATTAACCCGCGTTTCACCCGCGCGTTACCAAGTTAACGGCTTTCAGTGACGAAGAAGGAAAGAGAGTGAGAGCAAGAAGAGAGGAGCATGTTCTGGGAAGACTAGCTTCGTCAGATACTCCGGTGTACGGAGAAGGGAAAAGGGGACGCGGCGGCATTGACTTCTCTCGGCACGAGAGAACAAGACACGGTTAAAAAGGAATCGCGAAAGAGAGCCGAAGAGGCGAAACTGGGGTAACAAGTTCTGCCTTGAAGCTCCTCGAGCATTTGCGCCCGGCCGGCGAAATACGAATCGTCGTCGACAGGCCCGAAGACAAAAGCGGAGCAGAACGTACCAGTGTCGGACCTGGGACTCTCCAAGACTGTGTCCCGTTGGATATGGGGCAGACCGATCCATTCTTTATCCATAATTCAAAGAAGAGATTCACGATATCCTCACGTACTTGTCAAATGATCGGTTTCACAGTTTCTATTCCGTGATTGACGAAATTATGAAGATGCTTCCATTCGAGATGGTTATTAAACTGAGGATTTTGTACATTCATAACGAACAGGTTAAGCACAAAGCTGTGATGACATTATATGAACTTGGTATTGCTTCGATCAAATTCTACACACTACATATTTTGTAGGAATTACCCAATCGTTTCAACTCGGATTTGAATCATTAGTTTCGAGACCACGTTTGCTATTAAAAATGTTTTAATAGTGGAAGAAAAGAAAGGCGGTGTTTCGTCCTAGACCCGCCAGAGGACTCTTCAGTGAGGCTGTCTAGCGGGCCCTGCCTTAGACACGGGTTGTTCGAAGGCGTTTGAGGAGCGTACTTATGTTGATAGGTGTTGACTTAGTATTGACTTCCTAAAAGAA
>CM052338.1:19911213-19959441 GCA_028455595.1 Lasioglossum vierecki | reverse complement strand
AAAAAAATTATGATCTGTCAAACTTTTCTATATGATATTAAAATTAAGGAAAAACTGGTCTTGGTCGTTTTTCCGACAGGCCAGAAGGCCTGGTTTCGGCTGGAAACGCTGACCAAACGGTGTCGCCACGGGCTCGATTGTATAACCGCTCCCAGACTGACTCGTCACGCTGATTACCGAGCCGTAATCGGCACTGTCGCGGATTAAACGAGCCTGCGTTCCCCGGTGGCCGATTAATGGCACCGCCCATCAACTGCAAACTGATTGTCGCCGTCCGCTGAAAAACCACCCTCCCGGACGTCGTGTCTTATTTGTGGTCCGTGTTTTCTCATTCCTCTTCCACCCTGCTTTTTCTACCTGGTCGCCCATTCGTCGACGTACTCTTCTTGGTTTAAACCCTTGCTTCCCTTCAGCTTTGGGGTTGATTCTACACGGACCAGTCGATAAGAGGGAATAAAATATTTTTTATTTGATACCCATTTTATAGGCGTGTATAAAGTTAAAAATTACGACCCCTACTTTTTCCTTCATAATTTCCACCAAGGATAATATTTAATTGATCTAATCCTTGTAATATCTCAAGGAAACTCAAGTCGTTTGTCCAAAAAAGAAAGGTTACTGCTTTTTTTGACTCGTTAATGCACATGGCCTTTCCACCCGGCTCCGATTTCTGCAACACCCTGTATACCTTCTCATCTGTCATCTTCTTCTGCTCCTTTTTTTCCCGACACCGATGCGCAGGAAGAAGCGACATTGACCTTAACGATCACGGATGCAACACGCTACGCATTAAATTACCAGCGTCGGTGCAATATTTAACGCCACGCTCATTACGTGAACTTGCAGAATAATCGCGCTCGTTGCGCAATTCTCCCGGAGATCTCTCCCCGGGATAACGATTTTCGGATCGTTTATTAATTCCGCCGCGACAACGAGTTTCTCCATCAAGGTAGTTATGATCGCTGATCAACTTGGTGTTACCAGACTCGTTTGAATGCTACGTAGATAAAAAAGAAGAGAGAGGAACGATTACGTAATGCGATTCGGTCATCGTTTACGCGAGAATCTGCAGTCTTCGCAATTGGATGGCAGATTTCTGCCCTGGCTAACGATCTTCACCTTAGCAAGGTCGCACAGTGCGAGACCGATTGGCTCTCGTCGATTGTGAATAATTTCTATTTTAATGCTCGCTGGATGTGACGAGCCTGAATCGTGACATGATCGCTGCTGAACTACCATTAATTGCGGAAAATCTATTTTGATTTGTTCCGCTGCATTTATTTTTCGATAATACCCTAAGATGATCCCCTCCAATGACATCATCTAATAATTTCGTTTAGGATGATAATATGAAAGAGAATTAATATCATTTCCAGTAGTAAAAGATGATCGATCCTCTTTCAACCGCAACACAACCCCCGAAAAACGTATTCGCAGACTCCAAACACTGCGAAGTCATTTGTCACAGAATAAAAAGTCAGTCCTTCGAGTCGCGGTGCATAAACGCAGTCAGCAAGGGCAGAAGAAACTTATGGCTCTCCGTACAGGTCTGTCAGCCGACTGTTAAATTAATACTCCTTCCAGGAAGGGAACCATGGTTGACCTCGGATTCTTATTGAGATCGATCGAGCCCCTTTATGTCGCTCTTTTTCGATTCATCCATCCCTCACCCGAGCGCGAAATTCTTGCCAAATCACCGAGAAAATCCTTGCATCTTCTCTGGGAATCGGTCGCGCGATTTACGACTCGGCGATAGAAACTCGTGAAGAGGATTTTCGCGAACTCGATGTCTCCCAAAGATGATCGAACAGTATCGCGAACGGTATCGCCGGTCCTTAAACCATCAAGAGAGGACATTTTACGGAAGACACACTGAGTATTTTAGTTTTCAAGGCCGCTTTAGAAATTTTTTTTAACTATTATATATTTTAACAAGTCCTTTATGTTCAATCCATTTCGTCTATATTCATCCATATGTTTAATCTCCATTTTTTTTCATAACACATGAACTTGACAAACAAAAAAATGACTTTTTAAAGTGATAAATACGAGTAACTCTTCAAAGAGGCTGGCCGAACGGAAACGAATGGTCGCCGACACAAAGATCAATCACTTCGAGGAACCATTAGCGCAAGGTTATCGATTCGCTGTTCTGGTCATGCCGGAGTCACGTGGGCGTCGTTATCGTGAGTTGATTCGCGTGCCATAAGTCCCTTTGGTGGACATAGTGCGCCGGTGTTCGCCGATATCACATTCCGCGAGCCGGCGATTATGCGAGTCGTCTTTCCCGTCGTGGCTAGTGGCCATCGTCAAGTCGCGCGACTCTATTACGAGGACAGAGTAACAGTAACAGGAATACTTTACCGGAATACTAAAGAGCTGAACCTGTCCACGGGGAACTTGCTAGAATTCGTGCTGGATCCTTGGAACTGGTGAAAAATTGCGGCATAGTCCTTTGCATCCGTAACATCCATGAATCGATACGTCTTAGCGTCTGTCGAGTCCTTAGGGTGCTTCTATGTATAGAGAGAAATTGCACCGTCGCCATATTGCACTGTGGGTTCAATGTATTCGTAGAATTGTCTCTGTATTCCCAAAACCCTAGGACCAATAAAAAATTCGCTATACTCTCTATCACACAAGTACACCATGATAGCTTTTGGAATAGGTCTTGTTCAGAATAATTTTTGACTTCAGGACCGTCTCCATGTCCTCAGGATCCATTTATTGGCACATTCGGTCCGTTAACTCCCAGTAATTCCTTCGAAATTATTTCTAAATCGGATTATCCACCATCCGGCAGGATTCCAACGGTGTTTAGGGTACGTTTACCAGTAGAATCCCTCAATCCCGAGACGAGCACGCGGAACACGTATCTCGAAATTACACGTTGAAATCCAAGGTACGACGTAGCTTTTCCACGCGGATGCATCTTTAAAAAGGATTGGTTGGCGAACGCGTGTCTCTTCTCGAAACGAAGACTCAACACGTATACACACATATTACGTGTATACACACAGTCCCATGACCTAGATACGGGTCACGATGATTTTCAAGAAAAACTTGATAAGTCACGCGTAATCGAGGATAACAAGTACCATACTGCAAACTACCAGGTTGCTACGCTTTTTTCCCTGCCGCGTTCAATTCCAGTTTATTAACTTTTTTCCTCGACGGGCTTTCGAGATCTCGCGGCTTGTTGCATACACGCCGCACGTGGAGCTTACGAGCTTGGTTCGCTCCGGGCCCCAATGTATTTTTAATATTTAGCTTGCCTGTTCGAGCAACATCCCCTCAGATTTTTCCTATCATTTTTACCGGAACGCTCGCGAAAGTTTTTCCTATCATTTTCCTGGATTTCATTCTTCTGGAAATCATTCCAGATAAAATGCCAATATAGTTTCAATATTTTTGCCATCTCACACACACACACACACGATCATAGATATTTGTCAATATTCTTCAGCCTTCAATCTCGAGTCTCTCGACGGACAGAAATCATCTGAACAGCAAACTAAATAACAGAGAACGTCAAGGGCCTCGACTAGTCAACTTTCCGTGCAACGATTGGCAGAGTCGGTATCATAGTCATCGCGAGGGATCGATTGCAAGGGTATGGAACGAACGGCTGGCACGTCGGCGACGGATTATCGATCGTCGGTGTCGTGGCTTACGGGACGTCGTCGTCGTAAAAATTGAATATCCAGTCTAGACAGCCAAAGGCGAACTTGTTTATATCTCGGCTGGTTCCAAAGTGTCTGCATCGGTGTTCCGTCGCGTCGTGGCACAGCTGCGTCGCCCTGCAGGCCAACCAGTGCTACGTATTTCCATTTTAATAGAGTCCACGACGGTTTTCGACGGAAATCCGCGGATACCGCGCTCCACTTTCGTTATTCTCGAGTCTTGATCAGCTAGCACGGAGCTGTCGGCAAGAACCGGCGCCGAACTGCCAGCAAAGCCGGATTAGTCCCTTGTTAGTTTTTTTTTTTACTGAACGTGAAAACGCAGCTTGGTGCTACGTTTTATCGTGGAATCGAACATCAAGAGGGTTTACGAGAGAGACTGCAATAAACGGGCAAAAATTCCGGATTTATGTTTCCGTTCGTGTTATCACATGATGGTAGAATAGTTACGTTAGAAATATTCTAAAATTGAATTTAGGCATCCTTAGACAAGTTAATATTTCAAAGCTGTCATCCAATCCCTCAGTTTTTGGCGATTATAAATTGATAAGTTCCCCGTTAATTATAGTAGACATTTCTTACCTTCGTAGTTAATTTAAAGAACGTTTCACTGATTCATTCGCTCGCGAATGCATAGAAGAATGAACTATGAATGGCGACAAGCAGCTGAAGCGGAGCAAAGAAGCCGAAGGGAGTCCTTTCCCTGATTCCTTTCCCTTCCCCGTAAGTGGCTCAGACTTTCCCTTTTCGAAGGGTAGGGCTTTGTATTCCATACACGCAACTTGGACAGCCCACGGCTGGCAATGAGCGCTCTTTGCTCTGAAAGGCCTCTGAATTGCCCGCAAGGGCAATCCGTCGAGGCAGATGACGTTAGAGAAAGAAGAGACTCTCGATGCTGCAATAAAAGACTATTTACCTTGCTTTCTCTTTGTACGTATGAAGAGGGCGTTAGATTATGCATCCCCTAAGTCACTGGTCCTTGAAGAATGGCATTTTTATCTTGCACCCTTTAAAACCTGCAAACCTGTGAGATTGTTTAATGACTTCACGTTCAGTTTTGTCAGCGGAATCGGCCAGCGTGGAAGCAAACTTGACCGGGGACCGGTCCCCCCAGTCTCGATTAGAATGGCACACGAGCTTTTGGCATTGGTCCCAAAGTCAGCCTCTGATTTGTATTGCTTTCGCGTCGCCAGACTCGCGGCGATTTATCAACGCGTCACCGATTCCTCTTGCTCCTTTTCGGTCGGCATTACGTTTCTACAGTGCACTATGAAAAGTGACCTGTACAGTGAATGAACGCTGCACGTCTGTCGAAACTAGTATTACTAAATCGATATTTAATTTTCTGAGTACCATTAATATAAGAAGTCAGTCTCTAGAATATTAAATTTATAATTGTTCGTTTATTTTTTGTTACAGGTAAGAGCCCGTCTTCGTGAACATCTCATACAAACTCTAGAGTAGCAGACTTGTTTGGTGAGTCTGAGATTTGTCTGTAAAATTCAATTTTTATAATCAAGCATCACGAAACTGTAGACAAACAATCTAATTTCATTTAAATTTTACTTTGGGTCATTATATCGTGTCAGACTCGTGATGAACAATTCGAACGAGATCTATTAGATATGTATGTTATTAATTTCATTTAAAGCGGCATAAAATACTATTTTGTTGTAAATAGACAGCAATAGCAGAACTTGTAGGGGGTTAAGAAGTGTTGTTGTAAGGTGTTGATTGAGAGATGTTCATTCTCCGCTCACCCTATCGGACTCCCTTCTGACTAGTCTTCGCAGCTTTCTAATAAATTTCTACCAGGAAGCTCGCGGAACTGTCGGTCGAAAGAAGCCCGCCCGCGGTAGTACATATCTTGATTAGCATTTCTCGATCGGGACTTTCCTCGTGTTCCGCTCTCCACCCCCACGCAAACCACGCCGCGGACTATTGTTACGCATCCATAATCGACTAGTTATGCAACTGCACGGGGAACGCGGGCCTATGCACTCGGAATTTCGCCTGGAACCATCGGCCGTGTCGAAACGATCCGCTCGGAATCGCGCGTACGTTGCGTCCACGCTCGCCGGAAGGAATGCCTTCGACTTTCCGAGCCGAGAACTAGCCTAATTACCGGATTGGCTCCGATACGCGGCCGCGCGAAAAATCCACTTTCCAAATTCGAAGCTGCGCCCGCAAAAGTGGAACGTCGCTATCAATCTGCTTTCGTTTTTCCGTTTTCTTGATCCTCGCTGGAATTCGTTCTTTCATAGTGATACTTGTCGATTAATTATGAGAAAATGTTTCACATAAATTCATTTTCTATTCGTTTATTTTATTTCTATTATATGATGATTTTAATTGTGTGTTTTATTCACCGCCGTTGATCCTCGTATAATTCTGAAAAATAGTTGCACGAGGGATTGTCTGGTTTTTTAAAAAATTCAATTTCGTTTCAATTCAACCGACTGCGTTTTAATCGTTTTATATTTTGGTAGACTGCATCGTTGTATTTATGACGCAATCATAAAAATGCATAAATTCAGCATGACGATAGAAAATGTTTTTCACGCTTTTAATTGGTTCGAATTCAAACAATGCAGCCGCTCGCTCGGCGGCAGTCGTGTTTAATTAATTGTTAATCGCTTATCGACAAAATATGTCCGTTCAGCGAGACAATTTGTGTCGGCCGTAACAAAGCACAGTATTTAATCGGACGATATCGGCTCGTCAAGGTGTTAAGCAGGGCAAATATTTGCCACTTCTGGAAATAGACCGACAGTGCGCGTCTCGACGACATTCGCGCAATGTTACCTAACACTGCTCGTATCTCCGTCTATCGACGTCCGTACTCGCAGTTCCACGAACTAAAAATGCGATTGCACGAGGTGTCGAATATGTACTCGGCTGTACACAAGAGTACACAATCTTATAACTGTTCTGAAACAAAATATTTTGTCTCGGCCTTTGCGAAAGTATACCTTGATAACCATTATAAAATGTGCCTCGTATTCCTTGATCAAATTTCGCTTCGTGACACGTCATGCTTTTTACTATCATTCAACAATCGTCTATTTATAACGGGCGACATGAGTCATGGTTAAAATTTTATACTTATCTTCCTAATTGAACCCTTAAAATTTCAATAATATTACTGACATGTTCACTGGTACACTAACAGGTTATTGTAGATAATACAGTTAATTCTCGCAATTCTCCTAAGATTATTATTTCAGACAAAGCGAATTATTAAGCTTCATTGAGGTATAGCGGAGCTATTAACCATTTGAAACTAAGCTGCTGTGAGTAACGTAACTATAACAAACACATACAAAAGCTTACTCGTTCAAAATGCGACATATGTTAATAACGACAAAAAATACGACTCAGTTGTCTCGAGTCAGTAGTTCATAAAAATGCTAAAAAGAATACGACACATGATAAAAAAATATGGCACAATTATTTCTGTCACATTTAACATCAACACGAATAGATAAGGTTCAATTCACTTCGTCATCAAGGACGACCCATCCCTGCAACATGTTTCTTTGCAAATAAAAAAAATACTTAAGTCTCCATACAGCTGCCATAAATGAATTAGGTCTAATTCGTGACGCGTCAACTGTCAATGGAGGGTAGCCCATTTCTGTCGCAATGATCGTCCGTGACGGACATCTCCGAAAATACGCTTGTCTGTCAGTCGCGAATTCCCGAAACTGTTATCGTCGACATTGTCTTTTTTTGGGCGGACTGGTGCGGCGAATGGAGGATTCGTGTCCAGCGGTGGTGTCGAGCGTGAAAGTGTCGTGAGAAAGAATCGCTGCGTTGCTCGTGCGAACCAAGAGGACAACAATGTCTCACACTGTCAATTGTTACGTTAAATTAATAACGCATAAGCATCGTCGCCGCGACTGTGAGCGATCCACGTGTGTCTTCTGTCCGCGCGAACGGTGCGCGTCTACCATAAGCGACGGTAATTATTACCCGTTCGGCAACGGGGCGTCCGTTGTATTCGAACAATGCGGCACGTGACCATCGTTACCGATAATTAGCGTGGCTCGTGGTTGCTCGCGATAACGGCTGATAACGCGACCGAGAAAACACGCGTTCTCGATAACCGTGACGAGACGTTCGCGGAGACCGTCACATGGAGACCGGTGTCACGTGCCCGTGAACTTCCTTGATCCTGAAAGTTGCCGCACCGTAAGATATCGTTTCTAGGAAAATGTTTCACCTTTACGCGATTCGGATACGATATTGAACGTCGACATCTGCGAAGTTAAATAAATCAATTCAGCAATACCATACTATTAAATTACAAGTTACATAATTAGTATCCAGCTGTGCCAAGACTGTGCTCGTCATTGTATAATTAGTACATAAAATACGCGAGCGCTGCTACGCAACATTGTATCTGGTGAAAACAGCACAACGAGGAACAAAAATATCGCCAATTGGCCGTGAATAGAACCTTGTCCTATTCCCTATTTTGTTTTTAATTCTGCGGAGTGGTTCGTATGTTTTGCAACGAATGCATAATACCCGCATTCTACATATGATTAATAGAAACCTTAAGAACGTCCTCGCAGCGTCGCACTAGACACAGCAAAGAGCACAGCAAAGAATAAAAATATCGGCCGTGGCTGATGACAGTAAAAATAAAAATCGACCCGACTCGCGTCGATCGTAGTAAATGAACAGTGGTGGTGTGTCAAAGCGACGATCGGTTTGTTTCGCTAACGAGGAAGCCAGGCGATCGATCCAGGTGTTAAATTGGTTACCGCGACGGTGTGTATTGAATTTCGAGCGGATCCGCGACTCGCACGGTTCTCGGCTGCGCCGACTATTTCGAAAGCGAGCGGGGAGATCTTGGCTCGCCGGAGAGAAGGTCTCGGTTAATTGTCGGCTTATAATTAGCGCGGTCTTATTATTAGTGCGTGCACGTGTTCCCCTGACGGAAGCCGCGTTTCTTTTCCCGCTCGCGGCTGTTTGTAACGGCTCTTCCGCCGAGGCGTTTCCCTTCGGCAATTTAGACGCGTGCGATTCGATTGAACTCAACTCGATAATGGTCCCTCCTTGACGAGCCGCCTCGAAGTCTTCAGGCTCGATCCACGACAGCTCTCGATCCTCGATCCTCTGCTCTTTTCGTCCCGATTTCCCTTGATCCTTTGCTCTCTCGCTGGGCACTTTCTGTCCCGATTTTCCTCGATTCGCAGTTACTTCAATTTTCCACGATGTCCTATTATTTTCATTTCGATTTTCCTCTTTTGCCCCGGTTGTTTTCAATTTTCCGCGATATCCAATTATGTTTTCCGCGTTTTCCTAGTTCCTCCG
The DNA here is from genome assembly GCA_028455595.1 of Lasioglossum vierecki. Taxonomy (NCBI): domain Eukaryota; kingdom Metazoa; phylum Arthropoda; class Insecta; order Hymenoptera; family Halictidae; genus Lasioglossum; species Lasioglossum vierecki. The sequence goes on along the minus strand of CM052338.1, from coordinate 19,950,433 downwards.
ATTTGTCTCGCCTTTCCGTAACCTTTCCTGACCTTTCCGCCACGATTTTCCACGATCTTCGCCGGCCGGAAATCGAAGGGACTCGGAACAGTTTCCTGACCTTCGCTCGACATTTTGTACGACCCCGACATCGGATTCCGATGTATCCCCATTCGTCTGATCCGTCGACAACGTCAAGCGGGACGGAATCGAACGAGAACCCCCTTTGCAAACGTCTTGAATGCTCGATTCAATTTATCTCGCGCTGGCTGCCGGTGACTGGGTCAGAATTGATCTTCATTGTTCGTTCTAGGTGGTCGTTCTTCTTCCCATATTGTTTTCGTATTTCGAAATTAAAGATGTCTGCTTTGAAATGACGAGTCCATTGAAGTAGAGGGGAAATGATTGAGTGAAGTAAATCAATTAACTTCCTCCGGTACTTGAGTCGATGCAGATTGTTTTGCGTCGGGTACAATATAATGAAAAAGAGAAGGGAGCTAGTTACAAATAATGCACTTCGAGTTGCACAGATTGTTTCGTCAGCTCTGGACCGAAACAATTATCCTTCTCTTTTTTTAGAACTTTAGTCAGAGTAGATCGCTTTGCAAGTTTAGTTTCCAATGAACTGAAGTATAACGAATTTATTGTTCTTCTATTATTCTTCCAGAGAAAAAAAGAGGAAACAAAGAAGAACCTGACAAAAAATCTATAACAATTACACGTGTCAAAGAAAAAAGAAAACATCGACCGGTATCTTCTTCCCTGAAAGACCATTGTTCTCCTAACGAGCGATTAAACATTTCCCAACGGAAGCGCGTGCGCGTAATCACTCGAACAAATATTTTGGATTAACGACTCGCTGCTTACACGGTGAACGATCGTCGAACATGGTTACGTATAGCGTCGCAAGAGAAAGAAAAATCACGAGAAACCAGTTACAAAATTGTAGGTTTGCAACGAGGCGGGTTCGGTTTTTCGCGCGATCGTGCTCGCGCCGCGTAAAATCGATTCTTGGGAGTCGAGGGTCTCGTTACGGTGCTCGTCGAGCTCCGAGGATGTCGTTCTCGATCGAGATCGAGATCAAGCACCTTCTTCGCAACTGGTCGGCCCGGAATTGCGCGACATCGTCACGATATTTGCCTTTTCGATTGCTGCTCGATTTGGACCTGTTTGCAAGCTGTTCCTCGACTTGGCAACTTGCAGTCACCGAGCTCTCAAGTCAATCAATCATTATCTAGAGAACTTACAAATGTTACTTGTTATTAATAATTTATGAGTTTGTGCTGGCAGTATAGCCCTTCTAACAACAACGAAGACGTCACAGTAGACCTGGTACATTATCGTAGGCGTTTCTTCCGTGCACAGGCGGGCATCGATTACGCGAAATGACATAATATGATCGCGACGGTCTGCGAGACACGAGTTCACGGCCAGTTTACCGCTGATGGCGGGACGGCCAATTTTGAATTTCGCGCTTCGCCTAACCTGGGGCCGGAAATTGTCCTCTGGAAATAGCGGTCCAATTGTCTGCGACCACCTAGGGATCTTTGCTAAAGCAACTGTGATTTATACCATCAAAGAAAATCGCGATCTTTTGCTCCCTCGAGCCATATCTTTGCAAAGCAGAAAGTGTTTCAGGGTCTAAGCAGCTGGAGGTTTAGGTTTATGGGGATCGAACCGAACCACTTGCTGTACAGGTAGTCCCTTAGGATCGTAATAAATTCGTGTTGAATACAATTCTCGTTGAACAAATCACAGCTGGTTCCCGACGCAAATCATGTCATTCTCAAAAATCACGGAGAAACGCGAACTATTTGTGCAAATACACCATGCGCTCTCGAGAAGGATCACGGGACGCGACGCAAGCCGCGTTCACGTCATACCCCAGTTGGTTGTTGAGTTATCGCGCGATTTATTCGAAACTTGTCTCGAATATCCAGCCCCAGAGGAAAAGTGAGACTTTAATAAACAGCAGCAACATTTTTTGCCTGCGTCCAATAATAGGAGACCCAATGATTTACGAATTGTCGCTCGATTTATACTGAAACTACTTCAGTGAAGTGTGGCAATATTTTTCTTGTGTATCCAATAACGAAAGATTTTTTAATTATCTCTCGAATATTTCAAACTTGTCTGAAATGTCAAGTCGCAGAGAAACATCTCTGTGAAAAGTAACAAAAATTTTCGTCGAATAATAGGTAACGCTGCCCAATGATTTACGAATTGTCGCTCGATTTATACTGAAACTACTTCAGTGAAGTGTGGCAATATTTTTCTTGTGTATCCAATAACGAAAGATTTTTTAATTATCTTTCGACTATTGCAAACTTGTCTGAAATGTCAAGTCGCAGAGAAACATGTCTGTGTAAAGTAACAAAAATTTCCGTCGAATAATAGGTAACGCTGCGAATATTTGCGAACGGAATCCATCGTTCGTCGCTAGAGAGGATTCATTAAATCGGAACCGGATAATGAGGCACTCGACGGAATTAGATGCGGTGCAGAGTCGCGAAACTGCCAGGTGAATCCCCGATAACTCTGGCCAGAGCGTTTTACAGTTACCCGCATTATTCCAGTTGTGAAACGGCCTTCCTGCAGCCGCGTTTCTTGCCGGTCCGCTTCCAGAGTCGAGTTGTCGCGGCGAGGAATCGGTGCAGCGACACCGGGAAACGCGATTCGCTGCATTCCGATGCAAGACTCTCCAGATAACTTGCACCGGGACTGGCAACAACAACCGCGAGACACGTGTTCGCGATCTTTTCCTCAATTTTCCACTCCTTGCACAAATTAATATTTATGCATCCAGAGGAAACATTTTTCTGTGAATAAAAATACAACATGAAGGTGTACGTTTCTTCCTGTTATAGGGACCGCTCTAATTTTTCTGGTTATTAGATGGACTAGAATCGGTAAAAATTCGAATGAAAAAAAGGAATTTGTAACACACAGGGAACTTAATAAAATGTGAGAAATTAATTCAGTGAAATTTAATAACTAGTATTCGTTCAGTACCGACCAATTACGTATTTAGTAGATTTTTCAGTCTAAATCATTAATAATGTTAAAAAAGACATTTTGATATTAGAATACGCATTTTTATTCAAATTTTATTTATACAAATAATAAAATAATTATATATTAGGAAATTCGGACATTTTTCTGTGGGAAAAGGAAGAGAAAAGATTAAACAAACATCTTCTAATTTCTAAAGCTAAGATACTCGAAGCTAGATAAAAATGTATTTAGAGAAAAATCCTCCACATTAATTGCAAGACACCGCACAGTCATTTATTTCTTTCTCTAACTAGTTTCAAAACCACGTCGCTGCCAAAAGACGGCCCCGGGAAAGAGGTGAGAAACGAAAAGAAGCTCGGCGAGGCAGGAAAACTGGGAACCAATTAAAGGAATCGTTGTATCCGAACCTCGCGACAATTAAGCGCGGATTACCGTGCATTGTTCTGTTATGACAGCAACTTCGCTCGTCGAACTCGTTCCCGATCCCATTGGCCGACGGCCAAGGCGAGTGTCCTTCCTCTCGCAGCCAAAGAACCAGCGAAAGAAAAAACCGTGGAAAAAGTTCGCTCGACCGTAAGCCGTGATTATCATACATTAGCGAACTGTCGCCCGGAGGCGGTAGTTAAACTTTCGCTCGGGAGCGAATTAATCGCGCCAACGTCCGAGACGTTTTTTCATCGGACACATCCCGACGGAACCTCGATCAGAATTCTTCTAGTAATCGCAGCGATAAACCTGCTGCACGGTGACAGTGTCCTGCGCTGCCGCCTGACAAACTATCGTGGCATTAGTTAACGGGCCGAGTGTGCCGTTGGTCAGCTCCTCGTCCGCAGAATTTACCGCTTCGAGCCGGTGTCACTAGTCCGCGTTAGTAGCCACTTTTCCGACGCCGTATTTTAGACCCATTTGCGGATTTGTTTTTTACTGGAAAACTGCTTCCGATGTAGAATTTTTAAAACACTATTGTTAACGATTTACGAAGGTGTACAAGTTTTGTACTGGGCAATTGAAATTGCGACACTTCCTTCTATATTTTAAACACCACCTCCGAATGTTCCAAGAAGAAAAGATTAATTTCGGCCACGGCAAAATTCGACAAAGAGCAAACGCGTCTCATTAATACATGTTAAGACAAACATCGATTTCTTAAAACCGGCCCATAATCTCTCGAGAGTCGATGTTAGATTATTCGGAAAAAATATTCTCCGTATCGCAAACTTTTGTACTCGAACATCACGATAAAGCGACAGATCTTTCAATCTCCCAGTGATTCGAAGCGGTCATTAAATAGCCGTTCCGGGGAAATTAGATTTACCACTGGATAAGTCTCGAGTGGTAATTTATTGGTCTGAATAATGGGAAGCCGCGATAACGTCGAATATTTCATAAGAAAAGGAACCAGCATGAACGGGGACGAAACGAGGGGGCGAGAAAAATCGATTCCAGTGAATTATCGCCCGAGTGGTAACGGAGGTTCACGTGCAAGGTGACTCGAAAATAGGACTCGAGATTTTCGACGTTATCGATTCGCCTTTGCCGACGATTAGGCCGGATGTTAAGCTAGCTGAGCTATAATCAAACGAAAATAGGCCTGATCCGCTCCTGCGAGGCTGAGTAAACAGAGCTCCGGGGTCGAGAAGCGATCGCGAACCATTCGGATACTCAATCTCTGCCCTCTCGAAAACGAGGAAGCTCTCCGATAATTGGATAACTCCGCAACCGGACGATTCAACGCAGAAACTCGTCAGAGGAACCCTCGAACTGTCCTGGGTTCCGGCGACCAGCAAAAATCAATTTCATTCAGATTTCCTATCGATATTCCAAGACAATATTCCGCTCGACGCGATAGTGGGTCAGTCGTCGTTGACCCCTGAACACGATCTCCCTTATCGCTTACTATACTCGGGGTTGTACTCCGATCGATTCAGTGTACCTGTCAACGTACGATGGAGTTGGTAATTAACACTATCAGCAACTCGAACGCAAATATACATATGTATATAAAAAATATATATTTTTCGTCTTCCGGACGATTTCCTCAAATTGAAACAAGATATAACTGCTACAATTAACTTTTATCTATTCAGACGTTTCATTGTTATACGAATTAGAGCTGTGACTTATGAGATACCCGGGTACCCGGGTTACCTGTGAGATACTCGGGTAAACAGCATTACCCGGATAACCGGGTATTCGTGTAAACAAAAATTACCCGGGTATCTCATGAATACAGTGCGGATCTTTATGCAAAATAAAAATCGTTTGCATTAATAAGAAAAATCAGACGATATATTACGATTACTTATTCTCTTGAACGATTTTAATAAATTTAAATTAATATATCAACGTTCTTTTAATTTCGTTATTGTTTTAAATTGCACAAAATCATTTATGATTTATATCTTATGAGATACCCGGGTACTCGACTATCTAATGGGTACTCGGACACCCGGGTAAAAGTCCAAGCTCTAATACGAATGTGAAAACAACAGTTGTAAAATCGAACGTTCCTAGATCCCGGAAAAAATTCCCACATTCAGCGCATCGTTTAAAAACATTAATTTCTACTATAAGAAACGAATTACATTTCCCACAAGACTCGGGAAGGTAGAAAACCTCTAACGTCGAAAACAATGCAACAATAAAAAGCAATAGTGCGTCAAGAGGTTAACACGTTGAGCAACTGTCTAGCGATCGCGGAAAATCTGCGACCTCGTTTTCGGCCGATCAATCAACAGAGCTGCGAACAATCAGGCACGTTCGATCAAACATCGCGATACAGTGTGCGGCTGGCCTATCCATCCGTGTGCGAGGCACGGTAACAATACTCGAAACTTCTCTAGACATCGAACTGAAACCGAAGATTCCCAGAAGGAACACGGAATTGTGCCATCGAGGAGAACGATTCCGCGAAAGTTGAACGCGGCGGAGTCTTTCGATCCTCCGATCGCAACTTTCACCGGCGTCACCCGGTATAGCTAGCAGATCACGAACGACTGCGAGAGTTGCATTAGCCGTGGGCAAGGCTGCTCCAAGGCTGTCCAGATTGTGTGTCATTCGCGGTCTCGCAATCCAGTTCAGGCTGAAATCGTAGGCACCGTCGACACACGGGGGCCCCTCTAGTGCACCTTGCTTGCTTTTCATCGGCACAACGCGCGGTGCCCCGTTTCTCGAACGCACTTTCACAGATCTCAGTTTCCGCGGCGCTATTCCGAGCTGATAAACTTCACCTTTCGCCTCTCCTTAACCCTTCACGCTGCGGCAATTGCTGTCTCAAAACCCATAAGCACGAGCCAACTCCAATGGTTCAGTACCAATATAATAGAAGCAGAATTTTATTTGTTTTATTCGTTTGACTGGAAAACACCAGAGTAACTGCACCAGTGAATGAATAATAAAAAAATTGTTTAGAAAGATATTTTATTAAAAAAAAATATATGTGTGTGAATTAAAGGAATCCCATATATGCCAAATGGCTGCCTATACTTCATTTGTCAAAAATAAATGAACACAAATAAAATGAAATTATTATTATTATTCTTTATTAAACGTTAAATAGAAAATATAAAAAAGTCAATGAATACTAAATTCTAGTAATTATTGGTAATAATAATTATTAACAATAATTATTGGCCAAAAGGTAGTATGCCGTGCGGCATAAAATTTATTGAAATATACAAAAGCATTCATTTACTGGTGCCCATTTATTCACTGGTGCAATTACCCTACATACACGCTCTCGATGTTCGTCAAAGGGTTCCTTGAAAGAAAAATCTGAATCATTCCGAGCCGCTTAGGAGTTCCGCCATAAAATGAATCGAATGACGAGCCTCGGGATCGACGATTAACAACGTTGTCTCGAGTTTGATGGCGCACAGCTTCGACAAGAATAGCTTCGATCCCGTGTCGGGTTAAAGAGCTGTGTTTCCAGGAAACGGTCGCACAATAAAAAAGTAGCTGGCAAACGGCACCGACTCGTCGATAAAACGCACGTGTATCCAGGGAATCGAAGGCACCCGGAAGTACGATTAACGTGTTTGCTCGCGTGCCGGACGATAACCAAACGGGCATAGCCCGCGTTGCTCGTAAAACGATATTAGAAGGCAACGAGGGAGATTCCTTTCGAGATTACTGAACGAGATACGAACGCTAGAAAGCACGGAAGATTCCCCGTTCAACGAAAATTTGCGCTAAGCGCTGCTAAAATCCACTTCGCAAAATTGGAGAGACGATCCTCAGGCAGATTTCGATAGGGGATAGGTATTTCGGTAGGGTCTCGCGATTTTTATCTCGTTAAATGATATGTACGACAGCGGGGTTTAAATTGTTTCTTAAAATTGATATAAAATTTAGGATTATAACTGGATTGTAGTATTAATTGTTGAAGCTCATGGATACCCGAGGTTTTTAATAGTCTCTGGATCTCTTTAAAATTCCCGAGGTCAATCTGAGTCTCTCCATGTCATCGTTTTTCTTCGTCCATGTGTTGAAATTCGATATTATGGGAACCTAGATGAGGAAGACCATCTGGCACTCCGAATCAGATCTCTTACGATCAAGTATAGTGGAACTTAGTCCACTTAATACTAAATTTTACACAGCTAAATTATATTATTAGCAAGCATTCGCAAAATAAAACAGTCACACAAATACCAAATTGCATCTAGTCACGTATCAGACATTCCGCGAAGACGATAAAGATCGAGCCCCTCCCCTCGATCCGTTCATCGATTAGGTTGACAGATGTGTTTCCGATATGACGTCCGTTTCTGGCAATCTATTCAATAAGCAGATACGCTATCTATTGTCAATCTATCGCGAAAAATCGCGATTTATCTGCACTTATCGACCCTACGGTACGCGCAAGATACACGAGACGGAGAGTCTGAGAGGTTAGCTCTCGGGGTTATCGAGAAAAAATTGTTCACAGATTGCAAACGGAACAATCAAGAAAATACGAAACGAAACAGGCAGAGAGAGAGGAGGACGGTGGTCGTTGCAGTGGCGACGACGATATTCGACCGAGCGGTTGCTCCAAATACGTCAGTCCTCGACAAATGTGGCGCGCCGCGTCGCGACGCCGAAAAACTGTGACGCTGCTTGTCCAACAAATGTTTATTCGCTGGAGAACGACGAACCTCTTCAACGCTGTAACTATCGAATAGGGTATCGCGAAAAATCGCGAACTTCGAGCAGTTTTATCTAACGGCGCACTTAAAAAAACATTTACGACTTCTCCTATTTTTACGAGAAACACGCGCAAAAAGTAAAGGCTCATAGACATAACGTATCCTGTGATTTCCTAATGCAAAAGTTTCAGTAGGAAAGTGTGAACGCTAATACAGTTTCATTGTTGCAATAAGGAAACAATAATAAAGTATTCGAGGAGTGAACGAGGAATATAAAAACCCAGGATATTCTGAGTTCTCTTTAAATCTTCGCAGAAAGATAAGGAAAGCGAGTAAGATCCAGTGATTTACTTTTGCTTAATATTATCTTATCTATAAGTATCGTGGAACTCTTGAATGCGTATTTGAATTAGGCACACATTGGCTACGATCCTCCATGACCAATGTTTTATCAAAGAATTCTCTGTTCGTGCTACTGCAGAAACAAAATGTACGCTGAACGAATACGTTGTCGTCGAATACATATTGTAATTTGAGCGATCGATATTAAACCGTGCTTTTTACAATTCTACTTCTACACAATACTTTCTCGAATGTCTGTAATTCTGTGACGTTAGATATGACCACTTTGGCAGTTCGACATAATTTGAACCTACCGCGGGATCGATATAAAACAATGGCTTTGGTTCTGCAATTAAGGACACGCGTCTCTTCACTGTCTCCCAGTTTGCACTCGGCTACGGCTGATAACCTAATCGCACACAACGTCTAGCGTTTCATCCTTCCGAGGGGATCAAGAGTATTTCGCGAAATCAATTCGCGGACAATGCGAGCACCGGCGTCCTTGCCGCGATTAAACTATCCATAGAGAGGCCTATTAAGCTGATCACCGCTTTGCAGCAACCTTTTGCATTGTCGGACCTGCAGTAACGTTGCACAAGTTTCACGTTGAAACGGTTGGCAAACCGTTCTGCCAATCATTCGTTCGTCATTCGAAAGATTTACTTATTCACGCTATAGCAATTACATCTTGTCGAAATAGTGCTTCAATTGCTAGAAAATCTTTCATCTTGAGCAAACGATCCGACTATATCGAATCGATAGAATTCATGAAAACTTCTTCAATATTGTCCGTTCATATTTGTGTGCCGGAAGACGATATTCGGCATGACGCAATATTGAGTCATCCGCCAATAAGGCGCTTAGTCGAGCGGCCTGTGGATCATGAGCCGAAAGTTAGGTGATCGGTTTCTGTAACAATGAGTGTTACGTCACCGAAATATGGGTCGAGTATCTTTTAATATATGGCTGTGATTTACCATCGAACTTTCTCAAGTCAAAAATGAGCCAACAACCATGAAGAAGATTTTCCAGCAGCAAACTTGGCAGAAGTGTTAAACACGCAGAATTTATTCTGCTCGTTCTCCGATTTGATCGTTTAACAGGGTCCCCGGTGTAATGTCACGGAAGTGTTCGTGGTTCGCGCGAGAGGGAGAGAGACGGGGATAGAGAGAGGAGAAGAGATTCGAACGAGCAAATGGAAAATATGATGGAATTAGGGTCGGCCGGAATTGCAGAGACACGGGTCGCTTGGTCGAGGTTTTACGCTGGCGATGTTTCTCTCTCATTGACGCTACGAAAAGGGGGCGTAGCTTGTCCCCTCGTCGCATCGATATTCAGGTGCTCGGGGACACTTGCCGCGACCCGTAATTCGTGGTCCCGATGCCTCGTCACGAATCCTTGCGCTTCTCGATGACCGGGTTACGCCGGAAATACCGTACCTTCTTCGCGCGCGAGGATCAAAGGCTAAGAACATCGCGAACTCGAGTGAAAAGGATACGTTCTGTCGAGCTTCGTTAATCCTTCGACAACGGTGTTATCGGTCACTTTAATAGTTTAGAAAAAAAGAGTTCGTAATAGAGAAACGAAATTCAAGATTGAAAAAAGCTCGAACTTATACTAAAATAAAAATACGCCATTTCCTGGTTATACAAGAAGAGTAAAAACTAGAATCCAATTACCCGGGATCACTGGCGGAACACTCTAGCTCGAGACAATACTCAAATTATCGAGGAAAACCTCGCGAAAATCTCCTAATTTTGCCACTAGGACATTTCGACGATGATCCCCTAAGCTATGTCTAGATTCGATCTCTGATCCTAGCTTTTCCATTTAGGTTACCACTTAATTTAAACACAAAGGTCTTGCTTCAGATCCTAGGTTAGCGGTTGAAGACTCTTGCTACACTGTGACAATTCTTTGATATCAGTGTTCTTCGTTTGTTCCGCGTTTATGGAGTGAATTTGTGACTTCGTTGTGGAGTCAGCTGTTTAGACAACCATACTCGGACGTCCGGCGAACTTTGCATATCTCCGTTTCGGTTATTTATTTTCGCGTACATGAATCATTGTCATAATGTGTTCCCGGCGCGAGAAAGGGGAGCATCTCCTTTGGAATCCGTTGGCCCAGTTTCTGTCTGTCCGCGAGCTCATTTGCAATTCCTATTTTCCGTCCGGACGTTCGAGTTAATTAACCTTGAACGTTGTTGCAAACGGGAGAGATAGACGGCCCCCGTGCAAACTGGACCCCCCTAGCTAATTGGTTTTCGAAACCGGGATCGTTAATAATCCTCGTCCCCTGTTTTACGGAACTTGGACGCACCAGCCATTGTATACCTACGCGTTAAATAAATATCAAACCTCTGAGCCTGTGCAACATTGCTTATACCACGTACGAGGTGCAATACATATAATTAATCTCGAGCAACAACAAAGCTGTCAACGCTGAATTTGTTATCGGTGCTCGTTGAGCTGTGCACAGTGTCCGTCCCGTTCTTCTGACCCACTATCCGACCTTTAATCGCGCCGACAGGATGCGTCTCTTCGATTAAAACTTTCTAAAAATTACCGTGCTCCATGCTTGGATAATTGTGCCTGTTTCCTCAGTCGGGATTTCCGCTGATAACGAGCTTCGGGGGGTGCGCTCGATAACAACGAGAAGCAAAAGTGCGAAACCGACAGTGATTTTCACGTAAGATCTGTTGTTACCTCTATTGTGAAGTATTTTTGTCAGAAATGCTTCAATATGTATCTGGAGATCAGTCACATTATACAGATACTTGTGGAAAAATTATTCAACGACTTTCTTCGTTCCAGATAAATGTCCTAATAAATCACAGGTATTCCAAACATTGGATTGAACGGAACGTTCGTGCGTATTTATTCGAAATAAATTTTCATTAAATGCCACTGCATTGAATTTAATGAAAATTGTACTTTTTCCCACTAGTTTCACTAGTTCCTATTACAACTCTCTCTCATCGTTCTAAATGCTTTTCAATTACAATTTCATAAACTTCTTGCGGCTTTAATGAGCAACATTCTTCGAGGCTGGGTTCGACGTTGTTAACAATTTACTGATAACACTCGGAGATGGAGGAAAAAAATATCTTCGATGATTTCGGCGTCAGGAGATGGGTCTCGAGTGTTCCAGTGGGCATTCGCACCCCAGAGAAACCGTAATAGAAAACTCGTTAGAGTCGGGTCACGAGCGAACGTACCGCTTCGTCGGGGAAATCGTATTTCCCGATAAAGGCGGATCAGAATAATGCATCGTAAGCTTCGCAGCGAATTCGTACAACTTGACTGGTGCTGCTCCCCGTGCATCACGAGTTGCACGATTCGTTTTAATCGGTAATCTTATTTTCGATCAAAATAACGCCGTGGCTTTTCGATGCATGCTGCACCGATAACTGTGCCGCTAAGCCGGCCAATCTCGTTAACATACCACACGTATACCGGGGAAACACGCTTTTCAACATTGTGACGATTCCACTAATTTCAATTGCATCACGTCTCGATCGTAGACTTTTCGAAGGATCACTGTACTAGCTCTCAGGTCCTGAAACATTTTGTTTAATTGTAAAAGAACATTTACATAAAATCCAATGATCGTGTTTTCACGAAAATTTTAAAATTGTTCGCAAAGGATTAACAGGTTCGCTCCTGTATTTTTTATGGTGTCCTCCCCGCACGAGGAGGAGAAACGTTTCCCCCATCGATTTCTCTGCTTCCTTCCTTTCGTCCCCTCGAGACAAGTGTTTTTATTATTCCGTGTTCTGTTCGGTCTTTCGTGCTACATCCGCTACGAGCAAGGTCGATATTCTGGTTGTTCACGGCCGGAGGGGTGCGCGACTGCGATGACATTTACGAGCCAGGACCCGCTTATGGTCGCCAAGTCGCTCGGAAAACTCGTGAAAATCCACGGACTCACTTGGACACTCTATTCCTACGATCCTACGGTATCCTGTGGCTGTCTGTTCTGTTCCAGAGTACAGTGGTACTCGCATAATGGAAGCATTTGTAGTCCTACTTGAATTTTCGAGTAGTACTATCGAGGCTCTATAAAATTGAACTTGTGAAATATCCTGGAAGAGGATCCAGTAGTCGTTAAAAATTCTACTCCCGAGGATTTTATTTCCGTTGGAATTAACATCACACCTGCTCTATTCTTAACTCGTTGGTACTGCGATTTATTTTATTATTATTATTAGAACTTCTCTGACGGTTATAATTTACTAGGATAAACGGAAAATCTATATTTATCGTATTCCCACGTATTCTGCAATGCACATCGTTACATTCCAATTGAAAGGGAATTTATAGATTCTGTTTGAAGTCTCCATCACGAGTCCGGCTCAATATTGTAGCATAAGTGATCGACACACTAATTGACAATTTGCTACCGTAAAAATATTCCCGTTTGATCATTTGTCCGCATAGAGAAAGCATGAACTTTGACAACCTATAATTCAGCCCTTTGTACGATTTGATAGGCGACGCGCGCGTGTTTGTCGACCGGAAGCTCCCTTGCCGGAAGTCGAGTACTCGGAATATTCATTTAAACGGTTCATCGGTACTACATTCAGACCTAGATCAACGGTATCGGTTCGGATTGGAATTGGAAACTAGTATTTCTTGATCGAATTCCCTGGTTCTGTCGGTCGTGTCTGATTCTGCAAAATGGTTTATGAATACAGTATGGATTTCCTTCATTTGCAATAGGGATGATCTGGTGCCATTCTAAACAGCAACAAAATTAATATAATTGAACAATGATAACATCTGGCGATTAATATTATTATTTTATTAGTTTAATAACGAAGATCTCGTACTAACGATTGCTGTCTTTCGTGTTTCAGAGAGGAGGTGCAAGAGCACACGGTCAGATGGAACGCGAAGTTCGACTTCCTCTGCAAGATGAGTGCCAACGCGTCCACCGTTGTCCTGGACCCGTGCATCTTGAGGATATCAGTCAGAAAGGTAACTAATCCTGTTTTAAATCGTTGCTCGTTAAACAATCATGTTCTCTTGAACTCTCTGTTAACTTACCGATCGATTTTGCAGGAATTGAAGGGAGGCAGGTCTTTCCAGAAACTCGGCTTCACCGACCTGAACCTCGCAGAATTTGCAGGAGCTGGACTCTGCAGAACGAGGTGCCTTTTAGAAGGCTACGACGCGAGACATCGGCAGGATAACTCCATGCTGCGTGTCTCCATCAAAATGAATATGCTTTCCGGAGACATTCTGTTCAAAGTGTAAGCACACAACTGTTCTAGGCACCGAGAAGTCACTGTTGACGTTCATTGAAATACCTCAAAGGGCTCCTCAAAATTAATTTGCTACAAAGTTAAATATCATTCAACTTCAAACATAAATAGCAAAGATCCAACAAAATTGAATCCTTTGTTGAACTAGTCTATTGAAATAGTCTTATCTATTTCATTAATATAAACGATCAGTGTTCTGGATAATTATTACTAGTTATTTCATATAGAAGACTGTGTGTGTGTCTCATTTTATGCCTCACCCAGTCTCCAACTTAATGCTAGGCTGAACAAGGATTTTCCGTCCAGTTTTCTTAAAATTGACGAGTCTATTGTTTTCAGGCCGTCTCCGTCGTTGAAGCAAACGCAACTGGCAGTTCCCGGCGTGCCAGGTGTGCCGGGTCTAACCGCGGACGAGGTGGCTGGATCGGATAGGTGTCCTAACCGAGAGGATTACGTCTCCAGCGGGTCGTTAGCTGGCAGTATAGCCAGTGCCAGCAGCGGTTTCGGCAGTCTTCCTAAAAAGAGGCCTGCCCTTTTTACCTCGGGTAATACTAGATAGTCTTTATCGTTCTCTCTGTAGTGTTTCTCGCTGGAAACCACGAGATCAAATATTTCTTAGCAATAAACAAAACGCTTGAAAGAGAAACAAACGTGTCTGAAGGGAAGTCAATTTTTCAGAGCTTCTAAGTGGGACGGAGTCGTACGATCCGATGACGTTGAGCGAGATCGTACCCTCGTCGGTTCTTCCAGTGGAAACCCTGGCTGAAGCGCACACGGAGTCGGGCCATTCCCGCAACAGCAGCAACACCAGCCAGCTGAGCAAAGGATCTGGATACGGGTCCTTGAATTCACACAGTCAGCACAGTAGGCAGAGCAGTAGTGGTGACAGTGGCCACATTAGGTAAGGCCACCGCAAGGCCTCTTCCCGAGAAGCGAAAGCCACAGAGAAAAGATTTCGCCTCAGAGAGGGTTTCGGCGAAATACAGAAGGGTCCTAATCATCGTGTCCAGAGTTCTCTTCTCGATACTTCCAGTAACACATATACTCGATCACTGTCGCGACTCATTCCACCCCTTGCCCTACGATCTCTTCAACTGCTTTGCTAATTAGAAACCCTTTGAAGAAGCTACCTGGAAGAACAGAAACATTTATATCTATTCTGTGTAGGCTACTGTGATCCTTAGCTGTAGAAGTCAAGAGTTTCGTATTAGTCTTGTTTCATAAATTATCTCGCCTACCGAAGAAATGATATGTACGAGATTTTAAATTTAGAGTGAGAAGAAAATTGTTTATACTAGAAAGTAATTGTTCAAAGTAAAAATCTTAGATTTAGATTTAGAGTCCTCGTTATTAGAATGATTGGACGTCACAGGGCAAGGGGTGAACTGCTTGCTATTCACCTGGACACGTCGTCCGTTCCGTCGACCCGATAACCGTGATCGACTGCCTCTTCTAACACTTCCGATTCGACGTGGACGACAAGCGAGCATGATTTTCGACAGGGTTTCTATATGGAAGAATTTTTCCGAACACCAACATATGTATCAATCAATCCAATAATTCTCTAAAGTGTAAAGAGACAAGTTTAAACAAAGATACACATTAGAAGCAACATGTAAAACGTTCAAGCTCTAACAACTCGCACTAACAATTCTTATACTAGCGCCGCTGTCGGCGTTCATCGCTTATGATATCTCGCTTCTCGAATTCTACGCTTTCCTTTCTTCAACTCTCTATTTTCATTCTTTCTATCTATATCAATGTAGAACGACAACAGTTTCTGTAGAACTTGACTGAACAGTTGTATACGACATTAACGCCGAATCTCTCTCACGACTAACTACGGGAAGCCATTGATATTTAGACGACACGCATTGTGGACCTAGCTTGCGAACGGCGGACGGCTGCTACCGGAAAAGCATCAAGTCCTCCAAGGAAAACTTCTTTTATCGCCACTTGATTCTTTTTTTTTCTTTACTTGAGACTCTGGATTCTCTTCTTGCGTATACAGGCTGAGTCACTTAACCATACTACCTAAATCTGCTCGTAACTATTCGTTGTGTGACAAAAAGTTTCAAACGGAAGTTCCTTTTCATCAAATAAAACATGCAATGTGATCATTAGTTTAAAAACGATCTTGAGATTTGTATCATAATACAGGATCTTTAAATATATGCTGTGAAAGAGTATTAAATGCGGAGGTAAATTTTTCTTGAAACATTTTTTGATGCAACAAGTTAGTTATGATTAAATTCAGGTGATACAGTTAAGTTACTCGGCCAGTATATTTTTGCATATAAGCGCAGTGCTTGTTTGGGCACTGAATGGTCTGAAAACATATGGCTGCGTGAGACCCTTTGCTGCAGAGTTCTACTGTCTTGTGAGACACTCTTGAGTCCTGTAGCTACAAGGAAAAATTTTCTTAATGTTTCGTCCACTGAAAAGGCATTGATAAAATTCTAAATGATTGTACTGCGAAAAAGAAGCTTCTATTAATTGGTCTATGTAATATTTCCAATATAGTGACAACATTCCGCAACACCTGTACTCTTTATCAGATTAGATTAGTCGAAGTGGTTGCCTAAAGAAGTTCTATCACGCATCCATAAATATCTATAACATTCAGTGTTCTCCAAGACGTAGCCTGTGCGTGAACATTTCGATTCCGCGACCATCCTCTTTCCGTCTGAACGGCGTACCATACTCACAAGTTTATTATGATTTTTGCATGCTTCAATATTTGTGTTGTGATCTTTATAGGTCACCCTCCTGGCCGGTATGGGCTCCACGTATCCCGAACCCTTCCCAGAGTCTAGCCCCAGGTTGCCACCAGGCTCCGAAGCCTGAGACCAGCCTGGACAACGTCGAATCCCCGTCCTCGTCTTCCCTGATGATGTTGGACCCTCGGAACCGGTTCTGGTCGGGGTCTAGTCCAGTTTCATCGCGCGACAGCAAACTGGACCCGCGGAATTCGAAGATGTCCTCGAGCGTCGCGGCGCGTCTCTCATCGAGCAAGCATCAGAACGAGATCAAAGGCTCTAGGAACGGTATAGCGAACAGCGTTGGCTCCTCGGACGTCAACATCGTCGACGACGAGGTAGTCGACGTGTTCAAGGTACCGCAAGACGTGCCACGACTCTCGCGGAAGAATTTTGAGGCAAACAGTTTCGATCCTCGAAACGAAAGAAACATGATTAACAATGGCAGAAACGGGAAACAGCAATTTAACAGCGTGATCGCGGCAGTCATAAAACCGAGGATCGGTCAGCCAGGTTGGAGAACTTTCTCGAAGACCTGTGATTGTATCGAAAAGGGTAAAACCAGTCCGGTATTGCGATTGGCGGATCAAGCCAGAGCCGTGTCCTCCCCCGATCCTCTTCATAGGCCCGATAACCCCAGAGCCTCGCTACGTTCCGCGACGACCGGTCAAACCCTCAGGTAGGTTTCATTCGTCAACGAATTTCTCTTTTACCAGTTTCTTTCTCTCGTTTGTTTTCGTCGGCTCTCCTTGGTTTCCCTCCATCTTTTGTCCCTGGGTTCAGAGAGAATCAAATTGGGGCTTGGAGAATGTTGTGATAATGACCCTGGTTCTTGAAGAAACTGTAAAGAACCGTTGCTTTTGAACAACTGTTGTGGAGGACTGAAATTTTCTAACGTTGTCTGTTTCGGTTGTGGTTCAACTTTTCGTTTCTGAAATTGTTCTAGGAAGGATTCTTGTGTCGGCTTTACTGTTATTGGTAACAATGATTGTTGCTGCTGCAAATTTCTGTGTACATTCAACTGTTTGTCTGACTTCATTGATAAGCAGTGGGAGTTCAAAATAAATTTTAACGCTGAAAATAGTTTGTACCCGATTTCTCGTTGTATTGTAACACGAAATCAGGTACAAACTTTTGCACTGACCTAATTGTAGTAATTAGAATTATTAAATAACCGTAATTGAAACAGATATTTGTCGGAAATTTCAGAGTAAGTTACTCAAAAGTGTTTTTCTAAATAGTTATGTACAAATTTAGTTAATTTTCGAAGTTACTGGAGCCCATCACTATCAATCCTTGTTGCTTCATTTCACTTCCAATGTCACAGGGCTGTTAAAAGCTGTGTTTGCTGCTTCCAGGATTGAATAAACACTTCTTGAACGGTGGACATTTCAGAACTTACTTCAAACTTGCTGAGGAAGCTCAACTAGATGCAAAGTGGTACTAGATTCCAGCTTACAACTTCGGACAATAGAGTCATTGCGAAAGAGTTCCGTCTGTTGGACTTTTCTTGACCCAGATAAGAAATTTCACTTAAATTTTGGGACCAACTTCTGTTCTACAAATGCCCGTCGATCTAGAAACAAAGATTCATCCTGGAATCAGTGATCATCGCGTTTGTTTCTCAGTCCAGCGAACGTGATATTATTACAAACCCCGTTTACCTGTTAACAGATTCCGACCCACCAGAGAAACAGTTCTCTTTTGATCCAATTTGAATTAATTTTGTTTTCAATTGGAGGCACACGATTCTCAAACGAATGAGAAAAATCTGCTCGATAGACAACTGATTCAATTGGACTTGAATTAGAACTTCAATTAATAATTGACGATTAGACAACTGATTCAGATTTCATGTTTCTGTTGCATTATCGTGTTACAAAACATTGGGGGAAAAAGTTGTACAGATTTTGGGGGAGTCATGTGCCTCGAACGCCGTCGCTTCTGTTTCTCACACGCTTGTGTTATCTTGTATAAAGAAGTTTCTTGAATCGATGCTTGCGACGAGACGATCAACGATCGAGACACAAACTGCGTCGATCTAGGCTAATAACGCTTGATCTATCACAGTCGGTCACGATATATCACAAACCGAACACGACAGAGACACATTTACATCGACACACAATAGCTACGAGACGAGCTGTTGCTTCGCTTCATTAACCGTGAGTCGATTAGAGCTGCTAAATCGAAGACGCGCTGAACGTCCACGACAACACATATATCCTTGTTCCTCATGAAACCGTGCTAAACCAGGACTGTTTGTCGATCGTCGAAGACAGTCCACGAACCTGATACCCTTCTCCGTGCTGGAAAAACTGCTTGCGTTATCGTTTCTCCGCGGTTTCCGATTCTGTGACCAGCTATCGTCCACCTTGACTCGTTAAGGACCAAGTGTATCTGTAATATAGCTTCGCTTAGCGAAGAGGATGCGCTTCGTTGGACGCTTCAAACCATGTGAAACTTGTTTTCAACTTTATAACCCTTAAGATTTTATAAGTCGAATCTTCGTCGAAACGAATTGAAGGTCAATATTGTATAAAAAATTTCGAGCTGAAGGAATGTTAACGAAATGCATCCGGGAAACGCGTAAAGAGTGACTCTAAACTATAGTTAATGTATAAATCAAGGGGGAGGATGTATCTCTCTGAACGTGGAGTCGAAGCTTTTTGATATTAGAAAAGTAATTATATTTTAGTAATTTATACAATAGATTGTTGATTAATTTGCCAGCTTGTGAACGGATGCAGCTAATTGTGTAATTTTGTCGATGCCTTTAGTTGACTCTCTGTAGCGCAATTTCCTTCGAGTCTGTACCACAGTAAACTGGCTAAATGAATAACTATACATTTTTTAAAATTCTGGGATAATCCCCAGTAGGTAAAAACTGTTAAATTAATGACACTGGAAAAGAAGAAGAGACAAATGAAAATACGAATAATTGGCCGACTTGAAAGAGGTTGTAGAGAGTGAATGGTAAAAGTGGATAGTGAGATGCATCCTGAAAAACGGGGGCAACGTTAAAGAAACGGGAAAGGAGGAAGCGAGAAGGGTCGGAGGAGAGGAAGTGTAGCTTTGCTTCCAGTTTGGATGGCTTTGTGAATCCTTGCAGGGGTATTGGCGGAGGCCACCGGAAGTTGCTGGACGGGGCGGGGGGCAAGCTGGCTACGGTCGCCACCAGCCCTGCGGACTCCGAGGAGTCCTCTTTAGGAGTACCGGATGTCGTTCCACCGAGCTCCCAGCACCGACACAGCATAACCCCACCGTCAGTCCATGCTTTCGTCTTAATCTGTCCTTCGTCTTTGTGCGTGTATGTGTGCGCGCGGGTGTCTCTATCTCTCTTTCTATCTATCTCTATCTCTTTATATTTCTGTGTGTACATGTGTGGTGTCTCTCATGGCTTGTACTGACTGCAGAGATAACAAGTTTGCTAGAAAGGTATCACTCTTTTCAAGATGGAATCTGATTTGTACTATTGGCAGCTGAAAAATTTCTGATGAACACCTTGTGGGAGGGTAACAGGGTTAATCCTGTGGCTCGTGGTCCATGGTTTATGTTCTTTATACGTTCTATTTATTATCATTAAGAACTTCTTGACGAAGCCAAGAGACTCTCTCTTGCGGCATTCTTCACCCTTACCAGCTTTAGTGTTCCTAGTGGGCGTGTATTTGTTGCACTCGGATTTTATAAAGCCAAAGCAGTCTTCTCTACTTTAACTGATCCATAGCAATCCTCCATATTTCACATTGTCTCCAATAGACGTGCCTTTTTTGCTCTTTGCTCTTCTACAGTGTCGTGACAATTTAGATATGGATCAAGTCTTGCTGACTTGTCATCTCTGCTTTACCTTCTCGCATTAACGAAGAGGTAAATAAAGCGTATCGTGGTACCGGTCGATGTTGACATTTTACAGCATCATTATGCATTGTGTTGACTGTAATATCCGATCGTAAATCGATCATACGTTTATGACATTCGTTTTAGCGTAAACAAGTCACCGGTTTCGAAACCTTTTATTCCTTTTACGATTACCATCACAATGTCCAAGGACGAGTTCTATCTCCTACAAGAACAAATTCAAATGAAAAACAGTTAATTGTCCGTAAGGTGTTAACCCTCAAACTGTCCCTTCGTCGCAGCGCTTTTATTCGCGAATCATCGAAAACGTCTAATTGAAAGCAGAAATTATACGCTTGCAATTCGATCTCGAAGAGCACAGAACACCGTTTCGTCGTGTGCAAGCTGAATCTCGTTCGGACATCTAAAAATTACATCCAATCATTGACAGAGCCCAATGTTGAATTTTTCCAAGATGCATATATCCATATTTCTAAATATTTAAACATTTCGTATCCCCGCCGCGAGATTTGCACATGTCAAAAGGCCAAAGCCTATACCTCAATTTTTTTGCGCGCAGACGTTGCCATACATATTATTCTTCGTACTTTTTGCCCAGTCGTTCTTTGACGGGATTCAGCTTCCTGGAAGCATAACTTATACTGTTAGCATTTGCATAGCGGAGTGTCTCGAGCGTGAAGCTTCGCGATTCGGATCTGTTCAAGAACCGGCCGAAATCCGAACACCAAACGATTCTTCACCGGAAAACGCGGATCAATTTGATGAGAGCGTGCGAGGTCCGCGATGCAACCGATTATGGTTGTCCTGATCCTTGAACAGGTCCGGTCTGATCCCTCGGGTCGATTTCGGGTCACGACCTCAGCCGAGCTTTTTGCATGCGAATCACGCGTTACAGTAACGCTCACTTAAATTTTGCAAAATCAGGAATCTCGAAGAAAAATTCTGGCGAAGAAAAGTGGAGTTTCAACTGTAACAGATTTAGCAAGTTTAAGCGAGCACTACCGTACCTCTGTACTCGCGACAATATGACTCTCGATCCGGCCGCTTCTTTTTTGCACATTTTCGCCATTTTCGTTTGACGATCCAGCTCCTCGCGTGTTCCTCCAAGTGTTCACCCCCGTAATAAACAACCCCCGCCACCCATGCTACTAACTTTTTCGTTTCGTTCGCGTCGCAACACCTCTCGCATAACTCCTTTCCATTCTTTTGCATCCATGAAAGCTCGTTATTGCACGCGGTGTGTCGCAGAGAGATAATCATCGACGTTCCTCGGCCCGAGCAGCACTGGGGCGCGAAATTAGCCTCCCGTGGGCCGACGCTACTCATTTTCATGGCAGTATAATTCACGAAACCTTGGAGAAGCAAAATTAAAAGAATTGTGAATTCTTCACGGTTTTACTGCGGTGAATTTATTTGGATTGAAGTACACGATTCAGTTCAATGCCAAGTCAGTGGCTTGCAAATGTGTGGCAATGACGGAAAATTTATTAGAAGGTGTGAACAATTTTTTCAAGTGACTTCATCTTTTTTAAATTGCAAATTTGGAAAAAAGTGATCTTTAAGAATTTTTCCCACATAACTGAAAGACTTAAAAAAAATACTCCGTAATGTTGTTATCGAAGATATTTCTTCGTGACAATGGAAGACAGTGTGATTTCAGTGACACTTTTTTTCCGTAAGACGTCTCTAAAAAATTCGAAGGTCCTTCGTCGCTACTATATTCCAAATTCACGCGTAAATTATACTGCTGTGAAACATCATACTGCAAATATAGAATGTGTATTTACGCGGAGCAACCCCTCGGAAAGACTGCAACACGAGATCACGTGCTCGTCAGACATCACGTTTTGCATCCGCCGGCGGAAGATCGTCACTAGATAAATGTCGTATAAATATTCATCGGGCGGACAGGTACGAGATACCTCGCCTAGTTGACCGTTGCTCCGCGTGCACGTTTTCTTTTTCTTTTATCTCCACACGCAAGAAGGTTTTTGCACAGAAAAACGACGGATTGCTTTGTTTCCGTGCCAGTGCTCGCAGAAACTGCAGATTATTGACATTTAGCCTCTTCAGGGATAAATTCTAACAAGTTCGGTGACGAACCATTTGCAATTATAAATGCACTTTATGAAATTGAACAGCAGTACCAACTGAACGAGCCGGAAATACAAATAATTGTGAATACGTTGAATAAACGTGACGTCACGTTACGTCTAGAAGGACTGATCCTTGAATTACAAGAAATACCGAACACGTACTATTTCCCCATTCGAAATTTTTTTATAAAATATTCTGAAACAAGTTAAACAATGTTTCCCTGCTGAGTTGGAGGTGATACTAGGCGTACGTACATATATACATGTCAAAATCCTTGAAGAGGTTAAAAATCAGGGATGCAGGAGCCATGGGATTGACTGACAGGCCTCGGTGACTGTTTGTTCTCGCAGGAATCCTTCCGGCGGTTCAGGACTCAGTGAAACGGGATCTTTGGACCGAGCGAAGGCCGCGTTGGAACGCAGGAAAAAGGCTGAAGACGGTGCAGGAAACCCCATCCTTTGCAGGGTCGAGGTTACCAGGCCGAACCCAGATTCCCTCATCGACGAGCTAATCAAAGCAACGAACCTAGAGCAGACCGACCTCGAGAGCTCCGAAAGTAAGTGGTTCCTCCTAATTGCTCGGACACACGTTGTTGGCAAACGTTCGTAGAGACTGAATATTTCAGAACTTATCATATCTAATTAAAAAGTAAAATGGGATCGTAATCTCGACCGTGACGTAGAACGAACCTACTTCTTGGATTGTCTGACCCGTGATGTACGTCACAGTACGTTTTAACGACGCGACTGTCGTCATCGCCGTCATTAATTAGAAACACCAAACCCATTAAATCTGTAAACAAGTCTGGCATGTAGTACAGTAAAATGGTAACCGGTCGGCAAGTTATGATTCTGGTACTTGTGGGACATTGAAATTGTTTATAGAGACAAACATCTACTAGTAAAAATATCTAGTAGATGCTAGTTAATCTAGTCGATCTAGTAGGACTAGTAGACGTTAGATAACTCAGTGGAGCAAATAGAGGATGGAGGTAACAACATCGTTGACTAATAAGTCGTTTGCGTTTGTTTTAGCGACGGGGCTGCAGCTGTTTATCGCGAAGGATGGCACGACGGCGTTGGGCAGCCACGAGGTGAAGAGCCAGATGCCCGCCGGTGTGTTCAAGCAGGTGGTCATGGAGGAGAACAACAGGTAACACGAAGCTAACACGACGAGGAGGCAGTACGCAAGACAGGCCAGCGCCACGTTCTCGTTGGCCCTGGTGCCAGAGCTCGTCTACGAGGCCTGCGAGCCCCGGTAGTCGCCGAGGACAACGATGCTGGACGAGGGAATCGTCGAGGAACGGGAAGAACACCGGAACGTGATCGCATCCCGAGCTTTTTTGTCGTCCAGCCACACCGGAAGCTTTTCTACTCCTCCCGTCGTTCTCCGTTCCGCGCAGCTCTGCACCCTATCGGGCCACCTTACAATTTCTGATTGCACATCGTCGTCGTCGTCGGTTGCGCTCAAATTTTTCGCTACTCCCTTATCCCCCTTTTTTAGTCACTGATCACGTTTTTTATTAACCGTCTCAAAGCTCGAACTCGGATCGAAAGCTTCAGCTGGTCGAATGCTCAATGGCTGTGGTGAACGCGGTCCACCGGAAGCTGCTAACACTTTAGCTACCTGGAGACTGTTTAGAGGATCACTGACACGTTAACTGCTGGGTTGGAAGTAGATTGACGACACGGTTTTGTGGAGAGATGTTAGATTTTTGTGTGGAGCGACATGCCTGAAGTCGTGTAGCATTTATTTATTACGAATAGGTACAGTGTAGACCCTTCGCGCTAATTTTTTGATATTGAAACGATTTAGCAGAAACATATTATGGTTATAGTCAGTATAGGCAGTCACCGTGGAATGTTCGCTGGTTTATGAACAGAATAGCTATGGCTATTGAAAGATTGATTAAAAGTCTGTGTATTATTTGATTCTCAAGGAAGCAACTTCGGTAGTTAAAGTGTTAAGATCTGATCAGACATTGACTTTTGTAACGAGGACTGATGTGCCATGTGAACTGTGCAGAAATGAGAAGAGTCTAGAAAGTATTGCTCGTAATTGAAGAATTTTAATTTTTAAGATAACTATCCGATTCAATTTTATAAATTCGATTAACAAAGCAGTGGAAACAGTAGTGGATGGCGCCGTTCACGGTGCTAGTAGCCAATCAGACTAGGTGTACCCCTTTCAGACGAGTTCACGTGTCTGCACAGAACATTGTTGGTGTGATCGATCTATGGAATTCATAAGTCTCCGTTGACGCTGCTGTGTGCCAAGTTGCGTGCAGAGCTGTACCGAGAGCGAGGGAGAAAAGCTATTTCCGGCGCGGACTCGATTTACAAATGTAAATGTTAGCAAACGTCGAGCTGTGCGCGCTTCTCCTTTTTGCTTGTGTTCACGGTTTCTTTGTCGCCCGCAGAACGAACAGCCACTGACAGAGACGAGACAACACACAATGGACACTCTGACAGTCAGAGATAGAAATCATTCTGCTAAACTGGGAGATTTCGATGCCTCGAGCGCGAGATCGAGGCCGCCACGTACAAAAAACGAATATAAGAAAAACCGTAAAAAAGCCCGAAGAAACAAAACAAACAAAAAAACGGACCGAACGGAAGAGCAAAACGATTATTTTCCTTCGTTGCGTTTGCTAATATCGTTCATGGTACAATTTTTAATATATACCTACATATGTATATACGTATATACGTACACGCAAGTATGTTAACTAATTATAATATCGGTTCTTCTATTCGATCGCGAGGCCCCGTGGACGTCGCGAGCCACGTATTTATTTTTATTCTCGGATTCGCTCCACTTTATAGTATTTCCGTGTAACATATGTACATATATATAATATATATATATATGTATATATATGTATGTATGTATATAGATATTTCGGCGGGGCCCTAGCAGGCCCGGTATTTTTCCTTTTCGTAATGTTTTTCAGTCGTTTCCGTTCAACGATCGTTTTTTAAATGCGAGAAGAAAAGATGAAAAAAGATATGGATAATTACCGTGCGTCAGCCGATCCGTATCTGAGGAGACTACGAGAGAAACTGTATGAATCATTGTACCTCTTGACCCCTCCGGGAACGAGCTACAATTCCATTCGGTTGACACTTCGAGTCGGTGGAACGAGATTCACCAGCAAACAGTGCCACATTAATTAATTCTCGAGGCTGGACGTTTTTCGTGATATTACTGTCTAATTATTATACTCCCGTCTCTCTCTCTCTCTCTTCTCTCCCTCTCTCTATCTCTATCTTCTTCGCGCCAGTACCAGGGCTTGGACACCGCAGTTATGGCGATTCCAGTTCTCGAAGCAGTTTCAAACTTTTATTTTATATAATTGTTAAGGAGAGCTGAAATTTACTATTATCTGTTTCGATTACAATCCCTATTTCGATTTATATATTAATTTTGTTATTTTTTGGGAAGATAACAGAAGAGAAAGAAGAAATATTTAAGCATACTGATGATTTCTAACAGAATTAGAACACTGGAATAAATTATCAGCTAAATATTTTTCTAACCGTTTCGATTATCTGTTTACATTCGGTATTTCATTTTGTATCGCAGTCTAACTCCGTAGATACTTTTCGGTTCAAAATAAATTTATTATAAGAAATGAGAAGAAGAAACTGTTGCCCATTTTTAACAGAACGTGTATTATTGAAGAGAACAAGTTAAAGAGTAGGTCAGATCGAATCTTACCACAGACAATATACAAGAACCTGTTCTGGAGTCAGAACGGAACGATGCTAAATGTGTCGGTGATTATGAAACTGGTGTAAACCTGAATTCATAAATTCATCTTTTTGCTGGTTCTAAGGTCGACTAAAAAAAGAAATACTTATTTTTTTATCAAATGAGATGCGGTAGTCTAAATATCATTCAGACATAATACACGATTTACTTCGCTTTCGTAATTACCAGCACAATTACAGAACGGATATGGAAATCAAAATGGAACTAGAAACCGAAACAGATAATAATTAGAGGACTAGCTAATTGATAAAATGGAGAAAGAATATTTCGAACTTTTTTCGTTAGAACCTATAAACGTTTAAGTTTTGACCAGTCATTTTCGGAACGGTTCCAAGCCCAGGCCTGCATCCTCTTCGCTCGCCACTCAAGAGAAAAAGGGACTATAGCTCTCGCCTTCGGTTTTTCGTTCCGGTGCGATTGGCGACTGCATTAGCGATTCGTTGTATATATAGCCGGTAGTAATTGTTGCGTAGATAAAACGGCTGGTGTTGTTGTGTGTATAGTGCGCGCGGAAGAGACGCAGCAAAAAAGCGAACAGATGTGACTTGCGAATTTGCGAACACCGAGCGACCATTTCGGGACTCTTCTGGATCGCATCTCTCAACGAAAAACGGACTGAGAAATCAAAAATCAAACCGCAACGCAAATCACAGTTGATAACGTAATTGAAAGTACAATGTAACTCAACGTGCTGCGATATGACATTACATTTTATATGTAACACTAAGTTTACGGAACGCTCAAAGTTGCTATTTTACAAAACCGTGTCTATCCAAATTTTTAGCCATTTTTTAAATGCATATATATAGCCAAAGAAATAAATTTATCGAATAATTCCTCATACATCTATACAATTTTAATAACCGAAAATTAAAAATAGTGCTCGACATTTTCACAGGTCCCGTAAACCTAGTGTTAATAATTCGGTAATAATTTTCGCTTTTTGTTGTATAGAGAATATTTTAAGAATAATGAAAATTTTCGTTTGATAGTCTGCTGAATCAGCTTCAAATGCAAAGAGTTGCACAGCATAATAGGTCACCGTGACCGTGATCGATCCGCGGGCGATCTAGTTAACGATCCGAAGCGGCCGCTCGATCCCGAACAAACTTGTAATATACCGAGAGGATTCTGAAGCGCTGCGACAATTTGCTCGGCGAGAAAAGAGCGTAATTTTTTTGCCGAATGGTAGACAGTCGATCCAGCGATCCGAAAGGCCGTTCGATCATGATGGAAGCTGTAATATAGCTCTCTCGAGCGATGCGATAATTTTCCCGACTCGGTGTAAAGAAGAAGAGAAGCGTGATTTTCGACGAAGACGCTGCATCTCTTCTAATCGCGGCGTTTCCCCCGAGAACCTGCTCCGGAGAGTAAACATAAGTTCTAGTATGAAGCATGAGGAAGGAGCAAAGAGGTTCAGGGAAAAGCCGTTCTGTATATATAGGTGTGTCTGAGATTTCGAGGAGAGCAGCGAAAGCACTTCCAGCGTGGACACCGAGCCGAGAACGGTGAACGAAGAATCAAAGACAAATGATTACGAGCGACTCACTCTGTCCCTGGATCCTTCCATGGATCAGTCCCTCCCTCCTTGATCCCCTTCCCCCTGGTTCCGCGTAGATCGGTGGTCTTCGAGCTTCGTCGACTCGCGAAATACTTGACACTTTTCGGACGGCCTCTTCGCCTTTGTAATTAAACTGTTGATTATTTAAACAAGTTCTGAGCGAAAAACGTTGACGAATGTGCGAAAAATCGATGTGATTGGTTGAATAGAGTTCGAGTTAAATCCAGTTTTATAGTTGTACCTTCGTGACTGTAAATTGCTTTTCTGAAGTGTGCAAGGATTATCAGATTATTTTTACGATTGTAATATAAAACATTATTTTCTGAACATCTTATTTACGATCTTCCTCGTCTCGAGGCTCAGCCCAAGCCGCCCCGAAGTGTCAAGATCATACATTTTATTTGCGGAACCCCCATCGTCCCTAGAAGAAACAAAATTGTCAAACCCGATCAATCTTGTAGACGTCAATTTTTAGCTTTCCGGATTTATTCTTTGAAAATTCCATCAAATTTTCATTCCAACTCGCGGGACCCTTGAAGAGCATAGGTTCTGCGAGCATAAGGCTCGAAGACCATTGGCGTAGATTAACAATGAACAAAAGAAAACCACAAAAAAAGAAGAACAAAAGGAGAGAAGTGTGGCAAGCTAGTAATCGTGTGCACAAACCGCTTTCGCTCCGAGAGTCAGTCTAGCTCCCCGTCCCCTCGTTTCCGGTTTCTTAGTTAAAAGACCTATAACCATACAAGATCATCTTCGAGTCATTGATCATCCTTGGCTCGCGTCGGCGGACCTGACAGTGTTCGACGGCTGTTTCCTTAGTTTTTTAATTCCTTGAGGCTCTTGTTTCGCATCTGACCCAATCAGAAAATTGAGGATACAATGTATGCAAAATTTTCACTTTAATTGTTACTCCCACTCTCAAATTGGACGTTCCTGCAGCAGTGGGCGGCGCTATGGGTGGATTTTCAATGTTTAGAGCGTGTCACTCACATGTGATTGATGTGGAAATTAATATATTAATGAAAATAGATCTAATCCGAGTGCTAACAAGTCTCTTAGGCCCGCCCACGGTTTCAATCCTCCAATGCAAGCCTAAGTACACACCCTCGGGTCAGCTTGCTCCTCTTAGACATTAAGAACTTTAAATTTGTGTTCTCAAGTGCTTGTGATCAGAAATAATCGGATTGCTACAAAATCGCCACAATTTTAACATCTCTAAACTAACTTTCAGTTTCAATAGAAAAAATTTGCCACTAGCAGGGCGACTTAGTTTACATTGTATCTCGATTTCATTCTGAATCCTCGTATCCACGATCTTCCTCTTCTACGCAGTACAGTGATGTCTTGATAACTGTCTCACATCGTCGTTATAAAGCCCTTGAAGAATCAAAAGACAAATTAACAACTCAGCACTGTCCGATAAACACGTTTCCGATTGTTTTCGTTCGTTATATCAATATTTTTTTCAAAATATGGCCAACTCAGTTCCGGAACATCAGTCTGCTGACGTGGCATTCAACACAATAATAATTATACCGGAAGACACAGTCGAGAAAGACAGTAACGATTCAGCTTAGTTCACGCCCTTGCAAAAAGAGTACATCCAGGCTCACGTCAATCACAATAACAGACGTTGCCATCAGCGACAGTTACCGAGGCAAGTACGGCGATTAGCTGCTTCGTCGTTTGACGGGGTTTGACAAGGTCGAATTTAGAAACCTGTATTGTGCATGCTGTCAGGTTAAGGTCGGCTTCCGTCGTTTATCAGGACTAGTTTCGATATAGTCAGGTGGGGACCTAAGTCGACCTTTAGCGGCCAGCATCCGTTACCCTAAATACAAGTCGAATGAGATCCTTGGTGAATTTCCAGTTCCATCCGCGACCTTGCCTGTCGCGTGGGAATTCCGGAGCCCAAAAAAATGCAAATAGCAAATTCCTTGAAGGAGTTCAGTCGCCATGATATACTCGAATTTAGACGAACCAGAGCCTCACACTTCGTTCCACCCTCCCCCAGTTCGTCCTTTCTTACTCCTTCTATTGTTTCCATTTAAGAATACAGTATTTTTCTATGCTTGTCACCAATCTCGGCAGCTGTTCGCACGAGTCTCGGCGATCTAGATACGATCGAACGGGGATCCTGGAGTTCTCCGATCACGCGCTCTATTTTTTCAAGAGCCTGAGTGCTAGATTTTTATTTGTACAACGCGTTTCGGCCAGCTCGAGATCCCTGTTTTCGAAAATGTCGCGTCCGAGGAAGGGGAACGATTAACGCGGGCTTTGCTGGAGTGACCTTGAATTATAGTCCTTTGGTCTATTTAGCGAGTTCCGCGTTGCACGTCCCGCCATTTTGCAAACTATTCCTTCGCATCGGCCAGTCTAATCCTAGAGACAAGCTGTCGTCCAGTTGTTCCTTGAAAGGCCTTGAACAAGGATTTTGTTCCTCGGACTTCAAGGTCGTTGAAACTCGCGAAAGACAGGCTGCTCGACGTCCCCAATCGTTTCAATCAATTCCAGGCTCCTCTCCTTACAGGGTTTCTTCATTCTTTTTCTTACATGGACGAGTTCGTCCGGTTTCCTTCCTTTTCTTCCTTCCCGAAGATCTTCATCCTCTTTTACTGACACCCCTAACCGTTCTCATCCAGCGGATATTAACGTTGTGATATTTTACAATATTGTAACGACTACTCGTTATCGTCTCTGTGTATTATGAATTGTATTATAAACGATTCAGTTTTATTTTTTTTTTCGAACTGGCTTCTAGGCGGCTCGCGAGGCCCGCGTTTTCAGTCTTTTTTTCTGATTTAATGATTGTTGACGATTTGTCTGATCCTTACTTTGTGAGATGGACGCGAAACTACCATGTGCTGATAATAACACTTGGAAAATCAGAGCCTGGCGTCTTCTTTATTGTCACTTGCCTGGTCTTCCTCGATCTTCATCCTTCGATCCTGGATCGTCCTGCGAAAGGTGAGAGATGTTGTTTCAATCCTTAGCGCTGCGAGTAGTTTTTGTTGCCATGGAATGGCAACTTCCTCCTAGTGCAAATAAAATGATGCTAAACCTGGCAGAAAATATTCGTTCGAATCAATTTTATCAGATAAAATTATTATTACGGAACAACTCATTTCATTAACCAGTAGCTGTGCGCGAACTAATCGTGGTTATAGCAAAGTCAATGAATCGAAGCCAATCACCGACCAGATTTTAATGGAATGACTCCATTGAGCGGAAACTTGGCTCGAGTTAAACACAGCTATCGCAAAGTCAACAAATCAAAGTGAATGAGTTACATCATTCAGTGCATAGATTTTTCCCAGCCATCGTATACGAATAGATTTAATAACAAACACTTGATTCTTTATACAGTCGAATACTTTCTGTAAGAGATAGCAAACAGTGTCAGCACAATTTCTACACACTCTGCGGAATCAAGAAATCGTGTCTATGCATTCTCCAAACAGAGAAATGTCAAATGTCAAATAATTTATTAAATTTTGTGTGTTTCGGCGCACGGTTCGATCATTAATGATCGATGTTAATAAATACACACAAAATTTAATATTATTATAATTTCGATCGAGAAGAATTTCAATTTGTCAAATAATTTACTTGGTGGTACTTTCGGTTTCAGTTCCCTCGAAAGAAGTATCGTCGCACACGTAAAATCTGTAGAGTCTCACTTCCAGAACCGAATGGGAATATTTTAAGACAGTTGGCTGTGGTCCAGAGTCAAGGATACCTCTCGACGAGCCTCGGAAAGTTTCCTGTCTCTAATTTATGTACAGTTTCGAATCCAAACCCGTTATTTACTCAATTTTCGAAGCTACCTTCATTATTCGCGATCGGTTCCAGCCTTGTTAAATCATCGATTCGACGCATGGATGAACAAGATCACCGATCTATCAACTAAATCGGATGATGGCTGTTGCGTGAATTTTGTCAAGCTATTTGGTAACATCTAGCAACTGCTAAGACCTCGAGGTGGTGAGCACTGTTATTTATTATGAAGCTCGTTAACGGTTCAATGTATGTCGTCAACAAGGGTGACAAGCTCGGAATTAGCGGATGCCGAGGTAAGTTCGATGTGGATCTTTACAGGTTCGTGATCGATCATGTTTGCTCTGTTACTCCTATAAAAGCAAAATGAAGATCCATCAGATTACAGCGTCCTCGAGACTTCGTCGATCTCTCCGTGGAGATAAGTAAAAGTAAAACGTGATCGTTACTTCGTTTCTTAGCACGAGATTAATTGAATAATTAACCGTTCAACGACCGCGTGAACGACCGGTTCACCCTGTGGTTGAAACTTTCCGTTCGGGAGGCGCATTGGAGTTGAAAAAACTACTTCATAGGAATTGTACAGCGTATGAACAAAATTGTGGAGCATGCGAGAAGATTGTTTAGCTACTAGATAAATTGTGGAGCGTCTGGGAAGATTGTGAACATACAGAAAAGATCGTAGAGCATGCCAAAATATTCAGGTGCCTCTAGAAAAAAAATCGTAGAGCCACTAAAATAATTGTAGAGCGTACAAAAAGTTTGTGTGGTCCGCAGAAAAATCGTAGAACCTCTAGAAAAATTTATAAAAACTATAAAAAAAATTGTACAAAACATTGTAGCGCCTCTAGAGAAATTGTAGAGCCACTAAAATGATTAAGGAGATTCTACACAAATTGTGGAACGTATAAAAAGTTTATATAGTCTGTAAAAATCTTAGAGCCTCTAAAAAAATTGCAGAGCGCACAAAGCGGCTCTAGAGACAAGGGAATCATGATAGGGCTTTCGGGAAGGTTGTACGGCGTACGCAAAAATTGTGGGGAACGTGTTGAGCCAATCACGGTAGTTGTCAAACTTGTTCTCCAATTCTGGATGGCATTAAGAGTTACTTCATCGGCCGCGATACACAATACAAGCAGCGAACGATCGCAAAAGCGTTAGCTAACAGATTATCTGAAATGATCAGCGGCCGGCCTGCAATGGTAACAGTGGAGGAGGGTAGGCACAGGTGAAGTGTTCGAGAGTAAGAGTAAAACGATGAAAAAGGAACAGAAACATAGAAAGAGAGAGTGAGCGAGGATCCCGGTGGGCGTGACAGGGATTCGCGTACGGGCCGGTTGCTTGCGATCCTCTCTATTACATCGCGGTATTACATCTTTCCGTCGGGTAACGGGGCCGCGTTTGTTCTCGTTCGGACGTAACGGATCGCCGTGATTTGCAACCGTGAAAGCGCTCGCATAACACTCATCGTGAAACTGGCGTATCGGTATCGGCGCACGTACGCACGAACGGATGTTAGGTCGGACAGCTGTGGATTTGTCCGCGGCAGAGAAAGTCACTGGTTTCCTCTTCCTGGTTCTAGGAGATCGATTTTTCCCGACACATCCACCGATGAATCAGAGATCGTCCCATATCCTACCTGGCTTCCGCCGGTGTTCAACGGGTTCACGACGCAATTGCAGCCGCTGCAACTCGCGGAACGTTGAACCGTGTCAATGTCGGTGAACAGGTTCTGCTCGATCGGATTTCCCCACTTCGTCCCGAAAAGCTAAGAATTTCTAGCGTGACATTATATATATATATATTCGTGTCAAGAGTTAAAGTCCAGATTATTTTGGAAATCGTTTACTGCTGTAATTTTTGTAGTTCTTTTTTATCAAAATTTATCTTCCAAATATTCCTGTTCTCGCTTCAAGTTTCACTTTAGCGACCTACTAGTATAATTGGTTTTGCCTGTTTCTTTTTGCAGATCTGTCTCGTACCTAAAAATTCCACGGTTTTTACAATAGCAACAATCTCCCATGACGAGTACAGTGCATAATCTATTTAACAAAGTCTCGAGAAAAATGCCTTACGGTCACAGGAGTCGAACAGTCGGTTTTTGCTCGAACGATTTCGAATGTAGCGTAAAAAGAGACACTTAAACTTTACGAGCATTGCCTGCGAAAGGTGTAACACATGACGTAACAGTTGAAAAACTAACGAGACACCCAACATTTTCAAAGAGACCATACGTCATTCGAAATATCGGAACATTTCTCACTGCGAGAATCAATCGTCGACGCCTGTGGCACAGGCGAAAGCATCCGCGAGACCGATTTGCTCTCTCCGAGGAAAGGCTAATTGCATTTTACGGTAGCCATTGTCTTCTCGCGTTGTATCGAGCTGGAAATATTTTGCTGGCTGCTCCAGAGAGACGTCCAACTTTCGCGAAAGCAATGTCTTTCTTGTTTCGAAATCAGTTGTCTGTCGCTGCGGTATAGAAATTATTAACATTCGACCATAAATCCTATCGACCTCTGACATCATCGGATCAATTTAGATTCCGAGAGACTATGCGACCGACGGTAAAACGATTTTTATGGCAGATTTACATACGTCCGAACGGGAGTTCATCTGACCCGATGCTAGGGAAACCGCGCGGCCCGAATCGACCCGTGGGCGATTGCGAACGTTTTCCGATCGAGCCAAACGAAATTTCATTTGGAAACGAGCCTGAGTCATCGACTTCAAAAAAATACAACACACGTGGAGAAAACATTCAGAAGTGTGAATCAACTTTTGAGTTTCTCCGGAAGCCATTTCGAACTATCGGGCACGATGATAAACCAGAAATCGATAAAAAAAGTTGCATTCCGATATAAAACAAATCTTGTTCGAACTCGCTCGTCTTATTTAAGATGTATCTATGGAATTTTTATGGAGAGAATTTTACGTTGCTCCGAAGAACTTTCTTAAAAAGTATTCACGTGGACCAGATCATCCAGAATTTGTATAACAGAGGTTCCGTGGACGCAGGTTATTTTTTAACGTTTATTACAAAAAGTTCCGCCATTCTTGATCTCGTAAAACTAAAAATTTTGAATTGTAAATTATCTACGTAAATACTGCAAGTAAATGTCATTCATTATTTATAGTGGAAGAACGTTTTTAATTCTGCCGATCTTTGAAAATAAACTATTCCAAATATTTCCATGGAAGAAGCAGATTGAACAATTTCTGCACAAGCGACATAAAAAGCCTTGGTATAAATTATATATATTCTCATTCGAAGATCCATCAATTCGTTGGTTTTCTGTCTTATTCTATCATTATTCTATTCGTTCGATTCTCATCTTCCATGAATATTGAAGGTTACAAAATGTCTGGCGATTATCATGAAAACTTGTATTCGAATCGTCCGCAAATCAAACAAATATATATTCATTTCCACCAAACAATCTGAACCGAAAAAATTCTTCCATATTCGCGAAGCATGCGACAAATTATGCTAAAAGTATCAGCAAAAACCTCATTTTTAGCATTTACATAAATAATCCCTCGTCGAGGCGTGCAGTGCGCGTGCCACGGTTCGTAATACGTCATGTTCTCCGGTTCACGTGTGCTTTTGCATATTGTTTATGCTAATATCACTGCTCATGACTATTTTAGATTCAGGGCTCGGAATTACCCGCGACGCTCAGCCGACACCACGGTCCAACGGCCAAAAATCGTTTCGATTCTCACTATGCAATTCTTATAGAGTTTCTCTGACTTTAATTTTTCTCCTCGCGCACAGTTTTCAAGAAATTTCAGTTTGAAAGAAAAAACATATATCTTTACTATTTTTTTAGTAGCCCCCCACTTTTCATTTTTCCCAATTTTCCCAATTGTGCTAGGTTGTGCTTAAAGTATTACGTTAGAAAAATAATTCTCACTATGTGATTCTTATAGTTTGTCGCGCTGATTCCGAATCTGTCTAATTTTTCTCCTAGACGCACAGTTTTCAAGAAATTTGAGTTTGTAAGAAAAAACATATTTCTTTACTATTTTTTAAGTAGCCCTCCACTTTTCATTTTTGTCAATTTTCCCAATTGTGCTAGGTTGTGCTTAAAGTATGACTTTACAAAAATAATTAATGAAGAAGTTATAGTAAATAACAGTCGTGGCGTTCCTCACGGCTCCAACTAGTATTGCCAAAAGCTACCGAAACGGATGCTTTTTCCTCTCCCCCTTTTCCCCTTCCACTATCCCATTCCAGCATACTCCGACTTCACTACGTCCGTAGCCTGGTCGCGTATTAATCTGATCATCAGAGAGGGGATAAACTGTATCCCCTGGATTTCCTCGATCTGGCGGCACTGGCTCCGATGCACAAGGCTTGCGCATTGCTTGCGACGCGCCCTTCCTGCATACTAACGACGAATGCTGGTGAGGAACAGTGAGCGCTACGCTGTGGAAGTCTCGTCTCGATTGAAACAAAAATAACCAGATCCGTTCTAAATCTCTATGGGAGATTTTCGTTTGTAAAATACCTTGACGAACCATGTTGTTCGAACAATACGGGAACTATCGCAACGCGTACCTATGCACAGGAGGACGACACGTGTACACTCGTAAATCGTTGCCCTTGATCTTCCACGGTGTCGATCTTGATGTCTCGTAACGAAAAAGGGACAAAAACTGAACGATCGCGATTACATAAGTGAGACGCGTATGATCGATACGAGGCCGCAAGAATCAAAATGCGATTACGCAATGAACGGGAAACGAGCGATAAGGCGAGAAACGTGGATGACGAGGAAATCATCGAGTTCGGCGATAAGAAAAAAAAAATCGGACAAAATCGTGGTCCACGAGTTGAAACATGACGGTCAAAGTTCGGGGACTTAGAGCCCTGAATAAATAGTAGGAACGCTGTACGCGTATCGAATATTATTATCCCGGGATTTGCAAACTCACGTAGCGAAACGATTTACAATCGATACTGCGTGCGTCGATCGTTTTTCCACGATTTACGCTGGACGCCATTTCTACGCTGTTGACGTCCATTGTGGGTCTACGTGGTATGTATACACGATCTGGAATCATTGTCGATATTCTCAGGTGTTAGAATATTATCGAGGATGATCAAACGTTTGTAACTTTCGCTATTTCACGCACTCGAAATTCGAAAACAGTATTGATTTACAGCCTCCGTCGCCTTTCTCCGGCAAAAACTCGTGTCGCGACTTTTTAAGGAACTCGTTTTAGACGATTAACGTCACCGGGGTCAATGCGATTCAGTCTTTTCATTAATGTTATTATTATCACTCGCCGTGTCCTTGCCCGCGTCCTTCAGGTTCTTCCCCCCTGAATTCTCCGGGTGATGTGACCGGTGATAATTGCGTGCGCTTTTTAACGGTCAGATTTATGGGGAGAAGATTCTTCGAGATATGGGTTTACGTAAAGAAGTGTGGCGTTTCTTGACAGATAATAATACGCTTAATCTCCTGGACAGGAGAACGTGCACTAACATATTGAAGCGACAAATTAAAATTTGCTACAAGAGCAAGTGTCGTGCAGAAAATCCCGGCAGTGAGAAGAAGGGTAAAGCGAATAAAAAGATGAGGAGGTGAAAACCTCTTGCATAATGGACATTGATTGCTCGGGAAATGGGGTTTTATTGCACCTGTGTCATTGGAGTACATCTCTCTTATCTATTTAACTTTTCTACGGACAAACAACACACAAAAATAATCTTAATGCTGGTAATATTAGAAAAATATTAGAAAAATTTAACAGTGCTATTATATTATCTGTTATATTATATATTATTTATCTGTTCTATACATATTAGGAAAGAAAATAAATTTCTATTTGACTGCAGTTCATTAAAATTAAAGAAAGACATTTTTATTTTACATACAGATCCGCAGTCTAGCCGTTACATTACACTAAAAGAAAAATTAGTATGATGAAAAAATGAACAATCGACTTTGGAAATTCAGGATTAAAGTAGGTTCATTTATTCAAACCGTAAACTTTTGCTCAATCGTGGGCGTTTTAGGGAAATTCAGCAATCCACAGCATAGCCGTCTAAACGCGTGTGGAAAAACGCGTCGGCGCTTTCACGGGTTCCGCGAAACGATAAATCAAAAATTCCCGGCAAAACGGTGGTCCCGCGGCAAATCTGCCCGGAATTTTCGTGTTTCGACTGGACGTTCGACGGACGGGATCTATTCAGGGCGCATGCCTTCTTATGTTTGCTAGAAAAAGTGGTCCATAGAAAGTTCACGCGTCCATTGCGCTGGTTCTGTGAGCGGGATCGTTCGCATTGGTGGTGGCCGTTCGCGATTACACCATTTCACATCTTTTCCCCGTCGTCGCCGCTAATTTTCGCATCTTGGAGGAAACTCTTGCTCTGCATCGCCTAAACGACTCACAGTCTGATCATTAGCTGTAAACGCTTGCGAAATGATCGAGGAAGTCTAAATCGTTCTGCGGGATCTAAACTTGTATAGAACGATTGCGGAAAACTGCGGAAAATACATATAACTTCTTCTGCACTAGGTTTGCAAGACTCGTCGAAAGTTCTAGTGTATATAATTGCAAATTATTCATTTAATTTAGAATTATTCTTTGGATGTTCTAAAAAGAATAATTCTAAATGAATAATATATAAGAATAATAAAATGAATGATAAATTATTATGAATAATAAAATGAATAATATATATATATATATATATTAATTACATTATTATTAATAATATATTATTAAATCAATCAAACTTTCCGATTGAACATCAAAATTATAATTCTTGCCCACTGGTAATCTTGTACTAGTTTTTACAGCTCTGTAATTTGCAGCTACAGATTTCTTACTGGATTTTTTCAGATATTAATTTCCATCGCGGATAACACAATAAGTGCCAATAACAAGATTTAATAGTTTGTAATTAAACAATTATCTACGAGGAAATTTTCTATGTAAATGATACAAGATTACATATGTTATGCTACCAAAAAAAGACTAGAAAATATTCTGCATAAAAATAATATGATAAGCGCAGTCCGGTGACATTATTCACGATTTTATCAGCCTTGTGAAGCATCTCTGTAAATTTTAACGAGATATGTATCTATGTGGATGGAACCTTAAACCGGTTGGGCGATTTAGCGGTAGAAAAACACTGAATTCATCCGAAACCTTGACTCCTTAACGTTCTAAGAAATCATTTTCGCAGCTGATTCGTCACCGACGACCTCTGCACAAATGGACGCCGGTTTTGCTCCTCTTTTTTCGGTTTCTGCGACCTTTATCCCGGGCACTGAACCACGAAACTCAGAAAGGAACCGTGCTCGTGTAAAAGCAATTAACAAGACCGGATTATGTTCCGTCATTGGTTGTGTCTTTGTGCAGACTGTCACGCGAACTAAATTGCAGAGATGACCGGACAAAAGATCGTTATCTCGTATTTGCTTTGTTGCGTGTCTCGTTTCTTGCCGACACTCGATGATCTGAGTAAATCATTGTTTTCATTCCGCCGTTTCGCGGAAACCGTTCTCATGGCCAACGAGAAGTGGAAAGCAATTGGTTAGACGCTCTTCATTTGCATTTCGCTGGCAGGACGAAGCAAGGGCGGGTCATGGCCGGAACAAAATCATGAAACTGTTGATAGACCCGAGACATTGTAGAATAA
>CM052338.1:19868214-19911113 GCA_028455595.1 Lasioglossum vierecki | reverse complement strand
AAGGACGAGTTTCCCTATCGTAAAATCATTAACAGTGGTTATCCTTTATGTAAATGAGCGGAAATAATATCGAGGATTGGGTAAGTTACCTGATGAAAGAGACTAAGGCATGATGTGTAAAAGGACGAGTTTCCCTATCGTAAAATCATTAAAAATGGTTATCCTTTGTGTAGATGAGCGGAAATAATATCGAGGATCGGGTAAGTTACCTGATGAAAGAGACTAAGGCATGGTGCGTAAAAGGGTTAGTTTTCCTATCCTATTAAAATCATTAACAGTGGTTATCCTTTTTGTAGAATAGCGGAAATAATATTGAGGATCGGGTAAGTTCCTGATGAAAGAGACTAAGGCATGGTGCGTAAAAGGATGAGTTTCCCTACTGTAAAATCATTAACAATGGTTATCCTTTCTATAGATGAGCGGAAATCGTATCGAGGATCGTTGTCTAGGACCGTCTGGACGTCTGCATGGTGGGGCACAGTTCCGCGGCTCAACTTCAAAGGTACGACGACGCCGCTGACGACGCAGGCCACGAGGACGGCTTGCTTTCCATTCGGATTCTGTGATTACTTCTCCTCTGCGCGGCAGTCCTTTCCCGGTCGTCGTATCTCCTTGGTCGGCGCGTGCTCATGCAAATAAATTGTGACTCCCTCCGCGGCTACGGTCTGTCTGTTCGGGATCGCGGTAAGGTGATCGTCGAGATCCTAGGATCCGCAGGAGAGATCATCGGGCGGCGCGGTTCTCGGTCCGGTTTACAACCCCGATCACCGGCAACGAGCCGGCAGTGTTACTCGGTACGCGAAACCGTCAGCTTCGGACAAGTTCCAGAAGAGCCGGCCAGCAGGTTATATGCGTGAACAATTTACACCGGGACATGCTGTAAAGTTGTTGTTACCAGTGAGCAACGCAATCTATCAGTGATCCGCCGACAGAGACGATATGATTTGCTACGCGAAGGTGTTGCTCTTGGCGGCGTTATGGGCGCAGGGTTGTCTCTCGAGCATGGCTGCCGAGCCTAACCGAGAGGTTATGAGAGAGACCTTGCCCCTGTACACGGTTCTCAGCAACCTGGAACTGTTGAACAACACGCAGTGTCGATCGGAGTTGCAAACGCTGCGGGATGCCGTGGACCACCAAGTCCTGTGGGGCATGAGACGTTAGTAGAAGAATTTTCCAACGAGTAGTTTGGATTTCCGTTGATCCTCTTTTGATGGAGTTTAAGGAGTTCACACTTTCGTTTCTGTAGGGGTTGTACCATTTTCGGGCTTATTCGATTAATTGGGGAAATAAAAAAGTAGCTTAATTAAACTAGAATGTGGAGTATAGGTGTTGAACCTGATTGGAGAGGTTCGAGCTGTTGATTAACGCGGCATTTCGACGGTAACGGACGGTGAGAGGAGGGTTGGAAGTAGAAAACCGCGAGGAAACTCCGTAGCCAAACGAAACGAGACGGAATGCGCGGCCTGTTTCGTAACAGGCTCGTTTCCGTTCGCGTGTATACACAGAAACGGTTACGCCGTCGGATAATTCGGACCGATAACGCGTTCGACGCTTGTGCAACGTTCACCACTCGGGCCTGTTGTGTCGCGATTACGCGACGATCCTCTCGATCCTCGGATTTTTCGAGGGGCCACGCCGCGGCAACCCCGACATCGATCGTCTCGCGACTTTCTTCGCGTTACACAAGAAACTAGTTTCGTAGGAAGCTCGGAAACGCGAGGCTACGAGCCGGATCAATGCCGACTCGATTTCCCGAATCCGATTGTGTTTGTTTCACGATCGACGGTGATTAGGGTTTGCCACCCGCTGAGACCCGCTGTTCAGACACGGCGGAAACCGCGCGATTTAAACCGCGCGGATTATTAGAGTAGGGAACAGAATTAATTCGAGTAGCTACTAGCTGATGAATGAAATGAATAGGGTGATAATCGTTCTGATTAAATGTTATTGTTATCGATCATATGATTGTTAAAACAGAAAAATATGAATGTTGAGGGAAATCAATTAATTAATTGTAAAATCAAAATTTTACAAATAATTTAAACTTTCAACGTTTCGATCCTTGTGTGGATCATTTTTAAGAAAGGAGAAAAACTGCGTCTGAAATTATAACAGTGAAAGATGTTATAATAAAATCAGATTGTACTACATTGTCATTGTTTCATACGCCAACACATAATTTCGGACGCAGTTTTTCTCCTTTCTTAAAAATGATCCACACAAGGATCGAAACGTTAGAAGTTTAAATTATTTGTAAAATTGCTTTGTAATGTTTATTGGATCGAACCGTTGCGTCGAAATCATTCATATTTTTCTGTTTTGGTTAAAGCTAGAAAATTAGAGACGTTCTCCAGAGCGAACTTCTTTATTAAACTTGATTCAGATGAATAGAATAATTATTACAACATAACAGCAACGTGTCAAAAAATCTAAAAGAATCTAAAAAATATGTATCCAGGTATGTACTAGATTAGTTGGCAAATAATGAGACAACTTAGGGTGACAATCAGAGCACAATTCTGGGAAACTTTCAAAAGTCAGAGACGTTCTCCGAGATAAGTTAATTCGAGAAACAACTTTAATGTATTCGAGTCCAAGGTACAATATTTAATTTAGCAGAGAAACAATGAAACCGGTCCGACAAAAATTAGAGACAACGTTAGGGTAGGATATTTACCTTACGATTTTGTACGTTGACTGACTATGAATTGTTTGTTTATGAAGTTCTGGATGTTAGTGGACATCCTGGCTCCGGATTTACTATCGGGAATAATTTCTGGCCGGGTAGTCGTTTGGGTTGCGCTTACATACACCATAAGAGGCACATCCCCATATCGTTGAGGCTCATGAGGAACGCGTCGCTGTATCGCGACCCCAATACCGAGTTCGCGCCGTATCCTGTGCAATACTATGTCGCGAGGTTCGACCATAACAGCACGCAGCAGTACCACTTGGGACTTAAGGGCCAGGTATGATTAATTACTATTATTCTTGGCTTTCGTTGCATCAATGGTGAGAACAAATCATTTGCGAGAATAAATGTTAAAGCAAAATGAAGAATTCGCGCGAAAACACGGCAATATTTTCACTTGACAATCAATCAAAAAAAGGAATTCACTTTTTCGAAAATATACCGAGCAAATTATTAGTATAATGATTAATGGAAATTGAAATTCGATGGAAGTTGAACGAAAATAAAGTCGGAGAAGCATGACGCCAGTATGTTAACAGGAAAAATCAATTTCCACTGAGTTTGCATAATTTGTTTGTAAACAGTTTAGAAAGATCTGTAAAAAATGAAACTGCTTTGCACGGTGCAAAGAACCTAATGAAACCGTTAATATAAGCAACAAGACGCTTCGTTTGGTATTCTTGTCGCTTTGACCAGAAATGTCTCGATTTGCATAAATTTGCTTCGCCGACTGGAAACGTTATTACATTTCTATCTTTTTGATGTTTCGACTGCTCCACAATCCAGAGTTATATTTAAAAAAATATTAACTCTCTCATTTCGAGACATTGCGATTCGTTGTAATAATGAATAGAACCTGCTGTAACGTAGAATTGAACTCGCAACAAAGATTCCAACGTTTATCCGAAAAGATATGAATATTATCTCATGAATATTCCATCTCAGTTGTCTTTCGTTCCGAGAAACTCTTTACGCACCGGAAATCTATTAATAGTCCTCTGAGACCCTGTGCTAAATCCAAAAGAATCTCCAAAATCTTCATAAACACGTCAGATTTCGTTCGTTCATGACTTGCTGTTTTCGCGCCATAAAACCGTGAATAAAATTAACAGAGTCCGACTAGGACAAAATAAAGGAATCGAACAATTCCAGAATATATGTATCAGATTTGAAATCACTCAAATAGATAATTGGTAATGTAAACAATATTTCCAACACCCAGCGGCCTCGACGACGAAACGTCGTCGTCACCTCGAAACTTAGGGGGTGATCTGTATCACTGAGAACCCTGAAAAAACCTGGTATCATTGTATTTTAGGACAGAATGGTGTTGGGAATGTGTCTGCCATCATCCTGCAAGGTGGACGAGTTAGCAGCAATCTTAGAGAAGATCTTCCGTGATAGGACTCTCCTAATTGGGCAACTATACTCCGCAGACTTTAAGTTGGTCAAGGTCTCCGATGTGACGGATGATCACCAGTGGCTGCTGAGCGGTCAGAAGATCCTAGCGATGTAGGTAGCCAAACATAATCGATCCTCTTCCCAAGATCACCGACGACAAAGCGAACGACCATTTTCGAAAAATTCGTAACTTGTTCCAAATGAATTTAATCTTATTGGTATATTATTTAGAACCTGCTAAAATTACTAAGAGCAGACATCAATTTGTATGTAGCTCCCTTTTCTTGAAATTGATACCGATCATTCTTATTTTACATAACGATCTACATTGTACCGATTTGTATGCTGAATCGATAATGTCACGTTCGGCGTCGTTGAATACCCCGAATTTTCATGGATACACCTGATCGTGTAATTATTATTTGCACGAACTGCAAATTATTGCCTCTTTCATGACAGCCGAGGTACTCCGAAAATATTGACATTGCGTGATTTGTTTATTCGCAGACTTTGGTTGTTGCTGTCCCTTGGCATGGTGATCGTCGGCACCGTATACGACGTCATGTTTTACCAAAAACGACTGAGAAAGAAGAGGGACTTCCTCACGTTCGAAAACAATAACACTGCTGGTGAGCACGAACACGACGATTGATGGCCATCGATCACTCCGATTCCCTTGATCGTTCGTCAAA
This sequence comes from Lasioglossum vierecki, assembly GCA_028455595.1. Classification (NCBI taxonomy): domain Eukaryota; kingdom Metazoa; phylum Arthropoda; class Insecta; order Hymenoptera; family Halictidae; genus Lasioglossum; species Lasioglossum vierecki. The sequence continues at coordinate 19,906,328 of CM052338.1, read as the reverse complement.
ATTTAGGATACGTCGAAAAGAAATTTGGACTTGAAGACTGCGGATTTTGTGCATCTGCGACATTAAAAAAGACATTAGAAACAGAAAAATTATTTTAAAATGTGCTTCATTTTTATTTATAATTGTCATCGATACGACGAACATTTTTATTGAACATAGAAATCCGCAGTCTGTTTAAAGTTCAAATTGATTTTTGGATCGAAGCATTTAATTATGTTTATTGACAGAATTGAAGAATGACGTGGAAGAGAAGCGCGAACCAGAACCGGAAAGCGTCTCGTTGGACGATCATAAGCCGGTGTCTATGGTAGGGAAGATTCTCCTGTGCTTCTCTGCATATTCGAACGCAAAACAGATCTTCACGTTTGAAACTGGACCGGACTCGCTGCCAGTGATACACGGCCTCAAGTGCTTGAGCATGGCGTGGGTCATTTTCGTACACACCGCTTACTATAGCAACAATTACATGGGTAAGAGAGTCCGTAAAAATTAGCAAACATTCTTGAGCTGCTTCTCAAAAAAATTGTTCTGGTTGAAGACATTTTTTTAGTGAAATTTGACACATTTTTATGTATTTACTCAGACCAGAGCTTTATTTTTAATTTAATAATAATCATATTGATTGTTCTTCTCTACTTGCGCAAATCAATTTTTATCTACCGGAACGTGAACTGAGAACAAGAGCGGGTTTTCAACAAATAGTCTTGTATCTTTCTCTTTTTTTGTAAATACTTATGTAAAAAGAGCTTCTGCCCATTTATAATAAATAATAATAATATATTCCTAACTGTTTAGCAGTATAGCGATTGGACTGCGGTTTTCATGAATTTACTACAAAAACGAGTAAATTGAATTCAAAGCAGTGAAAATATTTAAAGTTAAAAATGGTTCACAAATGTAAATTTAAAAGTCTGCGGTCTAGTAATTAGCCCGTGTTAATACGTGCCCTCTTTTCTGCCAATCTAATCATCGCTTCGAAGGAATAATCGCCGATTTTTCCGGTTTCAGTGAATACACCGTTGGGCGCGATATTCACGGACGGGTTGATTGTGCAAATAATTAGCAACGCGACCTATTCTGTGGACACGTTCCTCTGCATAAGCGGTTTCCTGATGGGATCCATCTATCTGAAGGTGATGCGCAGAGAGAAACCAACGTTGACAATCGGCCTAAGCATGCTGCAGCTGATTTTACAGACCATCAAACGATTTATTAGGTAAATGCATCTTGCGATCATGAAACCTGGTATCGTCGAAACTGAATTATATTTCTAAACCGTTGCCTCGTTTTAGGCTCACGCCAACGTATATCATCGTGATATTTATCGCAATACTAAACTACACTTATTATGACAAGACTTCGACGTATGAAATATTCGAGTCCCCGAGTTACTATTGTTCGAAATACTGGTGGAGGAACCTGCTCTACATCAACAACTTCTTCTCGTGGGAAGAACTGGTACTGAACACATTATTTATTTAGAAATAATTTATTTTTCATTGCTATTCTCCTTGAACATCCTCTGCGAAGGTCAGGGTTATCAGAATCACTTTATTGTAAACGGATCTTCGGACTTCAGTATTGATATATGTATAATGAAAAATTCCAATTAGTTTAAATTACAAAGAACGAAATTTTGCACGGTGTTTCGTTGTTTCAGTGCCTCAGCTGGAGTTGGTACATTGGCAACGACATGCAGTACTTCTTCTACGGTACCATCCTGCTGATGCTGTACACCTGGTAAGCAACTCTCTTCTTTGTCTGATCCATAATTTCTCAAAATTGAAACATTGCGTATGGAATAGATAACAGAAATAGTTTACTCAATAGGGTGCAGATAAAAAATTTCAAATTGGAGACTATGATTTAACAGTGGGTTTAGGGATTAAAATAATGAGAATGTGTCTATCCAGATTTTTATTAATTTTTGTTAGTAATATATGCCCGAAAAAATATTAAAAATATTATAACAGGTCATGTTGACGCGTTCTGTAAACGTAGTATTAAAAACAATTGGGAAAAGCTAAATTCTTGGTGAACCATTCCAGGCGGAACTACGTCGGCTTGGGTGTGGGCGCAGTAACGTTGCTCTCATGTATGATATCGAATGGATACTTGGCGTACGATCTCGATTTTGTGCCCACGTAAGTATCTCTTGAAATAATCTCTCTCAGTCCAGTAGTGTTTTCTTAGAAACAATTCTACAATTGTTTTTTCTGTTTCTCTTCAGGGTGGACGATGTGCATAGAACGTTGACAGCGTTGTACATGCGACCATGGCTCAGGATTGGACCATTCCTTGTGGGAATGGCCACTGCGACCATTATCGACAAGATGAACTACAAACTGAATCTTACAACGGTAAAAACATTTTGTTCTGCAGTCTATTTATTATATGCGTGTTTAAAAAAATTTGTACACAATTTTAGAATGTTCCAATTGCGCCTTTTACCGAACTGGCAAATGGAAATCAGTTCTACATTTCAGTACAAAAAACTATGAAGATAAAGATTTATCGAGATTCCTACATGTTAAATAATTATCAGTATAAATTTGAACAGGGGCACGATGGTCACGATTGTCAACTCAAGAGTCAAAGTATTCGTCAGGGTCTAAGATTAATTTAAATATTCCAGAAAGGCAAAGTACTCGGCTGGACTTTGGGCGTGCTATGCAACTGCACAATTCTCTTCGGCGGTATGGACAGAAATCTGCCGATGCACTTGAGTATTATCAATACCGCCTTCAGTAGAACATTTTGGGGCTTTGGCATATCGTGGTTAATAGTCGCGTGTATAACGAACAACGGAGGTAATTAAGCTCTTCTATCTCTTAACACTAGGTTTACAAAACTGTAAATTTGATAAAAATAACTACAATGTTTTTAGCCATTTTTTAAAGGCAATACGTAACCAAAGATATAAACTCGTTGAATAATTCCGCATGGATGTAATCATAAATTAAAAATATTAGAACGCATCCCGTAAACCTAGTGCTAACAACATAACATTCTTCGATCTTAAAATTCTTCTTCTTTCTTGATCATAGGTATCGTGAACACGATCCTGTCGTACAAAATATGGATACCATTTAGCAGACTAACATTCTGCGCTTACCTCTTGAATCCATTTATCATAACATCGTTGAACTTGTACAATTATCACCCGCAGTACTTTGACATGTTGACAACGGTCAGTAGTTACATAACCGAAGAATTGACTAATTGATCGAATTGAAAATTATAAATCATTCCACTTTCTCAGGCTAACATGGGCGTCGGAGTGACGGTGATCACTTACATCTGCAGTGTGTTGCTCTCATTGGTCGCGGAGGCGCCTGCTATAAACGTGCTCAGGATTTTAGCGAATCCAAACAGAAGGATGAAATGAGTAGGTACAGATACAATCATCCTAAATTAATGGGTTATTCAAATCTTTTCGCTATCATCGATGAAATATGTCGTTTTCGTCACAGTAGAATTGCCGAACTCGTTAAAATCACGAATTCAGATCTCCCCTTTTACAATTCGAGAAGTTACAGAAATATTTCTATCTAATCTTCTCACAGAACTTTTAAACATTCTTCGGTCTGATTAAAATGAAACAGAATTCGTATTGCCTATAATTAAACAGTGGATTTTATGCATTTATGGCAAAAACGTTAGTAGAATTTGAAAATGCTGTTATATTATTTCAACCTATTAAACATATTGAGAAAGAAAATCAATTTCTATATCACTCCAGCTTGTTTCAATTTAGATGGAAAATTTTAATTTGCATAAAGATCCGCTGTTTATCAATAACTTATTGTCTCTGGTTACTTCTACTAAATTAGAGAAACATTTGAATAAGCGACCAAGATCGAAATTACGATTCGATGTCGTTTGAAGCAGCAGATATGTCACAAACACATGAAGCAAATATTTGAAAATGTTAAAAAGTTCCGTCACTAGATGAATATGCGCTGGTGTGGGGATCAAGAATAGTCCCAAGTGTTCAGACAGAACAGTATCTCGTTCCGAGTAGCGAAGGCAACAGGCTGACCGGATGGTCTCTTTTTTTGCAGGAGTCGGCGCGTGTTTCCTACATTCTACGACGATTGGGAAGGAGGACAGGCCCGTAGAGAGTGGATTGCGCAACATTCGTAAACGTTCAGCGTTCTCTTTCCTTTTCATTTATCAACGAGCGTTTTGTACATAGCGATTGCGAAGTTCTTTTAGTAGAACGACGCCCGCCGTTGGCTCCGGCGAGAGAGGAGAGATGAGAAGGAGGAGAAGGGAAGCGTGGAGAGGCACGTTTTACAGTGAACTACAGATCGTTAAAAGAAGGACGGGCGAATTGCGTGTCATGATTCGCAACTATGAGTGAACCGGGGAATGTATCCTGACCGGTGCCGACGATGTAAGCGATCGGTTCGCTCGGGAGGCTTGCTCGCGTCGATCCTCTTCGAGCTGTTTCTCCAATTGCTCGCTTAAGACTAGAAGTTCCCTCGTTCGTTGGTAAACGGGATCCTTTGGAACAGCGAGGAAGAAACACGGTGAAAAACAAATTAGGAAAGAAAAGACTTAGGAAGATAGTATAAAAGAATATGACAAAGATACGATTGTAAATAGAATAAAAATGGAGCCTCTTTTAAGTTTTACGAACCTGCTGTCGCATACTAAGATTCCATCTGCAGTACACGCTCTTCCATGGTTTTATGTACCTCATGCTAGCTATCGGCAGCAAGACCGATTGGTAGGTCGGCGTTGACCAGTACAGAGGGTTCTGGTAGAGAGATAATTGACTGTTCGTGTAAGACCAGAGCGACACCGTTTTCTGCTTAACCTGTGCCTGTACCCTCTCGCGTTCGCTGTAGACATTGTACCAACGATTAGCATATCCTCCGAAAATTCGCAGATCTTATAAACCCAGCCCACACTGTCCAACTAATTCTCTATCAAAGTTTTCTTGACCGTTAACCCCTTTAACATCATCTAAACACCTTCCAAGACCCATAATGTTATAAAAGAAAAACATAGTCGTATTTTCGTAGGTCAAAAAAGATTGAATCCACGGAAGAACCTTTCGGCTGGACAGTAGTGGTGTGATAAAAAACGCGACACCTGCCTGCTGTACAAAAACGTGCCGAATCTGCAAGAGTACAGATGATCAAGTATAGTGATAAGAAAATGTTCGTTGAACTCGAACGCGTTCGGAAACTGTCGGCTGATTTGCCATACGCAGTCCATGAACTGCAGGAACACCGGCGACCTGTCAGCGTCGCTGTGATGTTCATCACCATGACCGATTCTCTAAAGACAAGTTTGTCGGGATTAGAACAATCCGCGTGATATAAAGCATAGATAAATTACGCAATCCATGTCGCGCACCTGTTGAAATTTGTGGCCGAAACTAAGCCACTCCTTTTCTATGAGAACCTCAAAACCTTTGATAGTTCTGTAATACGGATCTAACATTAACATGGCAAGAGCTGTGAGCTGCAAACATTTACAAACATTAAAGGGCACGTATATCGCAATCAGGTACAGACAACGTTTGTCGTAATTACCTGTGCGGTTCTGTCCCAGCCGTCGGAGCAGTGTACTAGCACCGAGGTCTTGTGATTATCGACTTTGTCCACTATCTTGAGCGCTCCAGCGAGCACGTGTTTGATATGTTTCAGCCAGACAGTGGATTCGATCCCTGAAAACCATCTCGCTTCATCGATCTTTGGAAAGCATAATTCTGAAAGGTAACGAATATCAATGGTAGTTGTCGTAGCACGAGCTCAGTCGAGTTATAAATGATTAAGGTTGACTCGTTTCCAGGATTGCAAATTATCGAGAAATAAGAAAGTGCATATCCCGCGCCCTTGCAGTCCTGAAATAAAAGAACCGGCACGCAACAAGCCGAATACCTTTCACTTTTCTAAGGCTTTCCCTCATCACGTGAATATTAGGAATTTCTAAGAACACTAGCTCTGCGTTCTGATAATCATCTTCGTTTTCGTAGCCGCCACCCTTCGCCTTATTCGCTACCGCATTCGGCATTGGTCGAGCGTCCATAATAAATAACTTGTGACTCTGCGCGTTCGCATCCATGATTAACTGAACGTATCGCTCGTCTTCGCGACTTCTTTTCCCACCGACGCCCACCAAAGGCTGGGCGCAACGAGTTATGGTCGCTTGACTCTCCGGGTGAATCCACGAGAGCACCGGAAGTCTTCCTTTGCTCCTAAATGCCGCGGACGCTTGTAGATCTTCGTCGGTCGCTACAGCGGGTACTGCCCATACGGCAGGGTAGCTGTCGCATATGGAGTACGTGTCATTGATCTTTGATATTTTCCACATATCATTGTTTACCCCCTGGAAATAATCTCAATTTAGTTTTTAATATTCCACTACGGTGTTTCCGTAGGGCAAGGGGTTAAAGACAAAAGCCTATGTAACGCATTTACCATCCTTTTCAATTCCGCTATGGGTTCGTAGACGTTCCAACCGTTCTCGGGGAATGTCTCAGAATATTCGAAGGCAAACAACGGTAGCTTATGAGACAACGGGAATGAATACTGTTGGAGCTTCTCGAAAACGTCCCTCCGAGAATGGTTCTCCTGCTTGTGGGCAAATCTCAGATTTCTCATGTCCTTGCAGAACGCTTCGATTCCATAGGAATTCTCTCTTCTGCTAGACGCTCCTCCGACCTTTTCGATTCTGCTTACCACACCCAAAGGTACTTCGACGACATACGGTGTCTCGCGATCCACACTCCGAAAATGAAGCTTGTAATTCGTGACGCTAAGGATTCCTCTGGCTGGTCCTGAATACGGGCACAGATATGTTACCTCGTGAGCTATGCCCTGCATTCTTTCTCCATTTAAAAGCGTTGGACCTGTGTCTCCGCTAGACAAATTCTGCAATCGGAAAAGTCGCATGTTAACGTTCAGATTGATCGTTTTACTCAGTTTTACGGGGTAAGGCATATAAACCAGAACACCTGAATACTTTATACCTAATCTATTAGGTCTTCTGAGGGACATTAATGTTTTCAAATGGCACTACATATATATTATGACTTTGAAGTAGCCGTCAACAGTAACAATGATTATTTAGGTATTCTGTTGCACATTTGCGTATTTTTTAATAAAATAAAAGCGAAGAAACGGAATCTTGTAACAAAAGCATACGAAAAATGAAAATCAAGATAAATATTTGAGAAAGGAAATTCTAGAAGCACAGAAAGCATTGAAATCGACAAACTGCATTGATTTTGTTCGTCCAAGAACAACTCACTTTCACTTGATTCTCTTTTCTAGCTTCTAAAGCAGAGACAATATTGTTATCTGTCGAAGTAGAGCTCGAAGAAAAACTTTTGGAATGAGATGCTTTTTCCCAGCTTTCCTAAAGAAGGTTGAATGCTTGCATAGAGTTAGATAGACGTAAAGATGTGTTAGCGAGAGGCCAGATTCGATTATATGAATATTTGTGTTACCGATTCTTGACCCATTTTGGAATTGAGCGAGCTGCTCTTACTGTCAGAGTTCAGGGAGTCTGAGCTAGCATTTTTAGAATTGTTCTGCTCCACGTTCAGGAGTTCGGCGCTTCCTCTTTTCTCCATTTTCACGGTTCCAGTGGTTCCCTGTTTGGTCACTTTTAATGGAACGGTACAATTCTGCAGAATTCTAATTGCTACATCTGAAAATATGGAACAATTGAACAACTGGGAATTGGAATGTGTGGTAATTGGAATTCTAGTGGCATAGTTTCAGCGGTACATTTCTGCCTGTACCGCTTAACCTCAAAAATTCCGTAAACATGCTACACGGCATATATCGTAATTTAGATGATAATTTGACAAGGTGCGGTTGCACGAATATTACGAAACGTATGAGAAACGTTTATAGAATGCATAACGCAGTTTATTAATTGCGTAGAAAGAATCTTTTTCAAAGGAACGTAGCCACGCCCAGACGTATTATAAGTAACATATTTATACGCCGGAAAACAAGTAGACTGCAACTGTGTTTTCATACGAACAATAACCCAGCACACTAACCTCGCTTATATACAATTAATTAAATTACTCGGGTACGTTCGATTTCCATCAATGCAACTTTTGTTTGACAGCCATAGTCTGCAGCTCATTCAGTGGAAGCTCGATAGAATAAACGTGAAAAGCCAACGGAGTTCGAATTATGTTCACCTGTAGCGCTGATGGGGATGTGCATTTAGAACATTTAGAATGCACCTGTTCACCGACGGGAGTATCTCGTCGGTGACCTGTTGCCCCTATGCAATCCTTTTATCATTCTTGTTGACAAACAAATCTTCAATATTTTTTGATAATGATATTAATGATATTAATGAATTGCATTTTTAGCGATTAATGTAAATAAACGTATGAACAAAATCGAGATAAAAATATAGAGAGCATTGGAAATTACGATTCATTTTTCTTCTATTTTGTATACGTAACTAAATCTGTTCTATTTTGAATAATTTTGATAAAATGTTACTAATTCGTTCTATTTTTATAAGATTGTGAGAGCCTGCGGCACAAATTTAGGATCCGCAATTGCATTATGCAATTTGCATGATTCTTTGCCGACTCGAAAAAGAAATTTTTATAATTTTATTGTTATTTTCTACCTTATCGACGTTTGCGGTTCCGTCGATAACATTTGGCTAACAGTTTGACCGTTTTGCCACTGGAAAAGCGGTATATTTAATTTTCTCTATATAGGATAAAAGGAAATTATTAAAATATTTTTGCTTATTAATTTATTTACATCTTGAAATAAGTCTGTCTCTAGAGACGCCCGTAATGACAATAAGATATATTTTCCAAACTTATTAATTAATAAAAGGACGACTTTATCCTTCTGACCATTTGTTCTCGAGATATTCGCGTTCAATTCGAATTTTCTAGTTGCGCAGAACATTTGCTAGCAAATTTGAAATTTTGCAATTTATATTGTGAATACAATTCTTTCAAACCCCCTACCCAGATAAAACAGAAAAAATATTTAATTATTATTTTTCCGAAACGGATAGATTAAAATTTTTTTTTTAATATTGCATTGTTATTCTTTTTAAAATCATGTTTTCAATTTCAAGTCTCTATGTCATCGGGAAGTTAGTTTAAAATCAATTGCAAAATTCGTCATCGAACAGACAGACAAGAAACCGAGCTAATTAAATAATAATAAATAATGATCATTTTTCTACAATTTCGGAATCCCGATGTGTATCTTTTTTTCCAATGCACGACGCTCTGCTCAACAAAACAATTGCACACTACTTCGCCTGGTAACGATGCCCGTTTGACTTCACAGTTTGGACATGCCGGGCGCCCGATGAAGGCGTTAAAAAATTCCCAGTAAATCAGCAACAGCATTAACAATGTTTTCCCGGGCCACAAAATCCATCGTGAAAGTCATTGGCCAGCGAAAATATCACGCCGGCGAAGAAAACATTAAGGTGTGTGTTCGTTTCCGTTAGCGAACGGATCTCCGAGCTGTGAACGATTCGTTCGATTGCCACCGATCCTAATCATTTCGCAATCTCAACGATACGACTATTTGGTGAGCAGGTGACGTTGATGGGAGGCGCAGGCGAAATTGGCCGGACCCTGACGCAGATGTTGAAACCGAAACTCAACGTGCTCGCTTTGTACGACGCTGCATCACTCAACAAACGATTTCCGGTCAGGTTTTACAGCATTTCCGACGTCGAGCAACCGAAACCTGTCGTAAGATCTCCATTCTTCTCTAATTTCAATAAAAATCTGATTTTCCCACTTTCGTTTCGACTATCGTGCCTCGGAGTGCCGTTTAAACTGGTTTCTTTTCGTTCACATCAATACCCTTGACTTTGTTTTATTTATTTCGAGTGTTTCATGGAAAATTGAAGATAGTATACAGATATTTCCTGTACTATGCATTTAAATATTTTTATGTACAATAGCATTACCTATTGTACATAAGAACCGCATTATTGTAAAATCATGCATTATTTTGTATATTTCTCTTTTTTTTGTAACCACTTATGTAAAAGAGCCGTCTATAATAAATAATAATAATAACGAATGACCATACGAAAGACAAAACTGAAAATATTTGAGCAATTAAAAAATCTTAGTGTCTCTCTTTCGGTTTATTAAAACGTTTGGAACAAGAAACAAATGGTTCTGTGCCATACTGTAATTTACTGTACGATTCCAGTGAATCGAACTGGTCAAATTTGATATATAAAATTTGAGGGATTTCATATATTTAATTAAATTTTACAATAAAAATATTAAATTTACAATCGAACTGGTCAAATTTGATATATAAAATTTGAGGGATTTTATATATTTAATTAAATTTTAAAATAAAAATATTAAATTTACAATCGAACTTGTCAAATTTGATATATAAAACTTGAGGGATTTTATATATTTAATTAAATCTTACAATAAAAATATTAAATTTAGAACTCGTGGATGCTGACCATGTTGGAAAAATCAGTGGTAGCTCCCCGACGTCAGGCAATGCGAGAACCTGTCACTTGTATGACCAATGGCCTATCAAACGTGCCAAAGGTAAGTGTCCTGTATCCTCGCCAGCTACCTTCGATCTAGACTTTTCTTTGCAAATTTAATTGACAAATTTCTCATCGAACAGAATGAAAGTGACGAACTGGTGGAGATTCTACGTCGACTTCCGGTCGCGGAGGGCACAGTGGATCCGCTGAACAAATCGAGGGCGATTGCTTCACAGGTAGATCGTTGTATTTTTAATCGTCTGGAATATGTCGCGAGAATTGGAACGGTAGATCGTTCGATCGCGTTTCGTTAAGATGGGGAGGAGGATAGGGATGCGAATCGGAGGCTGGTGGGGCGTCGTTGATATGCTATTTTCTTGTTCGAATCTGAAGTAATATCGGCGCCCCATCGGCCCTGGGACAAGGACTCCTGATTTTGCACACCCATCAACCTAATATCAGAGTCGGGTCTCTAATTGCACGAAATTTGATCAATGAAAAATGAAAGGGAAAACGACACAACTTAAGAAGAGGATATTCAAGATATTCGCAATATCTTGGAATCCTTTGTATTTTCAATTTTTGCTAATTTTTGTTATAAACGTATGAAAGCCACAGTCTGTTTATATCCAAAAGCGTTCACGTTCGACGGTGCATGTTTTAAGCAGAGTCTCATCTCGAAGTTTCTCTTTCGATCCCTGGTTAGAGGGTCGTAGACGCATCCTGATCACGTTCGAGAGGGTCGCGCGGGTCCTTTCGAAATATCCTTTTTCCCCGGAGGGAACGCAAGACGAGAGACGATGGACGGGGGCGATGAAAAGAGACAAACATGATCGACGTATCGACTTTTCACTTGATTCTCGAACAACGAACGAAGAAACAATCGTTTCTATCGAACAAGGATCGATGTCCTTAGTCGATGCGTCGATCCGCGTTCGAAGCGATCTGCTTCGAGGACTGAGCCTTCCGTTTCGAGTTCCTATCATCTTCTAGCACCCCTGGCAGAAATTGTTCGATCATAATGGTCGGTACGATTATTCAAATGATCATTCGAGCGTTTATCGAATAAGGAAAACAGTTTTATTCGTAGTTTCCCCAATTTTTCAGTAATCATGTTGGCAGGGTAGTAGACGTTTGTCAAACATAATGTTACTACGGAAATTGTATTCAATGGAGCGTGATAAATTATTAAGAAACTTTTAATACCTTGGACAATGAAAATAATGCTACTATCATGAATTATTAAGACAGTTCCTAATATTATTATTAGGCAATTTATTTTATAATTTATTAAAAAGATAGATGAGTCTGATTGTAGATTCTCAGACGATCAGAGATGACAGAACAAAATTTTCTGATTCTGTACTTCGTAAAAAGATGTATTGAAACCGCGTTTCTATCTTAACATCTTACTACGAAACCTGTAACTCTAAATTCCTCTATCTTCTGTAAATAATTCGCTCAAAAATAATACACTAAGATAAAACGACCAAACACGAACCGTTTCCGACTAATAAATTTCCGAAAAAGTAACTCTGGATTTGTGGATCGAACAGTTTCTACCAGGGGCGTACCGTTGCCTTGAGGGGGCGAAAAATATCGCACTGACCTTGAAATCGTCTCTCCGTCTGTCCTCAGGGGGATAACGCGTGCTTCGGCCACGGGATTCTTCGAGGTCCCCGGGTCCTCGGTGAGATGGGTCCCGACAAGGCCCGACAAGGTGGTCGGATCGTCACCGAGATCTATAAGCAGCTGCCCGATCTCGTGGATCGGCTTGGCTGGGATCGCACGAAACGGGGAAATCGGCCAGCACTGCGGCAGTTATCTACATTTACGATGTCGAGCGAAAAAGCGAGTTTCGAAGGCGAGCAGGAGCTTGACCCTATGAGAAACGAAATTCCTGCGACCATGGAAGCGTCGAGCAAAAGGAAGTTGAAAGAAAACAAGAGATTGTGCGGAAACTCCGCGTCCATTACAGAGAAGAGTTCCTTAAAGGACATCGACAATCGAACGGAAAGAAGGAAGACTCGTCCTAGGAAGCTGAAGGAGCATAAAGTATTTCTGGAAGGTTCATCGAACTCTGTGAAACGAGGCAGCAACATAAAATCGAGGAACTGGACGATACCAGCTGCATTGTCCGATAAAAAGCCTAAGCTGTTATATGGATTGGTGCAGCAGAGACGCACCCCAATCGCCTGGTTCTTCTCGAGCCTCTTCGAGAATCAGAAGACCGACGTGTTCAATGATTTCCAGAGTGTCAGACAGCAGAGTAGGATGAGAAAGTTTGATCGTGAAAGAGCGCCTTCATCTTCGATGAAGATCGCTGGAGGAGACAGACAGGAGACACCCACTTCAATGCCAAGTTCGCTGGACGAGCCTGTTGGAAAGCTTTTGGAAGCGGAAGGGATAGTTGAGGAGGTAGAGGAGCCGAGGGAGACGATCGATGGATCGTCGGTGCAGAATCCTGGTGAGACGAAGCAGTGGGTTGCGTCCTCGTCGAGCAACGAAACGATGAGCGAGTTGAGCGAGTCTCCACGAGCGTTGACGAGCATTTCGTCCAAGCTGTGGCAGTTTTTGGAGAACCTGAAGACCGGCAGACGGAAATCCTCTTCCATGAGCAGTTTAACTTCTTACAACTTGGACTCGCTCTTCGAGGAAGCTGCGCCGATTTATAACCGCGTCGGTGGCGTTCGTTTCTTCTCGAAAAGCGATCGCTCGAAGGCTATTTTCAAGGATAAGCTGAAGAACTTCGCGACGAAGAAGAACTCTGGCAACCCCGGCATTCCCGCCAAGAAGAATGAGCAGAAGAAGAACAGTTCTTGCGCCAGTGGCGACGGTGATGCTTGCAAGCTACCGGAGAGATACGGATCTCCTTGCAAGGAACTGAAGCGCGATTGTGGCACGGTGGAGGACGTCTGCAAGAAGTACAGGGACGAGAAACGATACGGGACTAGTTGTAAGAGTAGCCAGGATCCTTGCGCTAAAGCCAGGAAGGAGAAGGTGTACGGGAAACCTTGTAAGCAGTTTCAGGACGACTTTGGCAGCGACGATCCATTGGATAAATTCTGGAAGGATAAGGTTTATGGCAAACGCTGCAAGAAGAAATCCAAAGTCTGTGGGAATCCAAAGTGTGGGGACACGGACCCCTGCGGAAAAAAGAAGTCTGATCCTTGTGGCAAGAAGTCTGATCCTTGTGGCAAGAAGCCTGATCCTTGCGGCAAGAAGCCTGATCCTTGCGGCAAGAAGAAGCCTGATCCTTGTGGCAAGAAGCCTGATCCTTGCGGCAAGAAACCTGATCCTTGCGGCAAGAAGAAGCCTGATCCTTGCGGCAAGAAGGAGCCTGATCCTTGCGGCAAGAAGAAACCTGATCCTTGCGGCAAGAAGAAGCCTGATCCTTGCGGTAAGAAGAAGCCCGATCCTTGCGGCAAGAAGAAGTCCCCGCCTTGTGGAAAAAAGGATTCCAGCAAGAAGGAAAAGGGGAAGGAGTGTCCACCCGTGTTCCGAGCGCCAGGATGTCCGCAGGACGAGAAAGGTGGCGGAGGAGGAAAGTGCAACGATTCGAAAAGAAAATATTCAACCGACTCAAGGATCTACATGCGCAGCAGTTTTCTCAGCAAACAAGACGTTCTCCTCAGCTTCCCAAGGATCGTAGACAGACCCTCTATGCCCGAACTAACTGCCAGGATAGATCCTTGAAAGATTCGTCGGTTTAACTTCAGTATAGTCGATGGATAAAAGTGTGCTCGTCCGTCTTGAACAATCAACGAGATCGATCGAATACGTTTCGTTTTGTCTGGACCTCGTTCGCGTCAATAAACGTCGTTGCATTCGAGTCTCGTGCGATTTATTCAATCGTGTGATCAGTTCGTGCGACAGCTTAACACGTTCGCTGCAAAGATTTGTCTCGTTGCTCATCTTAACTATTCAAATGACTTTTATTCAATGTAATAGACGAATCTCCGATTGTTATGCTGTGTGTACTATGAAACCAGACAATAAAATGTATAATATTAATTAATTAATTAATTATGTTTAACCGCAGCACTCTGTACATGAACCAGCACAAACTCTTAACAATCTTTGTGTATCTGTTTTAAATTCCAGCTGCAGCCGATGCCAGCATCCTCCGGAAAGCCGTGCCCTGTCGAAGTAAGTTCTAATAAAAAATCTTTTTGTACTTTGAACCTCTAACGAAATTGGAGAGACGATCTCTTATAAAAAAAACAACGTTGTTGCTTAAACCACGAGACTCGTCGCTATGGCTCCACCTCCCTTCTGCCTCTTCCTCATCATCGAGTCGATTTCACCGCGAGTATCAAATTCGAAAGCGACCAAAAACAAACAAAATCACAGTCCAAAATCAATCGAAACTATGTTGGATGATCCTCTCTCCCCGCAGAGGACTGTTCAACGCGTAATCGAGGACCGAAGCAACAGGGGTCCTTTGTCGATGAGCAGGGTTTCGGATGGATACGTTACGAGGATCGAACGTGACGAGCCTTCGATCGTCGACGAGCAAGGTCATATCGACATTTGGCAGGATCCTGTCGTGTGGATGCACGACAGGCTGCGTAACGACGACTATTTTCCCCAAGGCGATGAGTTCGAGGACGAGATCGGTTTTGACGTCGGCCAACTGCACCTAGACTTGCCTAGAAGAGCATATAACGAAGAGGACACGATGCCATATGCTTCGAGATCGTCTGATCAGCATTTGGACATATCTCACTAATAGAAGAACGCTTTGTTGTTTGAACAATCACCAGTCACCTACTCGAGGATCATCGCGTTGATCGTTCGTTCTAGATTCGTCTAAATTAGAATATCAAGAGATTTTCATTGTTCGCGGACTCCGCCTTTGCGATCTCGTTGTTCTACGTCTATCGGAAGTTGATACGTCGGCGCGCAGGAGGGAGGTGGGGACAGGCAAAGGCTAAGGCGAAAGTGAGAGCGAAATCGTTGACAACACGATACACATCTTGAGCAATAATAGCAGAATGTCATCTATATACTGATATCCAGGCGGTGAGACGGGGAGAGTTCCGATTAGGTGAGCCGGACTGCGGCGAGGAATCGCCAGGATGGCCAAAGAAGAGCCCTTGCCACCCGCCAAAGGGCCCCTGTAAGCCCCAAGGTCCACCGGGGTATCCGCCTAAAAAGAAACCGGAGAAAAAGCCGTTCTGTGTCAAATGCCCGGCCAAGAAACCGTGCAAAACGAGGAAATGTTGTTAGGTGTCGCTCGAGAGACAGAGGGTACGTGGAGGGTAGCGGCTAGGCACCGGGATGTTCGCCACTTCTAGCGATCGCAATCTGTTGTCCATAGCTTGTGGCGCGCTCGATCATCGCCAATCATCGTCGAGCTAGAAGCCGGTACTGTCTGGGATCCTCGTTCGGCAAGTTTGCGATCGGCGGTTGGAACGGAACGCCCACGAAGCCGCTCAATTTCGGACTGTTGTGCTCGAGAAGCTTCGGTACAGGAATATCGAGGACGGACTCTTCCCTCGTCTCGTTCAACAAGGAATCGAAAATCTACGCGACACTGCAGCAGAGGAGCTTCTCCAGGAGCAACAAGAAGGACCCTACAAACTGGCCACCGAAGTTCGCTCCGGACTCCAAAAAGTCAGGTGGTTCCCCACCGTGTGCTCCGCGAGGTCCACCCTGTTGCCGAAAGCGGCCCAAGAATCCCAAATGCGAAACATGTGCGCCGCCTTGTCCACCACCGTGCCCTTGTCCGTGCCCGCCGCCACCCCCGAAGGCTCCGCCACCGAAGATCTGCTACCGGAAGTGTCCTCCACCTCCGAAACCTCCGAAACTACCCAAGTGTCCCAAGATACCGGCCCCACCGCCTCCACCACCGCTTCCTAAGATACCCAGGCCTCCCAAGTGTCCGAGACCCTGTCCTCCGCCTCCTCCACCCCCACTGCCAAGATGTCCACCACCACCAACCTGTCCAGAATGCCCGCCGCAGAGGGTGTGCCCGCCACCTCCGCCCTGTGAGCCGTGCCCCTGTCCTCCTCCTTGCCCTCCACCTTGCTGTCCACCGCCTCCACCTTGCCCAATGTGTCCTCCACCCATCCCTTGCCCTAAACCGTTGCCCTGCCCTCCTCCACCTCCCAAAGTCTGCCCTCCATGTCCGCCTTGTGCCGAGTGCCCGAAACCTCCTCCATGCCCTCCACCACCGCCCTGTTGCCCTTGCCCTTGCCCGCAGCCACCTCCTCCTTGCCCTTGCCCCAAACCCTGCCCTCCTTGCCCGCAAATGCAGCCTACCTGTCCCAAGGATGTGCCATCCTGCCCCAAATGCGAGACTGGGGGTAGGAGGTCTGGAAAGGGGAACAGGAGAAACATGTCCACTTACCACGCAGGCCCTTGGCACCTGATCAACAGGAAGCTTCACGTTCATTCGATCCTGATGGGCAAGTCGTCCAAGCCTAAGCAACCAAATTGTCAAAGTGCCGGCGACATCTGCAAGAAGCAGACCGGGAAAGGATCCTGTGTGCAGACTTGCAACAAGAAGAGCGAATGCGATACGAAGAAACCTGTATGTGGGGATCAGAAGAAGAAGCCGAAGAAGAAGAAGAAGAAGAAAGAACTCTGTCCAGATAGATGCATCCCCCGGAATAAATGCGACCAGCCCATTGTCCCAGTCCCGGCCAAGATGAACTACGCACCTGCCAAGTGTCCCAAACCTAAGTTCGTGATCCTGGAACCTTGCCCGGACGTCCCCAAGGAAGCTGATGAGACCTGCAGTACTGGGTCTCACAGTATGACTCAGGAAATAGTCTGCACCCCACGACCATTGCCCAAGCCACCATCCGATCCTGTGATCCTGTGCCCCTGCCCACCACCGCCTAAATTGCATCCTGGCCCCTGTCCTTGTTACGCGTTTAGCAAGGAAATCGCGCAGGCCATCCCGTTGCCCCCCTGTCCACATAAGGAGAAGTATGTATGCTGCAAGGACTCGTTCTACTGCATACAGGAGCAGAAGGTATGCAAGTTGGACAAGGGCTGCGACAAGAAGAAGAAGAAACAAGAGAAGAAGAAGAAGAAGAAGCCGTGAAGGTAGGATCCTTGTTTCACCAACGTGCTTGAATTATGATGAATTTTTCTATCGTTCGAGACAATGTTTAACCGACTGTTTTGTTTGTTTAGGTGAAGCAGAGTCTCGCGAAGTCTGTCAAATATCATATTCGGTCTCCGGGATCGATGCTAGTCTTAATTATTTTGATCGACTCATTCGGCTGCCCTCGGCCCTGGGATCGAAGAAGCAAAGTTCTCAAAATTGTCCACCATGTTTTTTTTCGATTTTTCTCGATCCTGGGCTCGCTCGAGACGCGAGTCGAATGAACCGATTGTTCGTGTGCGTTCTTCGTCGCTCATCCAACATCCAGTTCTCGTCTTAAATTCACGAGTCGTGTCGAGGAGGCTGGGAAAGCCTCCATTCTTTGTTGTAATTCGAAAAGAACTCTGCACGTCTTCCGCTTCAACAATTTTCGAAACGACGAGAGACTCTCGTCGGATGAGCGACGCACGACGCACATTTGATTTTTTGTTTTATAAGAGATGTCCAAGTCCAAATTCGAACAGACTTCGCGGGAAATTAAATGGAGGAGAGAGAACGTTCTTCCCATTTGCTCGGGCGTGGAAGATGATCACCAAGCATGACGGCCTCGGGAAAAAAACGCATCAGCAGCTGCAGATATTGTCCCTGTCTCGATGAAAATTCCTTGTAACCCTAAATCGCAAAGCGAGCAGTCAGCCTGGAAACAGATTTGTTCAGTACTGCGTGAATAAACTTAATTGAGTTTACTACTACATTTATTATAATAATCAAAACATAGTAATACATTTTTTTAAAACTTTTTAACACCTTTACTCTGTATAAAGATCCACAATCTACACCAGACATATATAATGTACTAAATATGAATGAAATATGTATGAATATTAAATGAATAAATATAGTGTAGTAAACAAATGTACCTATGAATATATTTCTTGAATCCCCAATCTTTTTCCGAATATCCTAATGTCATCGAGTTGTACTACTGAATTTCGGATACATTCTTCCTCAACGACAAGTCAGACGGTCAAAAATTTCAGAAAATTTTTCGAAAACCTCGAAAATTAAACTTTGTATTAGGAGAACATGATATCGAAGGAGGTATCCGAAATTTCAGTAGTACAAGTCAACGGCAAGTCAGACGCCCGAAAATTTTCGAAATTCAGTAGTACAAATCAACGACAAGCCAGACGGTCGAAAATTTCAGAAAATTTTTCGAAAACCTCGAAAATTAATCTTTGTATTAGGAGAACATGATATCGAAGGAGGTATCCGAAATTTCAGTAGTACAAGTCAACGGCAAGTCAGACGCTCGAAAATTTTCGAAATTCAGTAGTACAACTCAACGACAAGCCAGACGGTCGAAAATTTCAGAAAATTTTTCGGAAACCTCGAAAATTAAACTTTGTATTAGGAGAATATGATATCGAAGGAGGTATCCGAAATTTCAGTAGTACAAGTCAACGGCAAGTCAGACGCCCGAAAATTTTCGAAATTCAGTAGTACAAATCAACGACAAGCCAGACGATCGAAAATTTCAGAAAATTTTTCGAAAACCTCGAAAATTAAACTTTGTATTAGGAGAACATGATATCGAAGGAGGTATCCGGAATTCAGTAGTACAAGTCAACGGCAAGTCAGACGCTCGAAAATTTTCGAAATTCAGTAGTGCAACTCAACGAAAAATCGGGTGTTCGGGATTAATTAGGATTCAACAAATAAAACGTCAAATACGTTTACCTCACTCTTTATTTATTCATCTCATATTCATGCAACAAGTGATTTTTTATACATGTACATATAATTATATTCTAATTGTTTATAAGAAGACTGTCGAGTTGCTCCATGAGACTCAGCACACCGTCAGACTTCTACTACCATACTGTAATTCCTCCATTATGCTGCAGAAGCCGATGGATATAAATCTGAAACAGCAATATATATATTCTATTAAATAGATGTGCTTCACACAAAGATAAATAGATTACGTTCCTAATAAATAGAACTATTGCACTATCGTATTTTTTAAAATTATCTACAAGTAAATATTCAAAAAATAAGCGGGGAACTAAGAGTCTCAAAGATTCTGATAGAAGTTCCTTCTGATAGAAGGTATCAGAATCAGGTATATTTGATACTGTTTATATTAACTCATTCATAATTACAAGATAATATTTAAAATGTCAGTAGCACACTAAATGCATCTATTATATATTCTATGGAACGACTTAAAATGACTAAATGACTTAAAACCGTAAAACTTCCTCCTATTTTTATCAACTTTTCATAACAGAAGCACATATTAAACAACTATATAACACCACTGATAAATTCTGATAATAGACACATTATTTATAGAAAATATAACCATAAACTAATCACACAGCACAATGCACGATGGTAAACATCAGCTTAAATTCTGTCTGTGCGCAACATAGAGTAAAGAATAATCTAACTAACTAATCCCTTATTTATTGAATTCTACGTGTGTGCAATATTGCCTTGTGCAAAAGAAATTCTACATAAAAAAATCAAGTTGAAATAGATATACGTAAAACCACGATTGTTTACCAATTTTATCCTGAAGAAACGTGGCAAAAATATTTATCCGATTGGTGCAGTAAGGTATACGATCGGAGATCGTTGATAGGTTGCGCAAGAGATGCAGTTTCGAAAAGATTTGTATCGATTCTAGAAAAGTTCAGAGCCATCGCTGGCTGCTGAGGGTGTCCGGATGGAATTCCAGAAGCGGAAGAGAACGGCGACCATCGGTCGTAAACAGGAAATCGATCTGCACAGTCGGAGATATCGGTTGCATCGTTTCGTTCGGTCTGCCCCCCGCCATTCGCGGCGCTAATCATCGCAATCACCGTTGCACAAACGCGCACGGTATTCTCTTTCTCGCGAACAGGATCAAGTGTATCTCCGGCACTGCTACACCTTTCTGACTACATATTTGCAATCTTAGCTTTTGATCGTGTTAACTCCGATCGTTCCGCCACTGAATTTTATATAAGCAATTTCTATTCCAATCGAATAGATTGGAACTAGTAATTGCAATGATTCTCTTTAAGGATAGAATTTCAAGATTTAATTTCCATCTCAGTTTTTACAAGCAACAATGCTTGAGAATATTCGCATTGAAATTGTTCATTGAAATGTATGGTAAACAATATTTTTGCTGAAAGTATTTGACAGAAAGAATCATTTGTTGGACAGTTGTGGATTAATTTACATTAGAGGCGTTCAAGTATCTATCAACTTCATGAAACTATGCAGTCTATCTACAAAGATTACAATATTACTGTAGAAAATGTTGGTTATTAACAGACTGCGGATTTTTATGCGAAATAATAATTTTATTAGATAAAAAAAATATATATTAATTTTCTTTTGAATTTTATCTACTCTTGAGAACATTCGGATTGAAATTGTTCATTGAAATAATCTGACTCGCGGATGATCATGTACGGCAAACAATATTTTTGCTGGAAGTATTTGATAGAAAGAATCATTTGTTGGACAGTTGTGGATTAATTTACAATAGAGGCGTTCAAGTATCTATCAACTTTATGAAACTATGCAGTCTATCTACAAGGATTACAATATTACTGTAGAAAATGTTGGTTATTAACAGACTGCGGATCTTTATGCGAAATAATAATTTTATTACATGAAAAAATATATATTAATTTTCTTTCGAATTTCATCTACTCGGTTTTGCTGTAAACGCATAAAGATCCGCTGTCCAGTAAAGTTAAGAGTGCAACAATTGTTACATCAAAATCGACTTTATACGTATATTATTTTTATTTTTATTATTTATACTTTACATTATATGTCCAGTAGGGTTAAAAGTGCGACGTGACCAAACAATTGTTACATCAAAATCGACTTTATACAAAATGCAAAAAAAATGTCTTCTCACCAGATAGAGAAACCGCTGCGTGAAATCGATTACCGAGGCAGGAATTTAAGTTCGATTAGCAGGGCCCGGCGCCGGAAGCCGTAAATCCCGGGGTTGATTCAACGAATTTGCGAGCGTCCAATCGGGTGGGCCGTCGTGTTCGCGCACAACAGCGGCCGCGGAAGAAGGAATTGCTATTAAAAGCGGTTCGTTACAATAATATCGACATTTATATACGAGCCGGCTCCGGCCGGAGGAAACGTCGTACAGGCGAGGAGGTAGAACGCGAGGGGAGGGACGAGGGTTCTTATCATTTTATTATTGGGGTGAGCAGCCCTCCGTTCCAAGAACGACGCTTTACTTTTACCTTCCATTGTCTGTCCCCTCTCGTAAAGGCTTAAGGGCCGTTTCCAAATGCTCGATTCGATTATCCTCGACGGATTTCGCTTTTTCCTCCATTCGCGACGCTTCGTTACTTCCCGAGACCGTTTTCTAATCGGCGAACCTTCGCGATTTCTAGTTCGACTCCTCGAGGCGAATTTACACCGAGACGAACACCCACGAAGAAGATTCATTATTTTAGTATCTACATTGTTATAATAAAATTGCTTCTAGTAAAATAGTAATAAAGGTTTTGTTCATACAAGATAAATAATCTAAAGTCGTTCTTCAATCACGATTACTCTGCGATAATAACTACAATGAACCTAGAACCATTATCTGCAAAGAAGAATAATATCCGACCAGACCTTTATTGATTGTTATTCTTTACTTGTGCTAATCAATTTTTACGTACCAGAATCAAACACTTAAAGCGAAATTTATGTATGGATTAATTAATCCAATGAATCGCATTATTTCAACAATTATGCACTATTTATAACAGTATTCATATTGATTGTATCAGTATTATTTTGTTTCTTTTTTCTTTGTCTTTGTGTCCATGTCCCTACTTTCTTATTATACGACTTTACGACTTCTTTCTTATTACAACTTTCTTTTCTTTGTAAACACTTATGTAACAACTAATACTTCTTTTTTGCTATAACAATAGTTAATAACAATAAAAATGAAAAAAAATTTATAACGGGACCACCCCCAGGACATACTCTACAAGATGAAAAAGATTTCGTACCGATTGGTTCATCCATCTCGGTGTAATCGGTGTACATAGAAAAAAAGCGAAAAGAAAGGCACATACAGGTCGAATTGAGTAACCTCCTCCTTTTTCGAAGTCGGTTAAAAAAGTCCATAATAAATAATGGTAATAATAAAATTCATTGAACACGGCCAGCGCACATACGTGTCACAATATGCTACATCGCACAAAAAGAATCAAATTAATTTTCAGCATGAATCGTTACCTGTAAAAGTCTTGTAGAAAAGCGTTCTATATCTGATTGTTTTTCCGCAAAAATGCCAGCTATGTGAACAAAGCGATGCGTCCACTTATGCAAATCGTAGCGTATCCTGAAAGCAAAATGTTTATCGTCGATCGCGGAGGTTTCCCGTGATTCGAGAGGCTTCGGTGTAGGTAGCGACGGTGTTGGCAGGTCGGAAGCATCGTCGATAGGAGCCCGGGTGTCGGAGAGCCGTGCAATTCCGGAAGATTGCGCTCGAATTTAGCCGGATCGATCCCCCCGATTGCTCGCGATTGCTGGTTTTGCCGGTGTCTGTACCGCGCGAGATATCGCGAGCATTATCACGGACGTTCACCGTGATTGGTCGGATCCGAGGGTATCCTCTCCTTTTCCTCCCTTTCGTTCGACCAATAAGTGACGTTTCCATTGGAGAAAGGGTCCGAAGGAAGGGAGCGCGAGCGACTGCTAGGGGAACTGCGAGAGTGAAGGAGAGAAAGCCACAGAGCGATAGAGAGGAAGGGACGGAGCGAGGAGGAACGAGAGACGAAGAGGAAGAAGAGAGAGGAAGAGAATGAGAGAGAGAGAGGATGAGGGAAGGGGAGAGTCGGTCGAGGAGACCAGAGGATGAGCACAGAGAAAAAGGGGGCGAGGGGGCCTGGCAGCGGGGGCGGAAGCTGCGAGAGGGCAGAAAACTCCGCGTGCGTTGAAGAGAATCGAGAGAGGGAGAGAGAGAGAGAGGACGGGTCGAGGCTGCGGATGGAAACGAGCGGGATGGATAAACTTCGAAGCGACTGTCCCCGAGGCTGATGCATAATTCAGGAATCGTCACCGGCGAGGATATTGCCAATTTGGCGTCGATGAAAATACGATCGGATTTGTCGGCTACCCCAGAATGGGCTCGTCCGACGTACATCCAGTGAATTTAACACCTTCGCCCGACGTGTCGGCAGCGTACCGTGCGAAATTGCATCGGAGCCAATCGCCGGATCGCCTCTCTAATATCCTCCTTGCTTTCCCGCCGTTCCAACGGTTAATGGGCTCCTGTACCGGCGCTTACCTAACCCCCGTCTCTTATCCACCGTCTTCGAAATTTCGCAGGGGAGACCGCCAATTCCACCATTTTGGTCCACAGTTCGATATTTTGGGAATTATGTGCGCTATATTGGGCGATATGTCCCGTTCGTAGTTGGGTATGTTTTTCTAGAAGCCCAGAAGGTAATCCGATGACAAAATCTTCTTGATTTTACATAATTTCTTCGTGATGTAGGTATCCACAGAGTCGCCATATTTTCCTGATTAAAATGAGTCCAAACATGACACAAATCGCAGCATTATCGTCCTTGCTCGTCCTCCTGTACCGACGCTTACCTAACCACCGTCTCTTATCCACCGTTTTCGCCAATTCCACCATTTTGGTCCACAGTTCGACATTTTGGAAATTACGCGCGCTTTATTCGGCAATATGTCCCATTCGCCGCAAGACACGTTTTTCTAGAAGCACAAAAGGTAATCCAATGACAAAATCTTCTTGATTTTATATAATTACTTCGTGATACATGTATCCACAGATTCGTCACATTTCCCTAATTAAAATGAGTCCAAACACGACACAATTCCCAGCATATTATTATTATTATTATTTATTTTATACGGATCGATGTCTTGTTATAAAAAAGTATACAATTTATACAGTATAACTAATAAACAGAAAAACCTTAATCTTAAGTCTTAACCTAAAATTATAACATATAATTACCTTAAACTATTAACAAATAGTACTGCGCAATTTTGTTTTGAATGCCTGTAACGTGCCATTAGAAAAATCAATATTTTTATAAAATATATTTGAGCTAGCAATAATACGATGTAATGGATTTCTTCCTCCACACGAGGATGCGGATTTCATTGTTTGAAATCCCGCTCTCGTTCTCAAAACACGTTCAGGTACATAGAAATTGATTTGCCTCAGGAGTGCGGGACAATCTATATTTGCTGGTTTAAATCGCGGATATAATACTGCTTCGATTGCATTCATTCTTCATAATCGTAGCCACGCCTCTTTTTCGTTTCAATAAAGCACGTTCGATTCGATACAAGTTCTGATTCGATGCTGAAAGCGCTTTTAGCTTCCACGCGGTCAGACGAAAGTTCGCGGCGAGTTCGATTGAAAAAAAGGAAATGATTTTCCTGGCGCAGCCTACGCCGGTAATAGTTTGATCGGCTTTGGAATTATTATTACTTGAGCCAACTCCGCGGTATCCTTTCATCGATTTCAGATGAGCCCCTTTATGCGCATTATACCTCCATTAGAAGCGCGCGAGCCCGATAATTCTTTTCGCCTCGTACTCTCGCTCTCCGGCCGGGATTTCCATTTTCGAGGAACGTCGCTTTCCAGCCTGATGCTGATCGATGGAAGATTATCGGTTTTTCATGGTTTCCTCGTGAAAATTCTGGAGGGTGTGTCGCGACGACGCACAGGGGGTTTGTCGTTGAACGTCCGTCGATTTTCCACGGACCCCCATGCAATATTTATGATCAAACTCGGAGAGAGGGAGAGAGAAACGCAGTGGAAAGAAATACACTCGTTGACAATTGAATTAGTGATCCGGATCGAAAAATTTAGGGACATTCGACCAAAAAGTCGACTTTTGTTGAATTTTTTTGTCGAATTGAAAACTAATGAATTTGTATTCCTTTGCTGGCTATTTCATCAGAATATTTTAACAAACTGAAGGACAGTTTAAACCAAACTGTGTTCTCAATTAAAAACGAAATGGGTCGAATCACTTTATAATTTCTTCATCGTAATAAAGGAAAACAACTGAGTCAACAACTACATCAAAATTTCTAAAAATAACAAATTAAACAGAAAATACATTCTAACATGTATTATTCGAAAGAGATTATTTTATAATATATTTAGTTCGAACCTCATGTCAATATCTCAAACAGTACAAAAATCAAGTTAAATACAGTGAATAATTCGCAAGAAAATTTGCAAACGAAGGGTTACAAATAAAAATAAATTAATAAACTAGATTAGCCAATGAAATTTCCAGAAATTTACTATTAATTCTTTTGCAACGAAGACCCGATTCGGATCACTGTGCGTTGATAAATTCCAAAGATCGACGACGGCGATCGATACGGCAGAGATCTGCGAAATCTACGAGCGTCGTCGATAAAACAGAGACGATCGATCATTTCCAGTCTATTTTATCGACGAAGATTTATCATTCGAGATCGGATCGCGACCGAGATGGGGAGACACGATCGATCGGACGAGATAGGGCTTGCGGAAAAAGCGCGATCGCAAATTTATTCGTCGGTGAGGGCTCGGTGACTTGGCCAGCGGGCACGAGAAGGCGGGAAGAGTCCGAGATTTATGGCAGCGGATGCGCAAATACGGTGGAACTTCCTTGTATCCGGTTTGGCGAAAACTTCCTTCGTGCTCTCCCCCTTTTTTTCTTTCTCTCTCGCTCTCTTTTTCCACCCCCGCACGCGGGCGGACCTTCCGAATTTCCATCGGGATCAGCAAAAACCTCCGCTGTCGGGTAAACTGCCGTTTTAATTAACCAGCCGACGACGGAGCTGGCTCATCGATTAATTAATATCAACGACGGATTTTTATGCGAACTCGCATCCGGACTGCGATTTCGCTGCATAATTTTCGCAGTCCAATTAGCCGCGTTTTTTTTTTTAAAATGTCATTTAAACGACGAGCTTTGGTGTCCGTAATTAGCGGACTCCGGGATTTTATGCGTTTATGATAAAAACTGGTAGGTCAAATGTAAAACAGTTGAGACATTCACAGAATTTAAAAACAACGAATTATGGAGTTGTATGCAATAGATTTTTTTTACGAGCACATATTATGATAACGATCACGCAATATCTAATCGAGTTCAATCTTGTTATTTTGATAAAACTGAAAAGTTGTGGGAAGCTTTTTTACTTTTCACGAAAATGTATTTATTGTTTCCTTTTAACAATCATTTTTAACTGTAAAATGATGCTGTCGATAGGACCTTTACAGTGTGTCAAGAGCTACTACAAGCAAATACAAAATAAGCATTTAAGTTAAGAAAGGTCTCTAAAGTACTAAGCATTTCTATTTATATTTAAGGAATGTCGTTACCGATAATTTTACAGTTATCTTCCTTAACAAAAACAATGTGCACTAGTCAATTTTAATGCTCGATAGATTTAATGCTAAGAAAAGAACTTCAGTTTGTGTGACAAACTGTTCTCTCCTTTCGTAGTTTAAGAAATGCTCGACGAAGCCAAGAATTTTCAGCAAGATTCAATAATTTGTAGACAGTAGAAAGACTTACAAAAGTTCGAAGAGGAAGACAGCGGACAAACAAAGATCAAGCGCTTTTTGACTCGGTTGTTTAACGAGGCTCGGGGCGGCGGGTTCCATAACGCAATTCCAAACAGGCCGGTGCTTCCCGCTTTCGCAGAAATAATCAAGCACTCCCAAGGTGCCAGGAGAATTCGCCAGGAGAGTCCGCGAATCGTGGAAACTTCTTGTCCGGTTTACACGGGAGACCCGTGGAAACAACCCAGGGAATTTTCGAGGTAGGGAAAAGCGGCGCGCGATCAGACGGGAAGGCTAAATTAGATTCCGCACTTGCCGGGGACCTTAAAAGAGGAGGTAAGCGCGGACAAACATCTTCTTTCAACGGGAGCAGCCCCGACATTGCTGCCTTTCCACGGACACCACCACGGTGAAAGGGTCTGTTAAAGCTACCTTTAACTTTCCGTAATATACGCTACATTGGATGCTGTCGGTTCGACAAAGAGTCGAGAATGCATTTCCGGCATCTTCGAATGGTAGAAGCAGTGGAAATTGTTTGAAAGCTATGTGAAAGAAAATTATTCGGCTGTTCATGCAAGCTAAATAAACCAATCCAACCAAATCCAATGTCATTCTTTGCAATAACTTGTAATAACTACAATGAACCTAGAACTATTATCTGCAAAGAAGAATAATATCCGACCAGAGCTTGATTTTTAATTTAATTATTAATCATATTGATTGTTCTTCGAACGTGAACTGAGAACAAGAGCGGTTTTTCAAACACTTAAAGCTAAATATACTTATGGATTAATTAATTCAATGAATCGCATTATTGCAACAATCATGCACTATTTATAACAGCACATTTGTAACAGTGCAACTAGGCAGGATTATATGATAATACCTATCGATTGTACCAGTATCATTTTGATATTTTTGTCTCTGTGCACATCTTCCTTATTAGGTAAGTAGTCCTGTATCTTCTTTTTCTTTTCTTTATAAATACTTATGCAAAAAGGGCTTCTGCCCGTCTATAATAAATAATAATAAAAAAATGACTGGCCTGGTAAATCTAGTTTTAAAGGACTGTTTCGTCTCGCCATCCAAATTCCGATGTCGTTTGTTGTTTCTAGACTGCGAATTCTTCATTAACAAGAACCGTGTGTTTCCCTGTCACCTCTCGTCGAATCCCAAAGTGCACTCTCCATTGAAACCTCGAAGCAAGCTCGCAGGCTTGATCCTTAATGGTCTGAGAAACTGTTCGACCTTCCTCTTCGGGGTCGATAGAACGGAGTCTCGAGCCACAGCAAAGTCGTCGAAACAATTCGACGAGCGATCAGGCTAGTATTTGCGCTACACTTGCGCGTTACGCGTTTCCCCATCGGCTAGTGGCTTTCGTTTCCGTTTCGCTTGCGCTCGACGTCCACCTTCCAACCCTCTCTCTCTCCTTCTCTCTTCGAAACCACCCCTAGTTTCTCTTCCACGGCCTTTCTCGATGGCACAATAAAGCGTCCAGTGTTTCGGAAGTCGAGTCCTTTAAAATTTTCTTGGCGAGCGCACCCTTTCTTCGCGGCCGGGCTGCGAAGTGAACGTTTCAATCGCGAAACCGCTCCCACGAAGCCACCAGAAATCGACACTCGCATCGGCTACGTTTCGAGGGCTCGATCCCCCTCGACTTCTCGAGAGGAACAGCCTTTCGAAAGCGTCGAGGGCCACCTTTCGAGGGCCTCCTTCACGGAGTAATGCGCCCCGAGGGCGACGGATCCCGGGCAGGAACGGTCACTCGATACTTTGACTCCGAAAGTTGTTTCGAGCACCTACCGAAATCGCGTGGACGTTGCACTCTTACGGTAACCTGGAGTCCCAAGATCTCAGCTCCTTCTACCTTTCACGAATCATTTTCTGGAGCGTTAATCCCTGACTAAACACATTTCTATGTCCCTTCATGCGTTCGGGAATCTTCTCACGCTGTGTACCTTTCAACGAGACTCTACTGTTTCGCGTGTTATAAATAATAACGTAAACATTTGATGGAAACATGGAAACCGTCAATAACTTCACGAATTACCAAAAGTTATATCATATATATATATTAAATTTTCTATAAAAAATCAATATATAAATTTCTTTTATATAAAAATTCAATATTAACCTCAAATAATATTAAATTTTTCATAAGAAATCAATATATACATTTTTTTATAATATATATTCTTTAATGAAGGCTCAGCACCATGGTACGCCCACTTAAAACTCGAGAGAAGTATTATCAGTGACCACCGATGTAAATGCAATCAGGGCTGTGAAATCCTGGACCACAAAATATGGCAATGCGAATTGAACAATTCTCAAAGGCGGAAACTAATAAATTCCCTACTTAGTATGGGCCTCCAACTGCCCCTTAATATAGATACAATTATAGCAAAGACAAATATCATTACTATTATACCTATACTTGTAGCTTTATAGAATTTTTATTGTACTATTCCTGTATTCACTTATATCATTCATGTAAAGCAAAATAAACCCAGAAGGGATTCAAATGCTCATAAATAAAAAGAAATATATCATATATGGTAAATATCATTTATAGTAAAAATGGTTAGGTAGATATTGTATTATTTTCATTCTTTTAAAATGATTAAAACGAGAGAGACATTTCTATCTTGATCCTAGTTTAGTTCTTGCCAGTTCAATGGTTCCGCAGTTTCAACGTCTACAATGAGGGTTAATATCTGGATAAATCTACCCTCGAAAATCGAGTTATACTTACGTCAGTGTTAATATTAATGGCTTATTTAATCTGCGAGAGAGAAAATATCGCGACGCAATTTTCCGGGAACGGTTTTCACCCCTGTCACGATCTCCTGGACCAATCCAGCGACCCCTAAGCTAGCCCGTTGCGTCGATTAGGTGTCACCGTCGAGAATCGAGTAGCTCCCGATGATCTTGCTTCATTGGCTCGCTTTTAACCCCTTGATATTTAACCCCGTAATTAGCACGACGACAGTTGGCTCTCTCGTGGAAATCCCCAAGTGTCCTTGGCATGGCGTTCCGCCACCATTTCGTGTTTTACTCGTGTGCGGAAGATATCTGACGGGGGTGGGAGAATCGCGTTGTGAGAGAGAGAGACAGCGAGAGAGAAAGAGAGAGAGGAGGCAACCCTCCGTTGAGGGTTTCCGCAGTACCGTGATTTTCTGATTAGCAGCGGGTCGACTGGCTGCGGTTAACCGTTGTTAGGTTGCCGCTCGATTGGTATGCATGGGCTGGGATTCGTGCCCATGGTACAGCCCCTGAACCCCAACCAACCTTCTCTATCTCCTACGCCATGGACGCCGCAGATCGAGGACTGCTTCGTTGGTGCAGCTATCCCCTGGACCCATGGACTACCTTTTTCCATGATGCTCTTTTTAGTTTTCAGATCGGTCTTGCCAGTCGATGGACATCGATCCCGGTAGTTCCCTCTGAAATCGGGATTATTTGCTCGGTGCGATGAGCAGACGAGAACGTATTAGTCCTTGATTTCCATGCATTTACGGTGTTGTATGAAACATATGTTTTTCTACGTATTTAAAGTTGAAGACAGATGATTTTCGTGAGACATCGAGGTTAGGCACACCACGTGACACACCTATTCTAGGGTAATTCGTTACCAACCTCTGTAACCTTGCAACTGTAGCAACGTTCACACAACTCTCACCAATGTGAAGTTGTCGATTTATTTTTAAAAAACTGTTTCTTTTTATTTTAAAAATGTTTAATCAATAAGTTGATTTCACCGAAGTAGGATCAGATAATTTAGTTAAAAAATTGTTATTAATATTATTATATTTACAAAGTTATTCAATTATTAATTAATTAAAAATACTTCAGCCTTATTATAATTATTAGAGGATACAATTAAAAATCCCTATAAATCCTCTAAAGTTTTTGTTTGTGGTAACACTGATAAACAGACATATGTATCAGTCTAACGCTTCAATTTTTCTATGATTCCACGTTTTTTCTTCTTTTTATTAATATCTTTGATAGATCCATGTGGATTCAAGCACTGTATATTTTTTTTTGTTACGATTCCACGTTAATGGCGACAGAAATTTTATTTAGCGAAGTGACTTGAGATTCTTTAAGATTTTAGATGTCAGATGAAGATCTTTGTCGTTCGTGATTCGTTAGAAGAAGAAGAAAGTGGCCGAAGAAGTTAGCAGGAGGTTCTCTCGAAATAACAGAGCATCGACGAAGAGAGGCCGGACGAAGAATAAAAAATTAACTGTCGACGCATTAGCATAGGCGTATTGCATCGCGATCATTAGACGCATGCGACCGCGGCGTTTATTTGCGTACGATCGTTTCCTTCCACGCGTGCTATTCGCCCTCCCCATGCAATTTCGAGGAACTCGCGTAACCTAAACGCGCGATTTTCCGCGGAACAATAAAGATCCTCCGTCTCGATAGCCACGCGCCTTTCCTCTTCTTCCTTCCCCTTCATCTCGTTTCTCTGTCTTCCACCGGTTTGTTCGGTTCCATTGGCGAAACCGACACTTCTACCCCATAGAAAAGCCATACGAGTTGTGGTTGCCCCGTACTCGCCCGTTAAATACACTATCGAGAAAGATTTTCATACCGAGGGATCTCGAGTGGCTCGCTAGATTCTCGACGGCTCTCCAACATGCAACTGGTAGCGAACGATTCCGAGGCTCTTGACAGCGTTCATTGTCGACCGGGGGGTCTAACAGCCAGCGATCAGCGAAAACCACAATGGGAGTCTGCTAGTCAGAGGCACAGCGTACCCTAAGCGAATACGAGAACGTGGCCATGGCAAATTCGATTAGGGTGAAGGTTCTTTTTCGACTCTGTTAATCCGAACTTTATTACCACGTTTTTATTAGCTCGCTTTCTTATTTGAAACATTTTAAACTAACTTCCTGATGAGCTAGGGACTTGAAGTTGGATACATAGCTCAGAACTGCATGACAATTAAAAAAAAAAATTTTAGAGTCTAGCCGTGTCAGAGAAATAACAATTAAATATTTACAACATTAAACATATTTATAACATTAAATATTGACAGTTGCAATAGTGTCTGAAATAATACATGTCTCTGTTATAATTTCATAACTTCATAAAAATGTAGAAAATCCATTGAAATATTTTACATACACAAGACTAGAAAGTAGAAAATAATTATGTAAATAAAAATAAATTTTTAAAAAATAATTTTCGTTTCAACGAATTTCGAAATTAATTTCTAGGGTGCACCCTGCTATGAAGTATCAGAGAATGATACCCATGCGGTTTTTCGTACAAAAAAATTTTGTTTAATAAATTGAAATGTTGTTGAAAATGTGTTTCGAACAGTTTCGCAAAATAAAATCCAAAAGTATACACTACGTTTAAGGTCCTGGGTTTAAGAGTGTCCAGAAACGTGTAAAGAATTTGCCGAAAGAAAGTTTCGCTTGGAAGAAGCCTTCCTACAAAGTCCTGTCCTCTCGTTCGACCGGCAGAAAATAATCTGTGCGATATTATCATCGGTTAAATAATAGTGTCTGAAATAATACATGTCTCTGTTATAATTTCACAACTTCATAAAAATGTAGAAAATCCATTGAAATATTTTACATACACAAGACTAGAAAGTAGAAAATAATTATGTAAATAAAAATAAATTTTTAAAAAATAATTTTCGTTTAAACGAATTCCGAAATTAAGTTTTCTACGAAAACTCACAAATAATTTCTTCAAACCGTTTCATAAAATAAATTTCTAGGGTGCACCCTGCTGTGAAGTATCAGAGAATGATACCCATGCGGTTTTTTGTACAAAAAAATTTTGTTTAATAAATTGAAATGTTGTTGAAAATGTGTTTCGAACAGTTTCGCAAAATAAGATCCAAAAGTATACACTACGTATAAGGTCCTGGGTTTAAGAGTGTCCAGAAACGTGTAAAGAATTTGCTGAAAGTTTCGCTTGGGAGAAGCCTTCCTACAAAGTCCTGTCCTCTCGTTCGATCGGCAGAAAATAATCTGTGCGATATTATCATCGGTTGAATAGCGTTGCTTGTCAGTGGCGGTTCCTCTAGGCTTTTTTTCCACGGCGGGCATTTATGTGGTGGCGTGCCACTTGACAGGACGCACGGCGTCACGGGGTAATCAAAGTGCCATTATCCATGGGAAATTGTAACCACCCAATCTCTCCGACCCCTCCGCCCCTTGCCGCTGTTATACACGTATTCATACGACGGGGGTATATCGTACCGCGGCGACGCGTCTTCTATTCCCGTCTCGGTTTCTCTCTACCGTCGCTTTATCCGTCTTTCTCTCTCTGTTCGCTCGTTTCTCGTCCCGGTTCTCGGGGGTTGGTTTCGCGGCGTATCGGCCGGGGTGGTCGTTATGTAAACCCCTGCCTCTCCACCCTCTTGTAACGCGCGTTACACGGCAGAGAAGGGTCGACGAGTGGCGCGGTGTCAAAGCGGAGTCAACCGCTGAAAAATGGCAGCGACTTGTCACGAAGGATTCGACGTGCACGTAACTCTTATCGGCGACGATTCTAATTGTTCGCGCCGGCGAGTTTACCAGCCGAAGTTTCCCGGCTAATAATCAATAACTTCTAGTTCTTCGTAATTCATCATGTCGCGACAGAAACACTTTCCCTCGCGAGCATAAATATGCTCTAATTCGAACGATTTAGCCGAGGCTGTCATTAATTCCGTAGATCATTTAGCGTAACAGCAAAAAGAAATTTTTAAAATGTCGTTTGTCATATGTACACTGCAGATCTTTTGATTTCTTTGAAAAAACAAACGTATTTTTCCACTTTGAACAAATATCGTGATGTTACTATATAAAATATTGTATTTTTCTTTGCGAAACATTTTTGTTGTTGGACAGTGTAATAGTCGCGTATTTTTTTTTTAATATAAGAAATTGCTTACCGTTCGAAATTTTTTTAATAATAAATTCAATTTGTGCCTGATCTGATTTTCGTAAAGTAATCTGCAAAAATTGGAATTAAAATGAAATGTTTAATGCTGTGCTCCAATATGCAATTCACTTCTGTCACGATGATTCGATGGTTAATTGATTGGGATTCCTTTCGGGGGGCATTGTTCCTCCGCGGTGAATAAATAAATGTCTCTGTAATTCGAGAATACGGATGGAATAACAGTTTTAGTAACGGACAGCCGCGTACGTGATTTCTAGGTACGAAAGAGTGGCAGCCGATTCGGCCAACCGACCGAGGAAGAATCGAGTTGCAGACTCGCGAGAAAATCCCTGGAACGTCCAGGTGACTCGTCTCTTCCGCGTTCCAAGGTAAACTCGATCATTTCCTATTCCGCACCGATTCGTACGCGGATCGAGTTCGCCTAGAGGCATCCGTGTTTTAGATCGTGCTTGCAGGTTTGTCTGCAGAATAATTTCATTAGGAAACCAATATTTCGCGATTCGACTGAAACACTGAAGGGCTGGAAAAAATTTCGACTGTGTTTGAAGGTCTTGTTCGAAGTATATGAACAATTTCAAGAACTTTAATCGAGCCGTTTCTCAACAAACAATTCCGAGAGTTAAAAGTCTATGCTCGTATAGAAAAATGTTGCTGGATACATTTTAAAAAAAGTTCCAAATTTATTTATTCATTATCTTAGTATCTTTTAGTGTTTTGCACAAAAGTAATTGATTTTATATTTTGAAATATTGTCCCAAGTGTATGAAAAGTTTTACAAATTATTTCATTGTGTTATTCTGGAAAAACAAATTGGAAAACCTCCCTTATTTTCCGCATTTTTTATAGGCTGCTTCATGGAAGCTGGAAAAATCGAGTTCACCTAGAGGCATCCGTGTTTTAGATCGTGCTTGCAGGTTTGTCTGCAGAATAATTTCATTAGGAAACCAATATTTCGCGATTCGACTGAAACGCTGAAGGGCTGGAAAAAATTTCGACTGTGTTTGAAGGTCTTGTTCGAAGTATATGAACAATTTCAAGAACTTTAATCGAGCCGTTTCTTAACAAACAATTCCGAGAGTTAAAAGTCTATGCTCGTATAGAAAAATGTTGCTGGATACATTTAAAAAAAAGTTCCAAATTTATTTATTATCTATTTCACATAAGCCACACAAAATATTTTGCACAAAAGTAATTGGTTTTATATTTTGAAATATTGTCCCAAATGTATAAAAAGTTTCACAAATTATTTCATTGTGTCATTCTGGAAAAACAAATTGGTGAACTTATTTTCCATATTTTTTATAGGCTGCTTCATGGAAGTTGGAAAAGTTTGGGAAGCACTCTCTCCGGGTAGAACGAGTCCGTTTGATATTTTGAAAAGCTAAATTTGGAAATGTCGCTCTCCATTCATGGAATCGAATTGCACCAGTCGCGTTGAAAATTAGCTAGCTTAATGGGCCGACGTTTCCGCAATTTCGTCGAAGAGAGTTCGCCATCGGATCGCGGCATTCTCGCGCACTGCTATGTCAAAACGGCGAGCGCATGGGCGAGGAAACGCGCAACGCGTTCAGGCCACGTGTCGTCACGTGTCGTTGAGTACGGTCAAACCCCGATTTACTACGGGCTGCTGTCCACGTGTCCAAATGAGCAACACTTTGAATAATACTCACGTTGCGCGCGCGGGCATCACGGCCAGAGAGCAGAGCAGAGAGAGAGAGAGAGAGAGCAGGCCAACTCCGCGTCGAATCCCCGCGGGACATGGTGTCTCTATATTCTGTAATGCATAAATCAAGGACCGGCAAATGGCGTTCCTCGATCGTGTATTACCGTAACACCTCGCCGGTCCCTGTCGAATATTGGATAGACGCGGTAGAATGGAGGACAGCCAGCGAGCGATCGCGGATCACGTTGCTACCGGCAACCCATCCTCTCATTAAATTGGAAAGTACAGTTCGATACGTCGTCATTTGCACCGCGTTCATCTCTCCTCGCGTTCGTAATCCGTTTCCGCGTCGAAGGAGTCTCGCGATTTATCGGGCAAGCACTCTCGTCGACGGATTCAACGCTGGATCTACCAACGAAATTAAGGAAATTGTACGTTACACCTGTTACAGCCGTTCAAACCAACAGTTTCAGATTTTCACAGTCGTTGGAAAATCTATTCTCGTCGACGGATGTAACACTGGATCTATCTACAAAATTAAGGAAATTGTACGCTACACCTGGTATAGCCGTTCAAACCAACAGTTTCAGATTTTCACAGTCGTTGGAAAGTCTATGGCTGAGGATTTTTAATAAACTTTGAATAGAAACATTGAAATATACCGTCGCATCAGTGAAGAAGCAGAGAAAATTCGTCGAATGTTCGATTTCTCGTTCAAAGTTAAATTCCTCGGGATAGTGACGCGGGAAAAGCGAATTTTTCAGATTTTTACAATTGTTGGAAAGTCTATGGCTGAGGATTTTTTTAATAAACTTCGGATAGAAACATTGAAATATACCGTCGCATTAGTGAAGAAGCAGAGAAAATTCGTCGAATGTTCTATTTCTCGTTCAAAGTTAAATTCCTCGGGATAGTGACGTGGGAAAAGCGAAGTTTTCAGATTTTCACAATCATTGGAAAGTCTATGGCTGAGGATTTTTTTAATAAACTTCGAATAAAAACATTAAAATATACCGCGTCGCATTAGTGAAGCTACAGCGAAAATTAGTTGAACATTCGATTTCTCCTTAAAACTTAAATTCCTCGGTACAGTGACGTGGAAAAGCGAACTTTTCAGATTCTGTAATTGTACACTACACCTGTTACAGCCGTTGAAACGACCAGTTTCTGATTTTCACAATCGTTGGAAAATCTATGGCTGAGGATTTTTTAATAAACTTCGAATAAAAATATTAAAATATACCGTCGCATTAGTGAAGACGCAGAGAAAATTCGTCGAAAAGCGTGACGTGGGAAAAGCGAATTTTGACATTTCCAAAGCTGTCGCGCACAATCCTCCGGACAAAAATCGGTGACAGCCCGGTCAGGGAGGGAGCGCGTCCATTTTTCCGAGGCCTCGGACAGCTCCGGTTGTAACTCATCGGTCTCCCTGTCCCGACGATTCCGTCCGTTATTCACGTCGCGACGAATAATCGGAATCAATCCTGGCCGTTCCTCTAAATGGACGTCGACGTCGAATCGTCGGGGACGTTGGCGGCACCCCTTGCCCACCCCCGTGGCAACGTCTAGGGGTTGCTTTTACGGCGACGATTTTTTCTTGTTGTGTCTGGTCTCGACTGGCGGTGTCCCGAGGCAGCGGTTTTACAGTGTTTTTAAAATTAACGTCAACAACCTCAGTGACCGTCTGCGACCCTCGAACTGGTTCTTCCTCGTGGCGTTGTGTCCGTTTTTCACGGGTAAAAACGACGCAACGCGTCGTAAACCGTCCAGCAGTTAACGCTTCACGAGCTTCGATACTTGACTGTGCTCTATGCAACCCTTTCGGATTTTCACCGACGATCTCCTCGTCCTCGACACGTAAAACGCGTCCTCCGTCGACGGAAGGGTTCATAGACGGCCATACTTAGCCGACCCATAGTCAAACGAGTCAGTAAAAGCCTTTTCACACGGAGCCACGCCAGCATATACAGCTGTACAGCATAATTCACTGGATAGTAGTTGCAAAGACAATGCTGCTTTTGGCTACGTTTAAGTGTCGACGAAGAGACCCACATGGTTTTTCATAACTATTGCAGCGGCGACCGTGTACACCGTTACCCCAGCAAGGGATTTCTAGGAAAATATTTAATTGTTATTTTCTCCGAAATGGATAGACCTCTAAAAATTTTTTTTTAATGATACATTGTCATCCAGTTCTGAGCCATGTATCCAATTTCAAGTCGAGTTAGTTTAAAAATAATTGTAAAATTTCTCACCGAACAGACAGACAAGAAACCGAGCTAATTAAATAATAAATAATGATCAGTTTTCTACAATTTCGGAATCCCGATGTGTTTCAACAAACAAACAGAAAGCCAGCTAATAAAAACGTAGTA
>CM052338.1:19832974-19859629 GCA_028455595.1 Lasioglossum vierecki | reverse complement strand
AAACGTTGGATCGAAGAGGTGGAATAGGGGGTTTTGGAGGGTTGGTTCCTTAATGGACATTTAAGCCAGTTCCGGAATCAAAAAGCAGCTTGGGACGGACACGGTCGCTTGGCCCATAATAATTGACTCGGCAATGCGTGTAAACCGCAACATGGCGTCCTGACGGATAATTAAGTAAGAGAATTAGGCTTCACGTGGAGGAGCGAGCTGCCGGCCGCAGGAAAGAAGATAAAACCGTGAACGACCGGCATATGGTAGCTTTGTGGCTGTTTGCTGTTCGCGTTCGTGCTCAGCCCGAAAAGGCTCGCTTGAAAAATGACGATTCATTCGGGATGCTTGACTTCTGTCATGACTACCGCTCGCTCGCGGACCCTCTCACCTTCCATCCGGCTATGTCTCTTTCTCTCTCTCTCTCTCTGTCTCTCCCTCTTTCCTTTCCTTTTTCTCTGTCTCTCACTTTGCCTCTGTCAACGCTGTCGGTCGAGTTCTCCCCTATATTTTTTTCATTATTCGTTGCTCGCGTGGCCGTTCGGCCGCGAAAACACGGCACCACAACCCGTAACCGCAACTTCCTCGATCCTGCCTTTCCATCGGTCTAATGCCTCTCATTGGTGTTCCAACGATGCGTGATCGGCGTGCACTAACGACGGTGCAAGTTAAAAGGATTCCCGATGACTCCTGGAACCGGTAATGATCGATATCAAACCGGCGAGATCGGGACCGAGGATAGCCTCTAGACAGCCTTTCGACATCGACTGCCTGTGTTGCGTTCCCCTTGCTCGATCGCCACCAGATTCGTCTCGATCCAACCTTTGCGATCCACCAAGAAACTAGTGACTATGTCACGCGAAATTTAATCCTTCGTTGATCAAAATTATTTTCAGCATACATCTCTCTCTTTTCCTAATTATTACAATAATTTGTTAAAACTACTAAAACAACATCCATTTATTGCATCTCTGAACAATTTGCTAAGGCTCCTATATACTAATTTTTAGTATTAAAAAATCATGTAAATAAAAAGAAATTTTTTAAAAATACTACGTTTTTAAAAACGGACTGAGGAGTATAAAATAATGTTTCCAGATAGTGGTGAAAATTTGTGATTGTGAATTTTGAGTTGCTATGAAAATATTTGGAAGATTTCAAACGAAAAACGTGGGGCACAAGATTCATCGATTATTTTTTTTTAAGTTCTCAAAGTTTTTTTCTAATAATGACATCCAGTTTTGAGCCATGTATAAAATCTATGTTTAAAATCAATTGCAAAATTTCTCATCGAACAGACAGACAAACAAACAAACAAGGAAGCGAGCTAATAAAAACGTGCTGATAAGAATTTGTGCAAATATGTTAATTACAAAACGTTTTCAATAATGTATACATTTTGGTTGGCCACATGAGGGTAAAAATTGCCGTTCAATCTAAAACAAACTGCTCGAAACCGTCACCGGAAGTTTAACTCGATGTAACGAGGTGTTAATGCTTTGTTTGTTAATGACGTTGATGGGAGAACGCGTTACGAACAAATTGACCGGTTATCGAATTTTCATAGGCGCGATCGTGGCCGAGGGCGGAGACAGAGGCCGCGAATCGGCTTGTCGGGGCCGATGAAATTTCGCAGATTCACTTTCGCATCAGTTTTCCGATAATTCAATATAATAGGAACGCGCGATCGCGAGCCCGGCCGCGCGGGTTGCGCGCACTCGCATGGTAATTGGTGTTAACGAACACGCTCTGTCATTCACGACAGCGAAAATGACTGCGGCCGAGTGGAGTGTTTCCGGCTCACCGGCGAACTTCCGCGGCAGAACAATGGGAGCGCTTAACGCACCGGCGAAAGTCGTTAGTCAGTGTTATATTCCGCGTCGGTATGCGAGCCATGCTGGCCGAATGCGTTAATCTAATTTTCTGGGCATCGATTAACGCTGCCCGGTGAACACGAGCCGGCCCCGCCGATTATAAACGATCCCGGATTAATAAAAACCCTTTATTTCTTCCCTCCCATTTCCCTCACCCCTTTCTCGGAAACATGAAGAAAATTCGAGGACAATAGTCCACAAGATGATTTAATTGCTGATTTAATTTCTCACAACCGGTATCTTCAACAAAAAAATCTTCAAAAATTACCTGGCACGTAGTGTTTCGATGGTTGCACTGTTTAAAATTTAAAAACAGCATTTTCGAGTACAGAACACGATTCAATTCACACCCTCGACGCCGCAGGATTGAAGCCAGTTATTAAAATTGTTTTTCTCTTTTGTCGAGGTGGCATCGTGGCTCTATCTCACCGGAGCTTCGAAATGGAGGACGCTGGGAGCGTGTTAATCGAGATTTTCTGGGAATGGTGGTTCGTCCACGGTAACGAGGAAAGTTTGGCTCTCGCGGACCACCATCTGGCTGGTCATTCGCTTTCCCAAATGATCCTCGCAGCGACGATGAAATTTCTAAGGCTTCGTTTACACACTCGTGCAGCTCGGCGGGGGTGCTGGATTCCTTTTGGCTTGACGCTACGAAATTGCCGAATGCTACCAGAAAGCGTTCCTTTCGACACCAAGAATCGAAGAGATTCCTTCGATCTCGCACTCGGTCGGGCTCCCGGTGGTCGAGTGAAAGGAACCACGGGCGGTGGTCGGAATAAAAAAACAATGTCCCCGAAAATTGGACGAAATTAGTGAAAATCCTCGTGGTTATATAGAAGCCTGGCCCTGGCCGGAATCCAATTACACGTGGGCTTCGTTCACGTGGACGTCTCTCCAGGTTGCCCTGTGGGCAAAAGCCGTCTCTCGAAATCTATTTTTAATGGCCCTCTCTCGATCCTTCCCTTAATTCGCGTCTACGTCACATCCGCCGTGTCACGATTCGAATATTCTGTCGCACGGACCAACCGGACGCTAAACCTTAAATAAAATGTGTTTGTACACGTTCTCAAAGGATACTTCCTTCCAAATTTCAATTATCGAAAAATGTTCGACAATTTAACATGTTAAAATTTTTCCCAGTCTTTCTACAATTTTCAATTTTATCCACATAATTTTATTTTATTAATGTATAGAGTGTGTGTCAGTGTGGGGTTTTCCGTAGATTTAATTTTAAATAAAACAGTTACAACGCTGTATGGATCAAGCCATACCTTGTTGGGCGCAAACTAATGGAAAAATCTGCTGCGCAAGGGGTTAGGGTCCTTCCAAATTTCAATTCTAGAAAAATATTCGACAATTAACATGTTAGAAGTTCTTCCAGTCTTTCTACATTTTCAATTTTATCCACATAACTTTTTTTTATTAATGTATAGAGTGTGCGTCAGTGTGGTTTTCCGTAGATTTAATTTTAAATGAAACAGTTACAACGCTGTATGGATCAAACCATACCTTGTTGGG
The DNA here is from genome assembly GCA_028455595.1 of Lasioglossum vierecki. Taxonomy (NCBI): domain Eukaryota; kingdom Metazoa; phylum Arthropoda; class Insecta; order Hymenoptera; family Halictidae; genus Lasioglossum; species Lasioglossum vierecki. The sequence continues at coordinate 19,856,249 of CM052338.1, read as the reverse complement.
CGCAAACTAATAGAAAAATCTGCTGCGCAAGGGGTTAGGGTCTTTCCAAATTTCAATTCTACAAAAATATTCGACAATTTAACATGTTACAAGTTCTTCCAGTCTTTCTACAATTTTCAACTTTATCCATGTAATGTTTTTTTATTAATGCATAGAGTGTGTTTATTTAATTTTATATTTTATTTATTAATTTTATATAATATTCAGTTTTATTCATTAAATTTTTAATAAAACAGTTACAACGCCATATGGATCAAACCATACCTTGTCGATTGGAATAAATTTTGCCCAAACGTGTCGATCCGAATTTGAATAATTGTATTTGTATTTGAGGCCAAGTTTGCCATTAAAAATGTTTAATAGTAGGGTAATATACCTCGTTGGGCGCAATCCAATGGAAAAATCCGCAGCGCAAGGGGGTTAAACATTGTCGGAGCATAAACGCGAGTCTCGGCACGCATTCATGGGACCTTGTTACCGAGTAGAAGGCATCGAGGTTTATCAGCGGCGTTACATAGTTGCCCGGTTAATTGCGATGCGCATTACGGTCCACGGAGCGAGCTAATTCCGTGAGTGGTGGCGTAGGGAACCGGTCCGCGTGCAATTCCGCGCCGCGGAAACCGGCGATTTCTGTACTGTACAACGTCCCTAGAAATTTCCATTTCGCGTTTTGCGATCGCTCACCGCGTGACACCGGTCTCTCTCTGCGCGTTTGCGATTCTTTTGTTGTCGAAACGCGAAAGGAAAGGGCGACGCAGACACGTACACATACACGGAGAGTACGGAGAGAGGGCCGGACGGAAAAAATGGAAAACAGCCGAGAGAAAAATACGGTGTCGGGCGTTGTTGCGCGTGTTGCCGGGCTGCCGCGCGTGTTGGACATTCACATACGCTTAGCGAAACAATTAGACGATTTTATCGCGGCGAACCAGCCGCAACCGGTGCATTCTGTCCCCTTCGCGAACCGGTGAGCCCCCAAGCGAACCGGAAGCTGCGTATATATACCACCGACACAGGAGGATATAGAGAGCTCCCCCTTTATGCTCCCCTTTGCCCCCTCCAACCCCCCACTAGCGTGCTCGCGAGCGTTTCCGGTGACGCTCATTAACGCCCGCCAAGGATTTGTTATTCGTAATTGCGTACGGTTAATTCGATTTTCACGGATTTACCGCGCCACTTTCTCCTATCTCCCTCTCCCTCTGTCGCCCGCTCTTTCTCGTTGTACATTATCATGGATATGTTCTTTCTCCCAGCCAGTAGTACAATTCAATTTTTTATTCGCAGCTCGTACGCGTCAGGGGCACTGCGCGCAGATAAGATCGACCGCGAATTGTTCTGAAATATGACGTGTCGCGTAATAACGCTAAATGGATGGAATTGCGAGTGTGTGCGAGCCTGCCTACACCGCCAGGTGAAACGAGCTCGAACCGTAGGTAGGAACTGTGCGGCCTGCTCCGTTGTGTATAGCTGCATCGCAATTTGCTTTCTTTTTGTTGAACGCGTTGGAAAGTTCATGTCGGTTTCCTTTTAATAGCGGCAATTTTAGTTTCGGATTGATTCGGGGACGGATTTCGCTTTGTTCGTGCACGGACGAATTTCGCTACGAAAATTTCACGCGAGTTTCGACTGTTTCGTTCATAGAGGCAAATCTGTGTTGCCAACAGGAATTGTTGGTTGCTCGATAATGAAGTTCTCACCTTGCATTACAATCTAACTAATGTCGGAGATAATGAGTTGATGTTCAGTGGTATTAGTTGAATGACAATTGTTTCTATCACCGCTTTGATTTTCGCACCTCCCTTAACCTATATGTATAGTCGCTCTGTGTCTCTCAGATACACATATTGTATTCAATCAGAAAAACAAAACAAATTTATGTGTTTAGAGTTTCGAATCATATTTTTATACTATAAATTTAAATAAATAAGTCAATTGGGCATTATTTCTTATTGAAAAATACATTACACTTTGCGTTTTCTATTTGATGTTGTCAAACATTGATCAGCGCAAACAAATTTTCATCTAGCCGTGTATCTGTGAGATACGCGCGAGTAACGAAAGGTTAAGAAGCTAAAGAGCGTTCGTTTGAACGGTGTTAATACGTTTTGTGTTTTTTCTATCATTAAAAGCGGACATTTTCTTTGCTAAACTTAATGTTAAAGCCTGTGAATATATTTTTCTTTATCTATAGAGATTATTAATTCTGTCATTGTACATTAACCGTAAGAATACTGTTAAAAAAATATTGTTAAAGCCGAAATAAACCAATAATAGGTTTCAGTGGCTCAAAAAAAAAATTTTTTAAATACGTTTTGTGTTAGTGCGGATAGTAGAAATCATTTCATTTTATTATATGGATCTGGGCGATCGTATGGATCGAGAGGGACGGGGACAACTTAATCGATCGGTGAAGGATCGTGGTTTTACACGGTCCTGGGGTTTTTACGAGCGATGGAGGCGGAACCGCGGCGATCTCCGGTTCTGTTCTCGAATGTGTCGCGTCAATTAAGGTGTTCAGGTGATACACAGGCCCCCAGGAATCTAACCAGAGGAACGGAATCCTCTTGGCGCCAGGTAAACTCTTCGGGAATCGTCCCACGCGATGGGACACGGACCAGGGCCGTGGAACAGGTACCACCGACGGGCTAATTTTCGTGGTGCAACAACGCCCTGTTCCCCTTTCTCTATTCCACTGACACGCACGGGGATCTTTCGTCGTCGTCTTCTTTGTGAATGAAAGACTCCCCGGGGGCTGGGGCCGATGCTTCGATCGCATCGCCGCGACGCTCGAACGGAAATCCAGCCGAGAAACCACGGTCCATTGACTGGACAAGGAAAAAAAGGAAGAGCAGGACCCAGGACCGGTCGAAATCTCTGAATGAGTGTAATCTCGTCGCCCCCGGGCGAGCGAAGAGGAAAAACGAGCATCCTAGATCAGCGTCTCTCAATCCCTCCTAGAATTTTGTATAATTTCATTTTCTACAATGTTGAGGGATTTCGAACGTTTTCATTCATTTTTATAATAGTCGCGTTCTTTCGTCACTCATTTATTTCTACACTCTTTGCGTTCCTCCAGTTCTTGCACGCCTCTTTTATATTCTTGCACTATTTTTTACCACGTTTTTATTAGCTCGCTTTATTGTTTATTTGTCTGTCTGATCGGTGAGAAATTTTGCAATTAATTTTAAACTAACTTCCCGATGTCCTAGAGACTTGGATACATGGCTCAGAACGTGATGACAATTAAAAAAAATTTTTTTTGAAAGTCTAGCCATTTCAGAGAAATAACAATTAAATATTTACAACATTAAACATATTTATAACATTAAATATTTACGGTTGCAATACTGTCTGAAATGTAGTACGTGTATCTGTTATAATTTCATAACCTGGTGAAAGTGTTAAAAAGCATAAATGAAAATAAATTTTTAAAAACGTGACGTTTTTTAAAAATTTATTTTTATTCTTATCCACTCTCTTGCACTCTTCTGGACTCCTGCACTCCTATAGTTCCATACTCCTGCACTCTATTTAAAGGCAATCACAAATAAAATGGAGGAGGTTATCACATAGTGGAAAATGGAGACATCAGTGTAAAAACCAGGCAATTCGTTACAATGCTCTTGTTGAGGTTTAGAATATCTTCAGATCCCATTGTTGATTGTTCGGTGGAAGAAGTTGGAAGGCAAGAAGCAGTGGTCTTTTGAATCGTATAGTTTATAGAGGAGGATGAGAGAGAGAGAGAGAGGTTTTGAGAGACGCTGACCGCAGAGACACGAGAAGAAGCAACGATAGAAACAGGGACGATTCGTACGAATATACGGTTAGACGTGTGCGTTGGCCGCACGGGTGGACGAGGGTGTTCATCTAAGCGGCATTCCGCGGCGTGGCTTGACCAGAACAAAATTACAAGAAATGAAATGACACACCCGCCGCGGATTATCTCTCGAAAACGACTTATTAAGGGCCGGGGAAGCTGGACGAGATCGCACACAATCACACATTCACGTGTCTCTGGACTGTCAGTGTTGCACACAGTGCAATTACTATCCTCGCGTATAAGCTTCTCTCCTCTCTTCACCCTTTCTCGTATCCCGGTGTCGTCGTCGCCGTTCCGCAAGAGATCTACGAGAGCTCGCCGCCGCCAGATCCGATGATATGTAATTTCGATAATCAATCGCATGAACGTCGTTTAATTTTTATAATAACCCAGGCCGCCCCTATATCTCGCATGGGAACCGTGCATTCGGCCTGTCTCCTCGGTGCAATCAAATCCGCTCGCTCTCGCCAAGCGAATAAAACGAGATCGGCGAAATGATCGGTATCGATTCACAGATGCGATTCGTTCTAGGATTTCTACGAACGTGCGATATGTTTGGTGGAACTATCCGGTGGATAATGATGCGTCTAACGTCGCCGAGTCTCTCACAATCCGTTCGTTTTGCTCTTTAAATGCTGATCCAGACGCGGGCGAGGAAGTTCCCAGAAAAGTTTCGGCTGATGGTGGTCCAACATGTTCGATTACAGTTTAGATAGATCCCAAGAAAAACATCCTGTAAACAGGAGCAAAGTTCTCTATGGACAAATTCGTTAGCTTAGGAATACCTCTGGCAATACTGAGAAAAGCGTTTGTAAAAATTAGTCTAAATTATTCAAACTTAACAAATGTTTTTGTTGGGATTTCATCAATTTTTGCTGAAATTTTGTCAATTATCAGGTAGGTATTACTCTTATCCTGGATTCCTTAACTCCTATACATTTTTTTGTTTTTTTTAGGTTTGTTATGGTGGACCTATGTACTAAATTTCAAGGTCAATAGGAAGTATCCAGAAGGTTTTGATGATCTGTTAGTCAGTCAGTGAGAAATTTAGCAATTTTTGAGATCCTATATCTCGGAGCCTACTAATGTTAGAAGATTAATTACTTAATTTAAAAAACGACTAAGTTGTTTCGTGTAAAAGGAGGGTAGTGCGAGAACTTGGCTGGTGCACTATCGTCGCACCTAGATCAAATTCGTACCGAGCATGGTTAAAGGTTCACGCCACCTATACCAGCCGGACAATCAAAGATCATGCGCCACTAGTACGTCATCGAAAAAAAAAAATGATTTCTAGTATGCTCGTGTTTAATCTTCAGAAATTCCTCATGCAGCCGTTGCGTCAGCGTCGCGACGTATAATTTGTCCGCGAAATTGCCCAGCATAAGCGACGTGTCTCGTCGACTATAGCCCAGCTGGAGACTATAGTGTTCCGTGTCCTATGGACGATCTCGCCGATCACACGAGCAACGTTCGTCCGGGCCCGACTATCTAAACACGGAAATAATGACCGTGGCTTATCGCCGCCACGAAGGTGGTACAACTTCTAATTATGTTCGTGGCCCTTCATCCTCTCTTGCCACCCTCTACCTCTCGCAGATCACTTCCACGTTCTCTATCAGATCCATCCGTCGGAACCTCCGATTTCCGAAAGGCGAAAGCCAACGTTTTCCACGAGTTCTCCAACGGTCGAGTTGTTTCCTCACTGGCCTCTTCACACTTTGTTGCACGAGCCTCGTTACTTATGGCGATTATGCTCTACCGACCAACGGGCCTTGATTAATAACGTCCGATTTACCGTAATTAACCCCACGAGCCCCGAGTTGTAGCTATCCGCCGGCGGTTTGCAGCTACAGAAACGATCTCGCTTATCGGCCAACGAGATCGAAGCCGAACCTAACCGCCCCGGGAAACGTTTCAATCCTGGATCCACTCCGGGAACTGCAGAAAATTGCAGTCGATCCACTCTCTATCCGCGAAGATCCCGTCACGATGATAGGACGTTCGATGCGTTTGAATATTTTCTGTGGATATACTCTGAATACACGAAGTATCATCTCGATTCTCGAGAAATCCTTACTATTTGAACTATACAATAATTTCGTTAAATAATTTATCTAGTATACATACAACAATGAATCTAAAAATTTAATTATATTCAGACTCGTGTATTATTGCAATAAGAAAACATTCTACTTATAATTGTGTATCAAAAATGGTCACTAATGACCTCGATGTTAACGTGATCTTTATAAATAAACAATACGAGTTTCCAAACACTTAAAGCGAAATTTATTTATGTATTAATTAATCCAATGAATCGCATTATTGCAACAATCATGCATTATTTATAACAGTACTGATTTTTTCATTGAATCACTTTGTTTTTTTTCTTCTTTGTCTTTGTGCGCATGTCCCTTCTTTCTTAGTAGATAAGTAGTCTTGTATCTTTCCCTTTTTTTTCTTTGTAAATACTTATGTAAAAAGAGCTTCTGTATATAATAATAAATAATAACGATAAATTTCTGTACGATATAGTAAGTGAACAAGTGGAGACTCGTTTTTCGTAAAAACATGTTGAAAATTGAATAATTTGCGGATGAATCGAAAGTATTCTCTGAATGAAACCAATGCAGATTTCGAGAGTGTTCAGTTTTTAAATTTGCAAGAGGCTTCAGTCTTTTACGGTGGTTTTCTAGTCGGCACAATTTCAACGATTGCAAAACACGAGATCGGAAACGCAGGTTTGCCGGAATTTGTGCGTAAAAAAATAGAGTGATCTTTCACCTAATCCAACAATTTTGCAAGACACCAGATGGAATGGCGTTCGCTGTAACTGTCAACGCTGCTCGACGGGTTTCCAGGAATCATCGGGAAACGAAGGAAAGCACGGCGCGCACTAGGCGAATAGGCGCGTGTCTAATGGAAAACTCTCGGTGGCGAAACGACGCGTTTAAAAACCGATTTGCGGTCCGGCGAGCCTGTGATTTCACTCGATAAATTAACGGACCGCTGTCAGCCGGGGCCGGTGATTACCACGGGGCTTCGGTGCGCGCTGCACTTTACCAATTTCCTCGATTACCGGCATGAAAAGCCCCTTAAGTGGCCGCCCATCGGCCTAACCGGAAGATTCGTGGCTCCGGCTCGGAACCCCGCTGAATTACTCGATCGTCCTCGAATTTCCTCACCTGTGATTCCCCCTCTCCGTCTCTCTCCGTAATTTCGGTGACGAAACCGTTTGGAGGAAGTTTCAACCTGCGAGGAACGCTCCGACCTGCCGTCGATCGGGCCCAGCAGGTGCAACACTCGGAAAAGAAGTTCAACTTTTGCCGAAAAATCCCACGAAAGCGAAGAAATTTAATAATAACCTTTGTTTCTTCAGCCGAGGGTAAGGGTGGATGAGGAGGAAGAAGAATAGGTGGGTGTGAATGTTAAGAAACCAGAAATGTGAGTCCTAAGGGTAGGAAGGGGTGCAGGGTAATAAGTTAGTTTTAAGGTATAGTAAGTATTAGATGTAAAATTAAGTTAAGTTGGTACTGTAAGTTAATTTAAGTCAGTGTAAGTAAGGTTAGGATAAGCAAAAATAGAAAGAAAGAGAAGTATGAGTTTTATGAAAAGGATTGTAACCCTGAAGGGATCAAATAAAAGTTATATATTATTTCTTCAGCCACACGACCTAACTTATCCTAAGTATTCAAGATATTATCCCTTCTTTAGAATTTTCCCAAAATCTGAAACACTATGCTGAAAAATCCTTTTCATAGTCACTGTAGGCACCAAATGATATTTTAATACGAGGGGCAGTGGTATTTCCTGCAAAATACAAATTATTTGCATTAATTCCAACAGAAACTAAAAGTTTCTTTTATCAGCAGCTTCCGCCGCTCTGATGGACGCTGGCAGCATTCTTCAAGGCAGTTCGAGTGCAAACGTGCTCTTAGACCAGCATAGCTCAAGTTTCCAGTGGATCCTTAAAAGTGAACGTTAGCGAAGCATAGCTCAGCTTTCCGCTGGATCTTCGGCTCCGTAATAACATGTCGTCGCGGAGAATGGATCGTGGCCAGTCAGATAAAGCCAACTGCTTTCGGGTCTTGAAGAATAAGTGGAAGAGAGGATCGAGGGATCGGTGAGGGAGCTGCAGGGGAAAGAGAGAAGAAGTATAGAAACACGAGACTGCTGGAGGTGGAGACGCAGAAGAAGAAGAAGAAGGCACGTCGTGTGGGAGAGGCGGTCGAGGAGCAGCAAGGTAGAAGAGAAGGAAGAGGAGGAGAACGATTCAAATTAAATGCCGTTGAAACAAAAAATGATCGTGTAATGACAGCACCGGGGCCCTCCACCGGTGGCTCCGGCTATCTTTGAGCTGCGCTCGTTGTGGGAGAGAGGAAGGAGGACTGTGTGATTACCCATCGACCAATAGCCGTGCTCAGAGCGGCCATCATGGTCCAGGGAAGACGTGCAATCACGCGGTGAATCCAGCCTTGTGTCTTCCTCGCGAGGGTACGGGATGGATACCGTCTCCCGGAGGCACGCGTGAATCCTTCTTCGATCTTCCACCACGATGGATGATCGCTCCTCCAAAATCCCTCGATCCCATCGTGGAACGCGGTGCTCCTTAATAGGCATTGGTATCACAAAAGAACGACTGGTATTATTAGCAGACTCAAGATCTTTATGCAAAGTTCGTTGCATCAGTTGCAAGATCCTTCTAACTTATTTAATCTTCAGAATATATTGAAAATAATCAATGGGGAAGGTTGTTCGATTCTCTGGATCCATAAATAATTGTTTACCACGATGAATGATCGCTCCTCCAAAATCCCTCGATCCCACCGTGGAACGCGGTGCTCCTTAATAGGCATCGGTATCACAAAAGAACGACTGGTATTATTAGCAGACTCAAGATCTTTATGCAAAGTTGGTTGCAAAGTTGCAAGATCCTTCTAACTTGTTTAATCTTCTGAATATGTTGGAAATAATCATTTTTTAATCTGTACGAAAGCAACTGAACTCCTCAATGGGGAAGCTTCTTCGATTCTCTGGATCCATAAATGATTGTTTACCACGATGGATGATCGCTCCTCCGAAATTCCTCGATCCCATCGTGGAACGCGGTGCTCCTTAATAGGCATTGGTATCACAAAAGAAGGACTGGTATTATTAGCAGATTTAAGATCTTTATGCAAAGTTGGTTGCAAAGAGTTGCAAGAATCTTCTAACTTATTTAATCTTCTAAATATATTGAAAATAATCAATGGGGAAGGTTGTTCGATTCTCTGGATCCATGAATGATTGTTTAACGACGATTGTATACCACGATGGATGATCTCTCCTCTGAAATTCCTCGATCACATCGTGGAACGCGGTGCTCCATAATAGACTAAAGATCTTTATGCAAACTTCGTTGCATCAGTTGCAAGAACCTTATAACTTGTTTAATTGTCTGAATATGTTGAAAATAGTCAATGGGGAAGCTTGTTCGATTCTCTGGATCCATGAATGATTGTTTAGCGACGAAGGAGATGATTGCATCTTTTGTTCCTTTTTTCTCATTATACTTGATGAAAGAAATATCTTGCGAAAGTTAGGTTTCTAAAGTTAGGTGTGTTCAGCGGTTTGAGCGATGTTAACCTTCCGCGTGAGATCCGTCGCTGCACGCATATGCAGCCGGTCGGCTCCCGTTGCACTATGGATAGGCCTTTAGGCGCACAGGATGCAATTACACACGGCCCGTAAGTGTTATCGTTAAGAGAAAAATGCGCGCTCATAAATTGCCCGGTTCTCGGTGGACGAGCAACGTGGTTTGCAACGATGTATCATGCAAATGCATCGAGTTACAAGCATGTAACTTTTGGAATTCATTAGGTTTAATTGTTCCCCGATTGAGACGCCGTTGCGTTTTCATCGGGTCCCGGCCGTAATTGCCAGGCCGCGCCAGTTACCATAAACTTTATCTCATACATAGAAATCGTGGCGGGAATTACGACAATGTACACTGGCTGGCAAAAGTTTCGCGTGATCGAAACGAGGTCCGAAATCATTTCTGGATCATCCGAATAACTTGTCACTGATCGATGTAACAAGCATATAAAAAGTCTCTTTTCTGCGATGTATTCGGACGCTGTTTATAATAAACATTGCTGGAGTCAGCGCGTAGTAAAAAATTCTGCGCAGTATCGAATCATGTCTGAATAAGTTGCGAAAGGTTTTGTGGCTCTACGTAATTTAGATTCTCTGTAATAAATTCGTAAAGATGAGAATACACCTTAATTCTCGCTCGAACAATTCGCAAAGTTAATTTCTTCACTCCTCCTACAGAGTATTAACAATATTGCATCGCCTGGGGCAACGACGAACCAAATTGCAAGTCGAGTAGCTTCAGCCGGAAAACTTCATTCTCCCGGAGAAGTATTATGGGATTATAGGGATACTGTAAATCGTCTGCGATATCGATCTCATCGTCGAGATTTCGCGGGCGTTTATGGCAACCGCAGACAGTTCTCGACGAGTACTTCGCGGGCGAAACTAATTACTGGCGTCGAATGCGGCGCGGTAGGTACCGTTGCCTGTTAGGGTAGCCACTAAAAGACGAGTTGAGAACCGTGAAAATAATTAACGTTATAGGGCTCACTGCTCATCAACGATGACTGTCGGATAACGCGTACTTGTTAAATTACATACGTTCGCCGGAACACCGTGCGAGGCTACGGTACGTGAAAGCGGCCATTATCTAGTTTTACTTTTGCGCAACTGCGTTACACCTTGGCCAAACGTCGTCGCCTCTCGTGCCTCGGTTTTGCTGCAGTGTTTCCCAATCAATGGAAATCGCATTTAAATAACACGAATTTCAATTTTTTTCTTGTTTCTGGGTTGTTTTTGGGCTTTGGTATACGGACACTGAGACATTCGTGCAATAATAACCGAAATAATTGAAGAGCTTTGTAAAAAGAAAAGAAGACTAGATTTTATTGTGTAAATAAATTTATATAATCATCTTAATGGCTTTTATTTAATGCGCATTAAAAGTCATTCCGTGGCCCGGTACAAAATGCTTCAATATCAGGATCAAGGATTTAATGTCAAAAAAAGTTATTTTGTTCAACTTGTCCCCCTCTAAGATTAAATTCTGGGTGCACATCAATGAACATTTAATGGTATAATAGTATTATGAGAATTTATAGTTGTTCTATGACAATTCTTTTTTCGTATTTTACAAGAGGATTCATTGCATCTAATAGGGAAGATTGTCGTTTGAAATAAATGTTAGTAGCGAACGTGTTGAGACTGCACGATTAAGAAGTATAATAAAAATTGCCAGTCGTTGAAAGCAATTGTTCCGCAGGCAATGCAGCAAAAATATCAAAGAACTGCTCGAAGACTATTTATTTCCGTAGATTGCCAAATGGCTCATATAATTTTGAATGATAGGATAACGAGGGTAGGTATCGCGAAAATCGGAAAACCTTCGGCTATCGTCGAATCATCGCCGACGATTTCACCGCGGCGCTCGTGTGAAACGCGGATAATGACGAGCATAACGTCGAAGCCGGGATAGCCGGCGCTTAATAACTCGTTAATTATCGTTTTAGGAAATCCGCGCGGCGCGCACCATCGCCGTGCCGCAGCCGTCCAATTACTTTTACGTAACTCCCGCGAGCGGGAACAACGCGCTCGTACTCGCTCGGTACACGCTCGTACCCGCTCCAACTCGCTCGCGTTCATTTCTCCGCTCTGGTCGCGGTAATTGGTTTAATTGCGTTTCGCAAACGAGAAAAAAAAGAAAACCAGCCGTAGGAGGATTAGAAAGAGAACTGGCGGAACAACAACGAGCTGTGGGGAGACCTTTATCGCGGTTGTGTCTTCCGAGACACACGTCTTCCATTCGCGGCGACCCGGCCGAGGGTAAAGAGTTCACGCGGATACGAAAACGCACGCTCGAGATCGGAGAACAGATCCGACCGCGATTAATGGCAGCTTAACCTTTGCTTGGCGCTGGTTCACGCCGGAAATCCAACTTCCAGAATTTGTTTCTCGAACACTGTCTTCTCGTTTTTTGATAAAGACGTAGTTTATTGTGTTCAACTTCGATATTTGCTTTTCGACGTCCAACAATTCCTAGCCTAATTAAAAATGTTTTTCTACGTTCGAAGTATTTTCATAGCAATTCAAAATTCACAATCGAAAATTTTCACCTCTGTATGTACGAGGTTAGGAATCACTATGCGACGAGGAAAAATTATTTTATACTTTTCAGTCCGTTTTTAAAAACGTGGTATTTTAAATAAATTTTTTTTCGATAAAGTTGTAGTTGACTCTGTTCAACTTCGATATTTGCTTTTCGACGTCCAACAATTCCTATTCTAATTAAAAAATTGTTACTTCCTCTCGATGCTGTTCGAAAAACATTTTGTCGGATGTCTTCCGAGTTTTTGATGGCAGGAATTTCGTTCGACTCTCATGAATCACATCTAATAGCATTAAGTCAACCAGAGACGACGTTCCAGCGAAAGAAACAGTTCACACTGCTCTGCGCCAATTAGGCGACTCATCGCGGAAGTTGCATTGTTCGTCGAACAGGAAAAAAAAGAGTTTCCGGGGTGAACGACGACCGTCGAAACTTTCCTCTACGTGTTTCTATCGGTCTTAGATTACCGAGAGTTGCAATTTCGATCGAAGCTCGGCGTTCGTCCCGGCAAAACGTAGCAATTTGTCCGAAGAGGGGGGTTTCCGGCTGTATCGAAACGTCGATTACGCTCTCGCGTCCCGTCAACCATGGCAATTGAAATACTTTCGTCGGCTGGCAACAGCTCCGTCGCGATTCCTCGAAGCAATTAGCTTGGCCGACTCGGGTCGCGCGAGGACAGAGAAGAATCCCGCCAAGGACTGGCGTAATGATAACCTCGAAAGCTCGCCATCTTTGCCGGCGATACCGATCTGCCAGGAAGCGGCTCGGGACACGCTTGTTCCACCGACAGGAGAAAGAACGCTGGAACGCAACAATGTTTCACGGTGAAGTTTCACGCGTGGAAATCGCGTGATCCGCCGGTCGACGAGCGCGCGAGGAAACGGCCCCCGACGAATCGCGATCAAAACGCCACACAGCGCCGCAACCGTCTTAATTGCGGCAAAAGGGTTCGCATGGTTTCGGAGGAGAAGAGACCGTCGAGGCATCATTCCGAGCGAAAATTGAAATCTCATATCTTCCGGCTGGCTGACTTAACCGGCTTGCTAATTTCTCCGCTAATTTCCCTCGCAACAATACCTACGCGATTTCGTACCGCTGTTTATCGCGGAAACGGATCGAGGAGAAAGTTTTTTCCGGCGAACTCGCCGCTCGATTTGTAAATAATCCGCCAGTTAAAGCGAGATCTTCGGAAGCGGAACACGTTATTAATTAATTAACCGGTTGCCTCGGATTTGGAGTGCTTGTATCGGGATCTCTTGCTTATTGCTGTCGGACTTGGGAAAGCGTAACACGTTCTAATTGCCGCACTCGAACTGTGATTCTGCGCTGGGTTCCGTGTTCTGTTTTGCATTGTTTATGTTTTCTTTTCTTGAAAGAATCGACTCGATCAGATGCAAAGATGTTTGTAACGATGTGTGTCATTCATTAATATTAAATTCACATTCATTAATATTAAAAAGCGATTCAACCTTTTTTTGATATTCAAATATACATACAATATTTATTTTATATTAAGTAACAAATTGTTTTTTTAAATAGGCAGAAAATATTTATTTTATGTTACGAGAAAATTATTGTTTTCTAACTTTTTCGTCTTTTCAATTAAATATTCAGCTTATATTTTCTAAACATTCAATTCACATTTCTGAAACATGTACACAATAGTTAGATCCAATATTTATCTCATATAAAAAGGTGTGTCTTAAAAAATATTTTTTCAATATTAAAAGATATTTATCCAATATTTTTGTGCTACTAGGGTATGTGGAATATGGCAGTGATTATTTACATGAATTAATTTGTACTTCCCAACGCGAATACAACGACAATTACTTTCAGCGAAGACGAGACTACGGATTAATTTATGTAGCGAACTGACAGCGAACGAGCGATTATTATTGTAAATCTGGATCCAAGTAAACCAGGTAGCGTAAACCGGTCGGCAATAGCATTGTTTCAGAAATGGTTTTTTTTTCATAACTGATGCGCGATCCATATTCATAGGGGACCCGAGAGAGTAGGAAGGCGGAATGAGCAAGAAAATGAAACAACGAATTAGCAACGGCGGAGCGCGTCCGTGAGCGCAGCCGATTCTCTCCGAGGGGGGGCGTTGATACGATCGCTCGTATTTAGCAACAAAATCGCGGCGATGCGAAATGTTTTTTCACGACCGCCGTAGCACATAATGAACCATAGTTTTGCTTCCTGACATCACGCTAATTCGCCGGCATTACCGTGATTCGTATTACACGAAATTGCTTCGGACTTGGATACACGCCGCGAGCGCAAGCGATTCAATCCGCAATCGCGCGTTCAGCAAACCATGAACGCACGGAACGTTCGATAACGACGTCGCCTCGTGGCTCTGCCATGCTACACGGATAAAGAACGAACGCTAAGACGAAATTACCGTTTCGCAGATGTCGTCGAGGAAAACCAGTCGGAATTACACGCTAAAGCCTGTATCGGTTTCCATCGCGATCGTTCTTCTCCACACTCGGGACACTGTAACGATCGCATCAAAACGACGACGACTCGCGACTTTTATGCTAATTCGCTGCTTCATTTCGGAACATTACAAGACTTCCCAGGGTATGTAGGGCACGCGTGAATGCACGTTACGCAATTATTGCGCTGACAGAATTCGCTCCGGAGTGCTCAAATTAGTAGGCTTTGAAAATTCGGGTTGTAGATCTCCGGACCGTGTGCCTCGAGGAAGAAAAAATTTATCGTACGAATTTTTTAATATTTTAAGATTAATTTAAACTTGATATTCCTTCAATTTAATGTATGTCTTCGACGACAAACGTATTTCTACTGTTAATTCATTGCTACTTCAATTTCATAGTGCAGTGTACTCAAGGTCTGAATCTCGTAGTCCTGAAAATTTGTGATTGTGAATTTTGAATAGCTATGAAAATACTTGTAAGATTTAAAGCGAAAAACGTGGGGCGTATGCAATAAATAATTGAAGCATTTTACGCCCCACATGTTATAAGCTGTTGTAAGAATGGTATAAGTGTGCTTGCCACGACATATGTTTAAGTGCTATATATGTTTTTATTGATTTACATGCTATATATGTTCTTATTAAACTATTAAATTATTAAATGAATGTTTTACGTAATGATTTTGTTAAAATAAAAACGACAGTCCGCTGTAAGCAATTACATTTTTTCGTTTCATATATTACAAGTATTTTCGTAGCTATTGAACATTCACAATCACAAATTTTCAGGACTATTTGTACTAGGATAACCAGCCCTTGAAAAAAGAACCATTAATGGTATTAATTGTTCACGAACTATGCTTCGATCGTAGCACCGACGAAAAATATATTTACAGTGTTGCTATGACTCTGTATCCGGTGGAAAGAATCGAAAAGTGACAAAACGTGTACAAACGAGTTATTAAATTGCCAGTTTAACCGAATTCTGCGTGGTAGACGTCCGGGAAACAGTCGCGAGACGAAGTTCCGCGCACGCATACATTTCGCCTATGTACTGTGTTCCCTTTGGCTGAAAGTTTCGCCCGGTAGTTTCCGTATTAACAACTCGAGCTGTTTGAGAGTAGCTGAAGGAGAGAAGAGAAGATGAGGGAGGGATCCTAAGACTCTCTCTCGGTTGAGCCTCGAGTCGCGCTCCAGCTTCGTCCGTCTTGGCGTGGCTCATTAGCATAGAAACAGCGGTAAACTCGTGGCTAGCTTACCGAGCTAACAGCGTGTAAAATAACCGCTAAGTTGTCAAGACAATGCTCCTACGCACGTAGCACCAGCAAAACAGGCTCGTGGTTCGAGACTGGTCTCTGTTGCGCCACGGGCTAAGTCCTTCGCGAATTACTTCCTACGACTCGCGGCATTGTCCGACCACCGGGCGAGACGTCGCCGAACTTCCGCTACCTTGTTCCTCTTCGTCTACGCTTTGCTCCTTGTCTCTCACCCTCCGTACAGGATGAGAATCAAGAGACGGATGGGAGAACCTTTATTGCGGTTACAAAACGATTTCGAAAGATCTCTTTCTTGTTATTCGATTTCTTCAACACGTTCGGATATGATAGTGTTTTATTAACTTCAGGTTTACGAATCAGTTTAACTTTTCAGGACCGACAATGCCAATTTGTTTTAGTATGGTTAGTATTATATGACTGTTTCCTATTTGCCATCTTCGAATTCTATAAAGCAATTAAAGAAATAATCAATAGCAACTCACAAGGGGAAGCCACGGTTCAATGGATTTTTCTCAAAATTAAAATTGGGGTGGGTATCAATTTCAAGAAGAAAAAGAAAATATCGATAACAAGAGTCGAACCAAAAACCTACCGATTACTAGTATTCCTCGGTACGCCCTCAGCTACCCAACTTCTCGTTAACTTTCTTATGAAGGTGCGAACCGATTTTCAAATCCAATTTTTTCGGAAAATCTTAAGAAAAATCTACAGAAAAATCCGTGACCCATCAACCGTGGCTTCCCCTTGTCAGTTGTTCGAGCGGAATGTTTTGGATAGCTGACCCTGTACAGCATTCAAATCGCGGAGCATACAAAGACTTGTTTCATATTTTTACGAACGATCCTCCGAGATCCGAATTTCCCTGTTCCGCGAAAGAAACGGAATCTCGATCCGGGCCAATTAACTCGGAGAAAATGAACAGTTCTACTGCAACAGCTGGATCCTCGGTGGTTAGGTCTCGGCGCTCCGTGTGTTTACATTTTACCGCACTTTCCAGCAGCGACTTTCACCAGTTCTATGTTCGTCGATAATCGTGTGCTCGTAGTAGATCGGCGCGGGTGAATCCGCGGGTAGATCCCGCGTGGCATTGACTCGTACGACCCCGAGGATTACCGGTAATAGTCGTAACCGCCTTAAAAAGTGGTCTCGGGCGCCATCGGGCTGGCATAACATGCAAATTGACGGTTGCCGGGCACCGACGGGCCTCCCTTTTCGATTGGCCAGCCACGGTTCGCGAACCGGCCCGGGGAAACGCGAAAAAAGGGCTACAACGACCGATCCGATCCGTGAAACCGTAGGAAATTGTACGATCGTGTACTAGGAAGCGTTCTCCTCCCCAACCGACACAACCTCGAGTACCTACACTCGCATGCGGCTATCTCTGACCGTTACGTGGCGAGAATTACCTAGAATCTGCATTCGATTCGCGCCGATAAAGATATTACACGCACGAAGCGGGCCGATTAGAGCTCCGTTTATTGCTGGATGCGGTTCGAGATCGCATGCGACACGTATACTGCACAGCTACCTCGTTCCATTACATTTTTAAACGTGGCCGAGACGCTCAAGGAACAATTCGCGAGGCGGGATCGGACTTCGTTTCGACCGAAATGCGTTAGGGTCATTTCGACAATGTGTTCCGTGTTTACGTAGACTGCGAAGCGTCGCACAGAGGGTATTTGACCGATCTAACTGACCGAAAACTATTGCAACGTTGTTTATGGTCTCAAGGTCATAATAGTATATATTGTTGAGTTCGTCTTAAGATCAGCTACAGCATTATGACATAAAAAATATATTTTAAGAGTTAAAGACTCGAGGTGACCTTGATTAGTTGTAAAAAATATTTTCGAAATTTTATATGTCGAAGTTTGTAGATCCAAAGATTTTTTTAAACAAAATTGCTTCATTTTTATCTACCTCACTGTAGGGGTCCAATGTCATCAAATTATTTTCGGCAGACTATAACTTCCTAACACAACAAAAAATATTGTTTCGTATAAAATAATCACTTTATGCACTTTTGGGCTTGAAATACTTATAAATAAAAAATTGTAATGTAAATAAAAAATGTAAAAGTAAGGACACGTTTTTAACCATTAATAATACATGTAATTAACAAGTAATGACTTAGAATTTATGGTGAAAAATGAAGATTATTACCTGCTATTGCAGAATCCATTGTCAAATATTGATTTTCAGTATACAACTTAAAAATGTCACGCACTCTGAGAACACTTCTTTCGCACTACGAACAGTTCTAAACGACCACTCGAGTCAAAGTACGATTGCCGACTAGCCATTGCAGTTATCTTGTACGGTGAGGATCGATAAACAATGGGGTTTTTCCGTGGGACTACCTGGGCTTTCCCAATAGACTGTCATTTTTTCTTGGGGTAATTTTGGTACAATTCTGTCAAAATTTACTATAACCGCTTCAACCCTTAAGCAAACTGTTGGGGTCGATGCCGTTCCGCTTAAATCCATGCCAATAAAAAATACAAAATTGATTAGGATTATTCCATGTATATGATTTCTTTTCATTCTATGTATATGAAATTCATACAGGGTGTCCCAAAATTCGTGTACTTCCCGTAAATGGGAGGTTCCTTGGGTCATTTGAAGCGACATTTTCCTTTTCAAAAATGACGCCAGCGGCTTTGTTTAGGAGTTATTAACAAAAAATACAGACCAATCAGAGCGCGGCTAGAGCAAACGGAGTCCGACTCAGCGACAGGTCCCGCTTAGCGTGGCGGCGCCATTGGCCGAGCCAGAATCAACCCGCTGTAGCCGCGCTCTGATTGGTCCGTGTTTTTTGTTAATAACTTCTAAACAAATCCGCTGGCGTCATTTTTGTAAAGGAAAATGTCGCTTCAAATGATCCAAGGAACCTCCCATTACCAGGAAGTACACGAATTTTGGGACACCCTGTATAATAGCACATACAATACTTAAATGTTTAGTAGTTTGTTAGACAGCAGCATATTTAATAATGCAAACAATAGTTTGGATCATGGGTTAATAATATAATTAGTTAATAATACATAGAAGTAGGAAAAGGAGGAATAAACTGAAAATTAAATAGAATTGGAAGCAACGGAGCACGAAGGCCTCGTCTTTTCGACGTCGGTCCCGATTCGGTGAACAGACGAAATTTATTATTAACGCATTTCACGCGTTCGCCGAGTCATGGTTTCGAGGATTGCGCAACGTCCGGCTATGGGGTGGCCACCCCCGTTCGCAATCTCGACCGCGTTGCGCTCGTTAGTGCGACGCGACGCGCGCGAGCGGCCGCAAGGCTGACAGAAAAAAGCGTTTCCAGGTAATGGCGGTACTTTTCTATAGCAATTAAGATAATATTTGCATTCGGGGGTTGTGATTTCCTGCAGGTGTTTCGAGCGGCCGATGAGGGTTTGTTCGGTTATCTCTCTCCCTCTCTCTTTCGTTACTTGTACCGTGTGTTCCGCCTGTTACGTATACACGCTCTCCCGGAGCCCTCTTGTGTTCTTTCGTGTGTTGCAGCACGCAGCTGCATTGGCGTCGACTTGACGGATTTTTCGTGACTGACGTGGGGACCGGCACTGTTCACGTGTCAGGTTCCAATTGATCTAGATTTACGATCGACTCGGAGTAATCCCATGGAATTGCGAGCCATGATTAGACTGCGAAGTTTATGCGATTCTAACCAATTCTTTGTTATTCTCTTGTAAATTTATATTGAAATAAAAAAATTTAAGTGTAAACAGTGAAATTTCACCCCATTAAAATCTTCCTTTCTGGTTGCATTATATGTTGATTATACAAGTTTCACTCGTTTCTAAATATGAAAATATGAATGAATCGCAACAAATTCGTCCCCTTTTGGGTACTGTAATTCTAACCAATTCTTTGTTATT
This sequence comes from Lasioglossum vierecki, assembly GCA_028455595.1. NCBI lineage: Eukaryota > Metazoa > Arthropoda > Insecta > Hymenoptera > Halictidae > Lasioglossum > Lasioglossum vierecki. The sequence continues at coordinate 19,836,628 of CM052338.1, read as the reverse complement.
CTATTGTAAATTTATATTAAAATAGGAAAATGTAAATGTAAACAGTGAAATTTCACCCCATTTTTATACGTTGATTATAAAAGTTGATAACACTCGTTTCTAAATATAAAAATATCAATGAACCACAACAAATTCATGCCCTTTTGGGTACTGTAATTCTAACCAATTTTTTGTTATTCTCTTGTAAAATATTGAAATAAAAAAATGTAAGTGTAAACAGTGAAATTTTACCCCATATTCTCGGATACTTTAAAATCTTTCTTTTTGGTTTCATTATACGTAGATTATATAAGTTGATTACACTCGTCTCTAAATATGAAAATATGAATGAGCCACAACAAATTCATCCCCTTTCGGGTACTGTAACGTGCTAGCACGTTTTATGATGTGATTGTGGCTACCGAAAGAGGTAGCACAGGGGGTGAGTCTCGGGGAAATGGACGCCAATGGTGTTGCCAGCATTCGATAGACGAAGAGGCGCGAGTACAAGTGGCTAGTATGACACATCAGGGGGTGCAGGGGTGAGGGATTGGTCTGCACGTACACACGCGAAAAGGGGGGCGAGAATTAGCGAGCCGTGGGGCTGGAACCTCTGTGGGGCGGAGGTACGCCGCGCTATTAGATCTTTCTCATGCTGATAACACTGTATAATGGACTTAATCGCTTTGCGGCCGGCCCTCGACTAAATTTTCGTTATTTTTCATGGGTGCCCGGGCAGCGGCGCAGGCCACCTATCGCCACGACAGATCTACTCCCGTTTTTCGGTCTCTCTGTCGTTCGCCCTTTCTATCTCTCCCTTCGCTATCCCTCTCGCTCTTTCTCTTTTGGTCACCCTCTGCCCTACGCTCGAGCTTTCTCTTTTCTTCGTTGGCCCTCAGCCGCCTCTTTCTCGTTGCTAGCCCCTTTGTTCTACGGCCGCGAATCCATTGATCCCGCGGGACGCGGAACACGCACTTCCGCTCGCGCTGGCTCGCCGAGCCGATCAAACACTTTTACGGGCATCCATTGGACGGGATTCGCTCGAAACAAAGGAACCTGCAACAAGGATTATTTGTTGCTTGTCGCGAACACTCGCGCACGCCACCCTCGAAGCCGGCCTTCGACACGAGCGGTCCGACGATTCGAATTGTCAGGGGGTGCGATCGAGTTCGGTACGTAATATTCAGGGAAAATTCGTTATTTTACTCAAATACAGTGAAATCGTAATGAAAACTGTACAGTATTACTTGGAGAACATTGTTGGTTCAGCAGGAAAGCAGAAAAATGTGTTCCCCGGGCTGGAAACTCGACGCGTCGGATGCAAAGTGGCTCCCAATAATGGTTTCGCGGTTATCCGGCTTGATATCAATGCAAATTGCCCTTAATGGAAGCTCTTAGACGAAATCGAACACCGTGGAGCTCGCATTTGTCAGTCCTCTTTAATCGTTTCGTCGACGATCGTGCGCTCAAGATTGCGTTCTCGCGATGACGGCGAGAAAATCTCGAATCTCCATCTATCGTCGGTGCATTAAACGAATGGAAAAAGAAAATATTTTTCCTCGACGATCGAATCGCGTTGCGGATAAATCCGTTTCGCCATTGCGGCGATGACGAATCGTCGATTTGGCAACGGTCTTTCGGCAACTTCCGGCGTGGAGCGCGTTGTGTATCCTGTCGATATAACCCTCCGCCGTTGCTTTTAATTAATTTCTCATGCATGCCGCGATCCGTGGAAACTTCGAACAGGCTTGCGCTGGCTTCAGTGCATAATGAGTCGACGCGAGCCCGGTTAAGAAATCGCCGCGGCTCACCTTTTATTTGCTCGTTAAGCCCCTTTCCACGAGCGCGTTGCGACGCGATGGATCGACACTGTTCGACACGGTCCACCGACGCCATGCGAATTCCTACGATGTTGGACGTTCGATGAAAATTCGCAAACTAATCGGCTACTTCCCCTCTAACTTATTACTATTATTATTATTTATTTTAGACTGGCAGAAGCCCTTTTTACATAAGTATTTATAAAGAAAAGAAAAAAAAGAGAAATCCTGCATAGTTACATTTTAAAATTATACATTTACATTATTATTTTAATTAATGTAAATGTAGTAAATATAGTAATTAATGTCACCATGTATTTCTAACCTTTTTTAAAATGTAATTTTGTAATTTAAATATATACTTCTTCTTTCACTTATATATGTATTCTGTTTCACACACGGTAGGTTTTGAATTGTATCTCTAATAGCTCCGTAATATATTTAATTATATTACTTTAATTAATGTCTTAATTAATGTCGCTCTATCTCCATATGTCTAAGTCGTAACATAACCATGAGTTTATAACCTTTTCGTTTGGTCCTACTACCGAGTAAAATGTTGTACTAATTTGTTCGTTGCGATATATATCAAAATGTTCGCTGTCATTCTAAGATCGTTGGTTGTCCAAGCGGTTAAGGAGTTGGACTACCAATCGGTAGATCGGGGTAAGAAATTATTTTTCTCCGTTCATTCTGAGTTTAAATTTTCACGCCACTCGACTTTCGACTTCCATAACATCAGGAAATTGTAACCCTCAGCAAAGAAGTTTCGCTTCAACAAAATTACGAATCCATTGTTTTCGATGGGTGGGGGTATGGCGGCTCGGCGTCTTCGGTTTCCCGGCGCTCGTCTCTCGTGCGCCAAATTTCCGCTATCGCGCCCCCGAGAACGCATTACGATCTTAATGAGCACTTAGCATAACAAACGTAAGATCGGATCGGGTTGCCAGGCGGCGCGGTGCACGCGCGCGTCCGCGAGACCGTGTTAAAGGGCTCGAGAGCTGTTCGGAACAGAGGGCGGCCTGTAGAAACGCGATGGAAAAAAGGCTGATCGAAAGGAAAGAAACGGAGATAAAAGCGAATAGGGCGACCTGGTAGAGAGACTGACCGAAGGGGTCGGAGAAAGAGAAAAGGAGGAAGAGAGAGAGAGAGATGGTAGGGGAGTGTGTGTTGCCTTTGGTTTTCGCCGCGATGCGCATGCGAGCGCCTCCGACTTATGGAAGTTTAGCCGTTAACTTAACCGGCGTTTACCTTAATCTAAGATCAGGCTCTGGCCTGCCGCGCGCACTGCACGGTATAATGTATGGCCGTATGAATATGCATTGGACACGGTACGAGCTCCACCACCAGCACGTGAACGCGTACGTGTGCCACCCGGCGACTCGATTCAACTCAACTCGACGGCAGAGTTTGCCTATGCAACTGTTCGTTGAATGCACTTGCCGGTCCGTGTTGCGCGCTGGTTCGTTCGTTTCGGATCCGCGAGGCTCGTTCATGTGTTTGCTCGCGCTCGCTTTGCAGCCGATCCGCAGAGCGTTCATTGTACACCAGGCTCAACCGTGTGCACGGCCGAGCATCGGCTCGTGAGAACCGGCTAAACGCGAGAACCACCACGGCCAAACGTCGTTCATATGCTCGCTGAATTCGGGATGATGACGTGCCCGTTCGGTGTCCATTTTGCGGTCCCAAATTTGAGGCTACTTGTCCAACAGTTTTCACTTTTAAGCGTTTCAATAGAATTCGTTGTCTCGCCATGATAAAAGTTTCAAGTATAGCTGAAGTAAAAAGAGGATGATGGCGTGCCCGTTCACGATAACAACTTTTTCTATATCAGGACAATTCTTGCTTCTGCCTG
>CM052338.1:19806351-19832874 GCA_028455595.1 Lasioglossum vierecki | reverse complement strand
AGTCGGCTTGTCGCTGCATACATTATACAAAAAGGATTGTTTCGCGCGATCTCGCCATATGTGCCTAGCACGTGACCACGCTCCGGCCTATCAGCTCCCCTAATTAGGTGACGCCGTTGCCCCTAATTTCTATAATTCCTCCATTTCGACTCACCGCGGCATGGTTAATGCGATTGGCCGTGCCGCGCCGACTGATAGCGGAACAATTATTCACTCGACGTGGTCGACATTGTCGAACGAGGCACAATCGCCGGCGGCGGTGTTTCCTAGGGGAAGGAATCGTGAGCGCAGCGCGAATGGAACACACGAATTCACAGGAAAACGGACGAGAGTAGAAACACACCTTCGAGCAGATGCTCGTTAGATTCGATTCGGCGCGTCCGTACGGGAACGGCGAGATTTTCGGTCGGAAAGCTGCGGTCTCTCTAGTCTGCTGGCTTCGACTGTTTCCTGCAGAGTCCACGAACTCGCTGAACGGTAACAAATGAGGGGCAGGATCGATGGGACAAGTGGAAACGTCCGTCACGGAATGCCTCGGAAAAAGCTAGCGACGCGTCTGACCACTGACACGTTCTACTGTCTACTTTCGACGAGTGGCTTTGGCGCGAACAGCAACCTTTATCGAGCTGTTCGAAACGGTTCGGTCGGACTTTCGTGACATTATTTAATATTTTATTTAATCTATATCTATATAATAAAAATTAAATGCTGTTCGTTGGTCACAACATCACGTGTGAACGGCTGGACCGATTTGGATAATTTTCTTTTTAAATGTTGTAGTCCGAAACAGGTTTTTAAAAGTGCTTTTTGAATCATATTTCAATGCAACAAAGAAACGAATGTCGCAGCTTTTAATCAATATTTCAATAGGAATTTACATTATCGAAGTTTTTATAAAATGATCACGAACGAATTTATAGTAATTTGGACAGAATAACGTCTGTCGGGTCAGATGCTCCAAAATAAAAATTTTCTGTATCACTTACAAGAAGGAGCCACTTTGAAATTGCTATTTTCCTTTAATTATCCCAATGTTTCAAGAATAATATCTCCCTGTACTTTAATCACGTTACAGATGTCACAAGGCGTTGTATGCTGTATGAGGTAGTATATCAATTTCATATCCATAAAATGAAAAGAATCCTATACAATGTCATTAATTACAGAAAAAATGTTTAGTTTTCAATTTAAATTATGCATAAAAACACGTTGCATCTAACACTCCAACATCTCGCAATCAATATTCAGATATTTCTCAAACTCAGTCCGGCATAATGATGCAAAATACAAAATAAAAATTGTCTGCATCAATTACAAGGAGCCACTTTGAAATTGCTATTTTCCTTTAATTATCCGAATGTTTCAAGAATAATATCTCCCCGTACTTTAATCATATTACAGATGTCACAAGACGTTGTACGTTCCATAAGGTATTATATCAATCTCATATCGATAAAATGAAAAGAATCGTATATAATTTAATTATTCCAGAAGAAATGTTTAGTTTTCAATTTAAATTAGCTCCGGCCGTGAAGAGTTAAACCTCCAGAAAAATAGTGCATTTAAACACATATTTCTCAAATTCAGTCCGGCCTAATGTTGACTCGTTTAATCTCTGCGCTGTTTAAAATCGCAACCAGTAAATGTTTCCGCGAATGAATAAATTCGCAGTCTGATTCCAACAAGCGTCGGCATTGAATGATTCAGTGTCGCTCGAACAAAAGTAGCCTAATGTAAACGGGGTTTTAGTGGGTGGTCAGCGAGGCATCATCGAGGCAGCCACGCGGCACGATGCATCATGGTTCTCTATCACGTGTGCAGCACTTACCGAGGTGGCTCGTTTCGGTTGGTCGCTAAACGACATCTGTAAATCGCAGTTGAACGCGACACTGTCCGCTCGTCAGCGTGGTTTAGCCAAAGAGGATGTTCGCAGAGAGCGGTAGCTGGTGTACATAGCTAGGAGAGGATCCGGCGACCCGTTGGATCCGCGTTGGTTGCAGCCTAGGACCACCCTTCGTCCTCGATGGCTCTTCAACCCCTTCCAGGTGGTCGCGTCGGAGTTCTCTCTCCTCCTGCTCGACTGCTCCGGGAGCCGATCTCGAGAACGAGACCGGACAGAGCGAGATGGGCAGAGAAGAAAAGAGGGAAGGGGGCGAGAGAGAGAAAGAGAGAGAAGACGAGACCGGCTAGAAACAGTCCGAAGTGGGAGAGCCTCGTATCAATCTCTCTCTGCCCCCGTTCCCTTCCGCTCGCGATCCACCCCTTCCCTCCGAGAGAGGCTGTGGGAAGGGGACGTAGGGGTACGAGCCCCCCACCATGCTCTCCAGAGGTCTTCTCCCCTCCCGACGCTATAATGAAAGATATTAACTACAATTTTATATCGAATTACCGCTGAAACACATTTCAAATTAGTTGGGCGTAGCCGCGGCACGAAGCGGAGGCGCCGAGGTCGACGCGCAGCCGATTGGACGGCTGGTTAGGAGTAAGAACGTCGATTGGATGGTTGTTGGGAGCGGTGGGGACGTTTCGGGGCGTGTCGTCGAGCCGGTATGGCCGCCCAGGAGCGAGCGGAGGCGCCCGAGGACCGCTCAGTGCGAGCAGATCAGTCGAGGCAACCCGATGCACACGCACGCCTCGCCCAGGAGAACGTTCCCGTTGCCTGCCATCACCGGACACACAATCTCCTGGCCGACAGTCGGAGCCAGTCCAGAGGATTCCCGCGAGTTTCGGGCCCCGTGGCCCCGTCGATCTTACCTGCGAATCGGTCGCGACACGTCCGGTTGATCGTGCGGAAAAAAACTATCCGGGGAACGCTCGGGTGGTACCAGGAGTACTCGCACGGTTCCGCGCAAAGAAGAAGGACTTAAAAACAGTGGAATCTCTTAGTGTGGGTGTGAACCGAGGAGACTGGTTGGTTTTACTTTTTGGTGAGCGTGAGACGAGTTTCGGACAGTTTCGATAAACAAGCAAACGGTATAGTGTTCCGCGGCTAGAATCTCGCGAGGCTCTAGAGAGTCCTCGTAGGGTTTTGTAACGAGAAGCGATTAACGCGGCCAGGAGGGTGCCGTTGGCGTGACAACGGGCCTTTAGCCAGAGAGGTTATACGCGAGAGGCGGTTGTAGTTACGTGGGGGGCCACGGACACGCGATATCGGCGGAAAAACGAGAGGGAGTCGGTTTTCAGAAGTTTACGGAGGAGAGGCTTAGCCGGGCGGCTAGGCTGGCAATTAAACGGGCCGAGGAAAGGGAGAAAAAGGAAAGCGGAAATGGCCGGCGGACTGGCTGTTACGCGTGGCAATTATGTTAAGTGGCCAATTAGCAATTAACCAAGGAGACCAGCGGAGCGGCGGCCCCGGTAATTGCGGCCCGAAGAAGGCGAAGCCGAGGGCGGAGGCGGAGGAGGCGTCGCGCGGCCGAGTGAACGGGAGAGGAAGCAAGCGCAAGGTGCATCATCGCGGCCATCTCACGCGCCATTTACTCGCGATTCTCGCGTCGAAATCGACCGGGGGCCTTGCCGGTTCTGCCGACACCTGTGCTGCGACCGGAGATCACGCGAATCCTTTTGGGTAAGGAAGACGAGCTTCTCGAGAAGACCGCTGGAGATCGAAGTCTAGAGGAGGTGTATCGGGGTGTAAAAAGGATGCTGGGAAAGGGGGTAGCCGGGAACAGGTGGAGAAGACTCGAGGGTGCTTGCTCGACGGCTTAAGTCCGATTAACAGTGAAGTGTTCCGCGGAGGTGACGCCGAAGTTCCTGAAGAGAGGTCACGCCGTCACCGTCGACAAGATTCTGTCTCCCAGGTACAGGGCCAGTCCTGGGGTGGCGACAGAGGCACCTGCAGGTGCTCGGAGCCCGAGGGAACCACCGACGTGCACCGTGATGACGGTCCATCATCACCAGAACCACCACGTGGCGGCACTGAGCGGCGTCACCGTGGCCAATAACGGTCTGAACCTGAGCAGAATGTCCGGCCTCGAGGCCCATCGGCTCGAGAACATCGTCGAGAGGAACGGAGTCAGCGTCGAACGACTGTCGAACGGGCTCGATGCGAGAAATAATAATCATTCCGGGAACAATGGCGTGGAACGCGGCGACGCGTCCACCACTATGCCCCAGAGGTCCCGATTCATGATCACAGATATATTAGCCGGAGCGTCCAGCAAGATGCATCAAGCGGCAGGACTGCAGACTCAGGAACCACCGGGAAGCCCGCCGTCGACGCCCCGGGATCTCAGTGTCAGGCACCAGTCCAGGACGTCCTTGAACAACAGCAACCTCGACGAGGATAGCGACGCGAGCCATCACGATGGCGCTTCCGTTACCTCGAATGGTAAGCGGTCAATTATGCTCCTTATCTAGCCGCGGTCGCCGCGGATACACGCCAATGTTTCCGCGAAACCACCGAGATTACGCTGCCATTAGGGACTCCAGCTTTGCGTCATTCCCGACTCGTTCGATTCAATTGTTCGGCTTATTTGAGACGCGAGAATTTTTCAAAATTAAGCACTTGGAGATTCAATTCTTCTCGATCGAAAATGTAATGTAAAATAAATTTGTGATTTCGGCGCAACAGTTTCACTATTGGCAACAACATCAAGTTTGCAAATTAATTGAACTCAACGTTTCGATCCCTGTAGGGATTTTCTTCGAGAGAGACATTTTTGCGTCTGAAAATTAATACGTCAATAGTGTAAACATGTCATACACAACATTATAAAACACATACTTGCTGCGGCAAAATAATTATTAAAATAAACAATGAGTTACTTAGAGATTCACTTCGTCTTTTATTGGGTAGAATTGTTTATGGAACTTGGACAGATGGCTAACTATTTGACGACTGTTCTTTAGGCGAGTCGGTGTTCTGCCGACGTGTGTACTTATTGATGCCGTAAACCATATTTGATTTGTATAGCATACTTGTGTGCTTTATTCGATAAAATTATTTCCTACTTAAATCGGTAATCTTTTGTGATGGCGACTCTTCGAATCTGTGCAATTTAGCTGACATTTAGTTCGGGACTTACTTGGCAACTTTTCGGGTCGTACTTTATTTCTCAAATACCCCATAGGCAATCGCATTCCATCACGTTATAACAATCATCCACTGATTAAACGTCACTCAATCTGGCATCTAGATCTAGATGAACAAATATCCCAGATTTAAGAGATCAATCGCATTCTGCCGATCAAACAGGGCCGAAGCTAATACACAATCTGTTGTCTGATTCGTATACTCGAAAAGTTATTTCCGAATTATGTTTCATATAAGATTAATTACCAGATCGGTAACAGTATAAATGTACAAGTGAAATTGGAGACTGATTAAATTACATCCATCGTGTCCAATCTTTCACTGATAGGACAATAGCCAAGCTACAGGAACGTACAACCTTAGGATTGATCAAATTCCATCGGATAACAATGGTGGAGGGATTAAATGAAGCTAGAGAAGATTTGCTAGGCGAACATCTACCTAGAGGAACATCCACCTCGGTTTTAAGATGGATGTTCAATCGCATTCTACCGATTAAACAGGGCCAAAGCTAATGCTCAAAAAGTTATTTCCGAATTATGTTTCATATAAATCTCTTTTCGAATAGACGAATGTACAAACGAAATTGGAGACTGATTAAATTCCATCGTGTGACAACAATCGTTCACTGATTTGCAAGGCGAACATCTATCTAGAGGAACATCCAGCTCGGCTTTGAGATCGATCGCGTACAAGCAATCGTTGAGCGATTAGCCAGGAGAAGGGTGAGCAAGATCCATCTCTGGTCTCGTGCACCTGGTCCGCGCGAACTTTCACGGAGGTGTCGAGGACATTTATGGGGCGGACTTGTCCGGACCGGATGTTCCACTCGTAGATCGTGGCCGTCGCGTCGCCTCGTTGGCTGCGAGCCGCAAAACGCCTCGGCCAAAGGATCAGATATTTCCCGGGAGATAAAAGAACCCTCCTCATCACGGGAGCCTACGTCTGTCCCGACATCGTTTAGGAATTCTAATGGTCCCAAATTGGAGCCCGCCGTTCGAACGCTTTAATTATGTTACCCTCATTTGTTTCATTCAGCTTTTCTACCTGTAACGCTGCCTCTCTTTCCTCTTCCACCTCTCTCCCATTCGCAATCGTGGTCTCTTTCTCAAAAGGTGATACTCTGTTGTACCTGTCCAACGTCTCGACTGTCATCAGCTCGATAAAATCGTCTCCGTCTCCAGGAAACACGCTGTAATCCTTCTTGATGCTCTCTAATTGCAAGCTTGACCGGAAGTCGAGAATACCAACGAGTCTAATGTTGTGACGTGAGCGTGTTCTCCTCGTGAATCACGTTTTAGTATCATTGACAACTGGAAAAAAGGTGATAGTCGACGCCTTCACGCCTTCTCCATTCATGATTCCACTTTTGACGATTTGTGGGGTCTTTTATGAGGGCTCGTGGGACTGGTTCGTTCGAATTCTTACGCGTTGATTCTCTCGTTGCTCGTTTTTCGAACGGCTTTTTTGGGATCGAGGTTAAATCCGAACCCCGAGGCTTCGTTCGGAGTTAGTTCGACTAGGAGTTAACCGATTCACCTGGCTATAGGTGGGAATAAAAATGGGGCAACGCGTGATCCACTTATCTTCTGTACTACATTGATCTTTTCTTCAACATTTATTACATAAATAATGTAAAAAAACGAAAGAGGAAAATTTCGAATCGTTCAATGGCTTTGAAACTAATCCGCGAATGATGTAATAAGATCGAAGCTGATTATCGTGATCGATCCGTGTTAAGAAACACGCTAGAATGCGGTTTTAGAGGGATTGTTTGAAACATTTATTACATAAATAATGTAAAAAAACGAAAGAGGAAAATTTCAAATCGTTCAATGGCTTTGAAACTAGTCCGCGAATGATGTAATAGAAATTTTGGATCGACCCCAGGCTGTTGACCCTCGAAGCTGATCATCGTGATCCCTCGTGATCGATCCGTGTTTCGAAACACGCTAGAACACGGTTAAGTGATCTAACGATCCGATGATACTTTCGTTCGTTTTCGGCGCGGTCGTTAATTAGAGGGCCGTGGATTCCCTCTCGCTAATGGAATCCCGAGCACCGATTACGCGTGGACCGAGTTTCGACACTTCCGTCGATTATTTCATTGATTCCTCTTCCTTCTTTCCGCGACTACACAGAAAATATACATAACGAGAATATAAAAAAAATTAAATTGTCAATTCTGTAAATGTGTTTCCACGATGTTTTGTCTCCAAATGAAAAAATAAATGAAGTCGGTTTTGTCCAGCTAAACGTCCTCTAAATTTTTTCCTCGAAGCGAAACAAACTGTTCGTTTGCTCAACGGCAAGAAATGAAATCGGTGTCTGGTATTCGCTAGTTCTCGTCTACTGTTTTCCAAACAGCGATGCCGGCGCGAACGGTACTTTGTCCTGTCGTTATTGGACACTTTAAACAGAGTCGGTGATTAAACCGTGCGCGTCGATGTTTCGTCGAGTTACGATCTCGTCGTTCCACCAAAGAAGGGTGGGAGGGAGGGAGGGAGGTGGTGTAGAGAAGAAAAAGACGGTAATTACTGCCATTTGTCAGTTTCCAGCTGCCTTGGGATAGAGCTGCGACTCGGCCATAGGAGTACAGCTAATACCAATCATCTCGAAACAATTTCCGTCAATTTACAACTCGGGTTTTTTCGCTCCCCCTCCTCCTCTCTGTCTCTCTCCTCTCTGATCCTGCACTCTCGTGGATTGGTGAGCCGTTCCCGTTCGACGGTGCCGCTCGATCGACGTTCCACGGCACTTTCCTTCGAGGCTAAGTTCATACGCTTACACCGTAATCGGCTTATTTCCCACAAAAAGCACATTAAGAACAATTACGCGCATGACTACGGCTACGTGATTAGAGACACGGTCCCGGAGCACTAATACCGCTTCTGATTGTGAGAACCGCGAGAGCCTGCCCCGCGAAAAAGAAACAGAAGAGAGAGAGAGAGAAAAAAACACACGCCGAAAGAATCTGTTATACCCCTTCCGAACAATTACTTTCTTTGGGAATTAGTCGGCGAGTGATTCTTTCTTTCGCCACAATGCCCGGCCCGACGGTACCGTTCGGATCCGTGCGAACACCGGTTTTTAGAGATTATCGGGCAAACCGCGAGCCGATTCTATGAACCAGTCGATTTTTAACGCGATTAGAGCCTCGCCGTGTCTTCCTACTGCCGTTTCCGAATTCATTTAGCACAAACGCGGGACTAATTGTCTCTCGTTTGCCGTTTCACTTCCACTGGGAATTGTACGTTTGAACAATACCTTATTATACAGATTTATATTTTGTTGATGATTCCAATCAATTTTATAGAGAACATGAATAAAAAAACATATATTCTACGTCAAATAGGAGAATCCCTGAATTTATTCTGGTTCCTAGACCGAACCGCCATGCGTCTTTCCGAAGAGAAATATTTGCGCTGTTATTGGCGGCATTAATCGACTGGTAGTCATAGTTTAGGTCTGGTTTGTTATGCCTCTTGGAACAGAGAAATATGCACAGTGTTGGCGCTGATAAATCATCAGCTGTAAATTTGGCAAAACGCATTTACAGTGTAGGAACGAGATTCTGTAAATTCTATACGAATACGAAATACGAACGCATTACGGTTAAAGAGATTACGTTTATTCAGTGTCCGGAGTTCTTATTTATATTGTTATTCACGGTCGTGTGCTTTCTTCAATAAATATTAACAGATTAAACATCTTCACTCTTACAACAGTGACAAACAGTGGCTCATTCGATCAAGTGATTATTATCTCCATGTAATATTTTATGAAGTAGATATCTTCACAATATTTTATAATACTGTCTTACGTTTTCGTGCACAATTCGAGAGAAAGAATTGCACATCACGTGTGAACGGCTGGACCGATTTGGATAATTTTCTAAAAAAAATATTCGTTGTAGTCCGAAACAGGTTTTTAGAGTAAAAAAAAAAAATAGAATAGTTACCCGGAAAAATGTAAAATTGGGGAAAGGCTAAAAGTGCTTTTTGAATTATAATTCAATTCAACAAAGAAACGAATGTCGCAGCTTTGAATCAATATTTCAACAGGAATTTACATTATTGAAGTTTTTATAAAATGATCATGAACAAATTTATAAAAATTTGTACAGAACAACGTCTGTCGGGTCAGCTAGTTTTCAATAAATTCGCGCGAACATAAATGGTACCCTGTCTGAAAACTGCGCATTAATTAGCAGCTCAACGGTTCCGCAAGAATCTCGAGGATCGTAGCGGTCCGCGTCGACTAATCGTTCTCCTCGGCGATAAGGGTAACAAGGAAAATGGTCAACGGCGCGATAAGAGAGTGCCTCGTATAATCAAGGAGCTCGTCGGACGCGGCGAGAATCGGACGTTCGCATTCAAGTAGGTTTCGTTCTTTGAAAAATACGAGCACGTCGCGATAACAACGCCGACGGATTTTCCGCGGCGCGTCACCACGCCGAACTCGAAGGTGCCGGGCTACGTTTGACACAGCGTTATCAGTCGCGGTTAACCTCACGCGGCTAATCGTCTCGGGCTGGTACGCCGGCTAAAGAATTAATGAAGGCCAATTAGAAGGAGTAACGGCGTTGTAATTGCCGGCGAACACGCTTTCCGGATGATTGAGCCGGTGATTATACACGATCCATCCTACCGATCTATCAACGCTTTCGACGCGAAACATCGTTTCTTTTGGTATCGTTCCGCGCCGGATCAAGCTTTTTCGACCCGCGATTCCGATCCCCCGACAAAACGTCTCGTTGTCATGATTCAGCCTCGTTAGATCACTGACATTTGTCGACCCAACCTCGTCTTAATTTTAAAAGAGACGACGATCTTGCGGATTTGATAATTTCTCACGATTCAATCATGGAAGCTTTGCAAACACGACTCTCCCTCAAATAAGGATATATATTTTTATTATATTTCGAATGTTTTGACAAGTTCGAACTGTGTTTCAAGCAAAGACGTCGACTGTTAAACTTTCGAATTTAGCAAGTTTTTCTGCTTCAACTGTAAAAGTTATGCAAACGAATCTTGCACCAGAAGATTCTCCAGAATCTCCTGTCTACAGAAGGATTTCTTTTTTGTAGTATTTTGAACGGTTCCTTGAATATTTTTCTGCGTCAACTGTAAAAGTTATGCAAACGAATCCTGCATCTGAAGATTCTCCAGAATCTCCTGTGTACAGAAGAATTTCTTTTTTGTAGCATTTTGAACAGTTCCTTGAATCCTGTTGTGCTTCAACCACAAAAGTTATGCGAACGAATCTTACACCAGAAAATTCTTTAGAGTCTCCTGTCTACAGAAGGATTGCTTTTTTGTAGCATTTTGAACGTTCCTTGAATCTTGTTGTGCTTCAACCACAAAAGTTATGTGAACAAATCTTACACCAGAATATTCTCCAGAATCTCCTGTGTACAGAAGAATTTCTTTTTTGTAGCATTTTGAACAGTTCCTTGAATCCTGTTGTGCTTCAACCACAAAAGTTATGCGAACGAATCTTACACCAGAAAATTCTCTAGAGTCTCCTGTCTATAGAAGGATTTCTTTTTTGTAGCATTTTGAACGTTCCTTGAATCTTGTGCTTCAACCACAAAAGTTATGTGAACAAATCTTACACCGGAATATTCTCCAGAATCTCCTGTGTACAGAAGGATTTCTTTTTTTGTAGCATTTTGAACGTTCCTTGAATCCTGTTGTCCTTCAACCACAAAAGTTATGCGATCGAATCTTGCACCAAAATGTTCTCTAGACTTTCCTGAATCAAACAGTACTTTTTAAAATACTTTCTCGGGTTTGAACTTTAAGAATTTACTTGAACGTGTTTGTATAGTGTTCGAGAGTGGTATGCTTTGTACAGAGTCTGTTAATTATCCGTTTAATCAGTGAGAAAAATTCATGAACTGACCAACGCCAATGGGAGCTCGCGTGAGGATACGCAGTCTGCGAGAGAGAACGGCGATCTGGCATTACACCGATGATGATCTCTCGCAGCGTTTCGGTGAGCACTTCCGATCTCGCGGGAGTAATCGCGTGTCCGTGTTGTCCACCCTGTTCAATCCAATGAAGAATTAATGAAAGCCAATTAGGAGGAGCACAACGCCGATGTAATTGCCGTCGGACACGCTCGCGCGCCACCGGAGCCGACAATTTTCCGCGATCAAACATAGATTTTTATGACGACGTACTACACAGCCGTCGCGACGGAATCGTTAACGGTGGGAAAACAGTTTCTCACGCAGCGGGGAACGTTCCCGGCGTGTTTCCACGGAAAAAAAGGATAATCTATGCAGATTAGAAGCTGTCGTGTTCCTACGATACTTTGCCGGGACGCTGGCTTAATTATTAGAGCGTGGATCTTCTAATTTTGTACTTGCGATTTCGGACTGAAAAATGAAAATCAAAGTTGTTTCGATAGAATTGAGAGTAAGCGATTTAGATCAGTGTTTATCGTTAGGTTAATCTTTAAATTATTAGGATCTTGTGCATTTATTTTTATACAGAGTTGAAATGTTAAAAATTCTGATGCTGTTACAAGTTGTACATCTTGTGCATTTATTTTTGTACACAGTTGAATTGGTAAAAATTCTAATGATGTTAAAAGTTGTACACCTTGTGCATTTATTTTTCTACAGAATTGAATTGGTAAAAATTCTGATGACGTTAAAAGTTGTACATCTTGTGCATTTATTTTTCTACAGAGTTGAACTGGTAAAAATTTTGATGACGTTAAAAGTTGTACATCTTGTGCATTTATTTTTCTACAGAGTTGAACTGGTTAAAATTTTGATGACGTTAAAAGTTGTACATCTTGTGCATTTATTTTTCTACAGAGTTGAACTGGTATAAATTCTAATGATGTTAAAAGTTGGACACCTTGTGCATTTATTTTTCTACAGAGTTGAACTGGTAAAAATTATAATGATGTTAAAAGTTGGACACCTTGTGCATTTATTTTTCTACAGAGTTGAACTGGTAAAAATTCTGATGACGTTAAAAGTTAACAATATCGTTGCACCACTTCAGTCTAGCAAGCAGTCAATAAATCTTGTCTTTCCACACTTATACTATCGAACATGTTCAAACATTTTCATGAAAACAGAGGGCCCCAGGGAACGATTTATAAATTATCCGAAACTTGTCATGCAAGATTCCAACATCGTGTTCGATCATTTACACTGTCCGCTAGGAGAAATTGTTAATTTTTTATTCGACAACGTTCTGACATTCTTCAGCGTGTTTCGCGAAAGTAATTGCTTGAATAAATCTTTTCCGTTATTATGTTATTAAATAAGTTGTTCCGAAGGTTCTATGACAAAAGACACGTAATGTCACCAATCTGATTAATCAACGAGAAACGACATTTAAAGACAAACCTTGCGACAACTTTAAGACACGTTTCAATAACCACAGTCGCTAACATTTATGAAACACGCTTATTAAAACCATTGGAGTAAGAAATTTCTTGGATGGGCATTGGTGTAGCAGTGAACGTTTGAAAATGAACAAGAGAAGCAAAACGCTTTGAAGAAACGAGAGGAGACGAGGATTTTTCGAATGGTAGGATTTCAGACCACTTTAGGATCCCGTTGGTTGGACAGGCCGGACAACACGCCAGCAAGTTAGTTTTTAAGGGTTGTGCAAAGCGAGGTCAGCACTGTCAACGCTGGGACGAGCCGGCTAAGAGGATTCCGCCGGTCGAATCTCGTTAGAGAGAACGCGTAGAACCAAACTGCGCGAATCCCGACGACGGCAGTGCGCTCGACGACGGTCGTTAGAGTGCTTGAAGCAGAAATGTTTAGAAAATCCGCAGCCGACAATTCGGCCGGCTTCGTCACAGATGCCGTCCCGACTCGTTGTACACAATAGGATTGATGCCGATATGCGTTACGTCACGTCAAATATTAAACGCTAAAACTAACTAGCTTGTCTTAACTGGCAAATGTGTGAAAATACACTGTAACATTCAAATTGCAATTTTATTTCAATCATGAACCTCTGAGCGTAGAAGAAAGACTAGAGAATAATGGAAAATTATTCGAGACAGAATTAAATATGTATGTGATAAAGAAGAATTAAATGTCTGAA
Source organism: Lasioglossum vierecki (assembly GCA_028455595.1). Classification (NCBI taxonomy): domain Eukaryota; kingdom Metazoa; phylum Arthropoda; class Insecta; order Hymenoptera; family Halictidae; genus Lasioglossum; species Lasioglossum vierecki. The sequence goes on along the minus strand of CM052338.1, from coordinate 19,819,755 downwards.
GAAACTGAAGAATTAAATATCTAAAGGTCTGCAGTCTAGCTACAGAGCAAATGGCAGAGTAGCTGACCCAATTAAATTCTCAAAATGTTAGGTGTCCAAACTAGTGCAAATAATTTATCAATCGTACAAATAATTGATTTGAGTGGAAGTGTATAAATTCATTTACAAGCTTGATACAATGGTCCGAATGTAGCTGAGGATGCCGCCAGTGATCCAATTAAATCCTCAAAAGCGGACTGTCCTAATTTCCTCGACACTTCGCAAGGGTTAAAAGAAAGAGCAAAAGTCGCGGCTATGAGGAATCGATTCGTCCGTCGATAGGGTCTTTGAGGTCTTTATGGTCTCCGTGGAACACCCTTTGACGTGTCTGCGCGGCCCACGAGGATCCGGAGCACGGATTAATCCCGGGCAGATAGTCTCGTCAGAAAGCTGACAGCCGGTTCTCGTTTGTCAGGGTACTAGCATCGAGTCTCGAAAAGAAAAAAAGAAAGAGAAAAGAAAAAGAGAGGGGCACAAGGGGACAGCTCGAAGTCGAAGTCGCTTTCTTTCGCGGCGGGCCCTCGCACAATTCCTAATCCGCGCCGAGATCTAAACGGTTGCCAATCATTTCCGGTTCTCGGATTAGCTGCGCGCGAAAAGTCGGATCTCCGGCTACGGTGTTAAGCGCGTGAAACTGGCTGCCGCTTGTTACTTTTGCTGTTGCTAGCTACTCTCGATGTTGGGACCTTTCTGGGCCCCGAGAACCGAGAGGACGCCGACAATGCGTCGACCCGGGACGAATGTTGGCTTCGTAAGCGGATTACAAACGATTTGTACACGCGCGCCCAAAAATGTCTCCATTCGATTGAGATATCGATGCTTTTCCACGATCGTTTCACGCTCGTCGCGACTGATTCGCAGGGGATTGACTTTCTTTGGACGCTTTCGAAGCGATTTACGTTTTGTCAAGGTACTGGGGGCTGAATCTGACCATCGGTTGAACGGTTCGATCCTTTTTGGTGGGGATCTCTTTCTCTGGATTGGTAATTGGCTTTGTTAAAACCCCATAAAAACAGAGCAATCTTCAAATTTTATTTTATTCGCCTGAATCACTCCTATGGTTTAAATTCGATTGCTTCACCCTATACAGGTCCTCTAACACTGACATCCATATCATGTGAGATCCTGGTAGGAAACAATCGTCAGTATATAAGGATCTTATAAAAACTTTTGCTTATTTTCATTGTTGTAAGTTTCCTTAAATTCTGAACTAAATCCAACTTGACCACCACTTCAATTTCGATAGCCTTACCCTATACAGGTCCTCCAAAATCCATATGAGATCCTGATGGGAAACAATCGTCACTATACAAGGATTCTAAATAAACATTTGCTTATTATCATTGTTGTAAGTTTACTTAAATTCTGAACTAGATCCAACCTGACCACCACTTCAATTTCGATAGCCCTACCCTATACAGGTCCTCCAAAATCCATATGAGATCCTGATGGGAAACAATCGTCACTATACAAGGATTCTAAATAAACATTTGCTTATTATCATTGTTGTAAGTTTACTTAAATTCTGAACTAGATCCAACCTGACCACACCACTTCAAATTGGATAGATCCACCCTATACAGGTCCTCCAAAATTCACTTCCTTATCTCACGTGAGCGATTTAAGGGTGAATCGTGATCGGTTCGGGGACACCTAGGCTCTGGCGCTGTTCGAACGCCGAAACTCGGTCCTTCGTACATCAAGGCCGGGTCTGGTCACGCGAAAGTCGTGTTAGCGACTCGCCAAGTGGCCTCCAAGCAGTCGTCAACGTTGCTCCGGGGGTTCGTGTACACGTGTCCGGCCTCCTCGTGCCTCGTGTCCGAACGCCGCACCGTTTGTGTGGGTGGGTCCGGCGCGTTTCGTGACCGTGTTCGCGTGTTAATTGCGCGACTGCATTGGAACCCGGCCGTTCTCGCGTTTAAGTTCACGTTTCTGCTGTGCAGGCGAATTTTCGACAAACGAAAGTGGCGTCGGCTGGGAATTAACCGTACGCGGTGACAGGGACTGATGAGCTTTTTTATTGAACCTCGATCCTCACGCTCTCCCCCTCTCTCTCTTGGAAACCCGTAGTTCGAAATCATCGATCGCTCCCGAGCAAATGATCAGGGACAGCAAATTGAACGTTTGGGGGACCCGAAAATTTCTCCTTTCCAGGAAGCTACCGGCTGGCACCGGTGCTGAAGGGGTTCATTTGCCTCGCCTTAGCCGGCCGTAAAATCGCCGTGAGATTACATAGTTTCCACAATAATGCCGCAACCGGTGATGAAGCGAGAGAGGGAACGTAAACGCGCAATCGAAGCAAGCGCATATCGTCCGCCCAAGTTCCGACACGTGCAAACCGTCCAGTGTTTACAAAGCGGCCGATCTTAGATTAAGCGTAGATGATTAATTATTCCTGCGCTCGCTGCCAGCCGCTTGAAACAATGCACCCATGACCCGATTAACTGCGAGACGATCGCGATCGCGATCCTCGGAATAGTTTGGCTCAAATGGATCAGGGAAATTGCGGATTCCACGCTCGATGGGCGTGTTGCTCTTCGAAGGAGTGGCTCTTTTCACGCTACGAAATTAAAAAAAAAAGAACACGCTGATAACGCACGTGTTTGATTAATTCTGTTCGACTGGAATTATTTCCGCGAATGTGCTGGCAGTCGACCAGTCTCGGTAAAAATCGATTTATTCAAAGAATGTCACGGTGCAAACGAGTTTCCGAGCCTGCATAGAAAATGGTGTTAATATACGGTGACTCACAGGCTCGTATACTCCCGTCAGAAAAATTAATATAGATCCTCGCGATGCATTTGTTAATTGCATAATTTGATTAGTAGCTCTCGCAATCGATCAGTGATGCATAATTAATTTTTGGAGAGTAGAATTAATTCGTATGTTTGATGTACGTATTAGTTCTAAACGTTTTAAATGCTATCTGGACAAGTAAGTGTAAAATATTTTTGTTAATTGCAATTTTGCCAGTAGACTTGCATTTCAGGCCACGAACCGTTAGTTGAAAAATAAAGGTTTCCAGACGATGAGCACAGTTCCGTAGGCTCGAGGAATCGGCTAAGATCGTAGCTTTTATCGGTTTTCAAGTCAACGCACTTGGAGCATTCGCTTTGCCAATATACAAAGGGAATCCGATTTGAAGTTGAAGCTAGTGTAGATCACTTCTCAAGTCGACTACTCGCAATTAGGGTAAGCTACTCGTGGTTGTCGGCTCCCCTAGTCTCAGTCAGTGTCCTCGTTTCACCCCCATCTTGTTTCCAGGCTGTTCACTGTCAATAACCTCGTCCGGTGAAGCGCCCCACTGTCAACAAAAATTTTGTTTTTCGAATAACCGTAGGGCCAAGCTGAGAGGAAACTCGACGCATTGTGCGACTCGAAACGAGGCGAGAACCCGGTCTCGATTTCTCGCGAAAATATTTGCGGTCGTGTCGGATCCTGGTGCAAAAATCAGGTTGGTGTCCTAGCTAATTAGGTAGCCAGCCAACACCGGGACAACAGCACAGTTGTATTCCTATTCAACGGACACGCGGAATGCACCCGTGAAATTCGAGAAACGCGCTCGTTACGCACCCCGCGAAACCTTAGGCTCGCATAATTCGATCTGACAGTAACTCCCGATTGCGTTTTTCCCTATAATGTTTCCACGACGGCGCAGAGATCGTTGCACGGGCCGACACTCGACACCTCTCTGCCCTTATGCAGCCAGGTCCTCCAGAAGCTATTCTCCTATGCAACCGGCAGAAAATGCGGCTTTCTACGATGCATTTTTACTAAAACTTCCTGCAATGTACCTCCTCGAAGCTTCATCCAGCTTCTTTCGAAAATGCATAGAATTATTAGTATGCTAGATGACATGTAGAAGAACATTGTATAATTTGAATAAAAATAATATTCAGCAGGTGCATCAAGAATGCAACAGAAATATAGATTAACCCTCCCCCAAAGTGTGAATGGTACACTAATTTGACAAAAGTTTTCTCCTATGCAACCGGAAGAAAATGCAATTTTCTAAGATGCATTTTTACTAAAACTTCCCTGCAACGTGCATACTCAAAACTTCGTCCAGCTTCTTTCAGAAGTTCCTAAAATTATTAATATACTAGATGACATGTAGAAGAACTTTGTATAATTTGAATAAAAATAATATTCAGCAGGTGCATCAGGAATGCAACAGAAATATAGATTAACCCTCCCCGAAAGTGTGAATGGTACACTAATTTGACAAAAGTTTTCTCCTATGCAACCGGAAGAAAATGCAATTTTCTAAGATGCATTTTTACTAAAACTTCCCTGCAACGTGCATACTCAAAACTTCGTCCAGCTTCTTTCAGAAGTTCCTAAAATTATTAATATACTAGATGACATGTAGAAGAACATTGTATAATTTGAATAAAAATAATATTCAGCAGGTGCATCAGGAATGCAACAGAAACATAGATTAACCCTCCCTCGAAATGTGAACGAGCAATCAATGGGGTCTCATCGATGGTACACTAATTTGACACCGTTTCCTCCGTAGTTTGTTTTCGAAACTCTCTCGCCAGGCAGTTTGTCCCCCGGGATGACTGCAAATAGAGTGGGCAGGCAATAAAACGTTAGCCCTATAACATTATCCCCGGTGTTCTCTACCCTAAAGGTGGCGACACGGTAACACAATACAGAAGAGGGGTCAGATTCAGCCCTTGACGGGGAACGTCGCCCTTCCGTACAATGCCGAAGGGTGCGCGCACTATGTGAACTATGAAAGGACAGCGACACGGGGCCAAGCTTTTAGGTGTGACTCGAATCGGGAAAGAGACGTTCCTCCGTAAACCTTACATGTTTCGCGGACACTTCACACCGGAAACTAACCCTTTGATCGTGTATCGTTTGCGTTAACAGGATATCAATCGAAGGATCTAACAATTATTTTTTAGGATTGATTGGGATCACATCGCAGTCATTTCTAAGATGTATTCTGAGCTTGTTTCTTTTTTTATACTTTCATAATATCTGTTTCCTTTTATCTCGATCGACAATTGTAAATAAATAAATAAATATTTTCGGCGCACAGATTCGATCCTATGTTACTAACTAAGCAGTTTTGCAAATTAATATAACTTTTTTCAACGTTTCGGTCAAGGATTAAATTCAAAAACAACTCTTAAATAACTTTTCACTTAGCAAATTAGTTTGCCCCATAAATACGTTGATTTTTCGTTTTCCTTTCCTTCTCTTTTGAACAATATAATTATTGTTCGCAAATTATATATTTCTTGAAAATGGTCTTAAACTAGACCGAAACGTTGAAAAAAGTTATATTAATTTGCAAAACTACTTAGCAATAAAAACGTTTCTGAATCCTTTTTCTACACAGTGGAAAATATTCTCTTGTCAGAAGTCGAACCGTCAGAGAAGAAAATATGGAAATCGTGCAGTGCTCGGACGCTTTCGCGATTCGCCGTGGCTGTTAAAATTCGAAAGAGAGGTGCACGACGGGACGAGGCGAGGGAAAGAAAGGAAGAGTCGAACAAAGAGATTTTGCGCGGGAAATTAAGAAATAGGAAATCCGACGCAGACGGTTCGTGCTCGTTCCCATCGAACGCGACGACGCGATCGCGCAGCCTCCTCCCGCGCCACGCGCTTTTTACTGCAGATTGTTACGTGCGGTTTTACATCTACATTCCGCGAATGTTAACGGCATTGCGCCAGCTTTGCGGGTAAAAACGCACACCTGCACCGGACTAGTTCATAGTGCGGTGCGCGCACACCTCCCGGCGCGGCGCCGAGCAGAAGCGGTGCAGAGAGAAGCAGAGCTGTGCGAAATAAAGCAATAAGCAAATAAAATCGCGGCTACCGGGACACAATGGAGGAGCAGCGCGCCACCCTTCTGCCGCCATTGCCATCGCCATTCGCCGACGATGTTCGTCTCTCTCTCTCTCTCTTTCTCTTGCTTCCTCGCCGGAGTCGTTCGAGACTCGGCTCTCCGTGTCGACTATAAACCAACGCGAGGCAACTGTTTGCGAAACTTTTATTATTTCCAGCTTTATGATCTGTCCGGCCGACTTCCGGATACCCCAACGCCCACGCAACACCGGCCCGCTGCGGCCCGACACGATTTTCCGTTTGCTCGAGACTTTAATCGAAACGGTAATCGCTTTTCAAAGTGATCTTCCCGCTGCTTCCAACGGCGGCACTTTTTTCCAAGAATTTTTAAACTGATGTGTCGAGCGCAGCAAATTCGATTACGATCTGCAAAATGCCAGAAGGGCGACAAAGTAGGGTAACTGCACCAGTACTAGCGATAATGACTCTTGTTATTGACAATTAAATAATTACTAGAATGTAGCGTTCATTGACTGGTATTTTTTATTTAACGTTTAATAAAGAAAAATAATAATAATTTCATTTTATTTGTGTTCATTTATTTTTGACACATAATAGGAACAATTGAACAATTTCTTAAATGTTCATTCACTGGTGCAGTTACCCCATTCTTGGAGTTATTCTTAAACTACTTGAATCTCTCGTTCAACTTTCTTTGCCAGGCTTGATTCTTCGTTCTAAAGAAAGACATATCCGAATTTCTAGCTAGTCTCTGCTTGTAATCAACACAGAACAAAAGCATTTTGTAACTGGTAACAGGAGACAGTTTCGGCTAGCATGAACGAGGAGAGACACAGAACAGCAGTTTTCTCTTTTCCCGAATCATTAGCGCATTTTGCGCGTACGAATCGTCCCTTTAGGACGATCGCGCGACTGCGATACGTCCGGCGTGCACCACGGCCGGGCTCCGCGAATGAAAAGAGAGAAATGTGTCCGGGCTTGGGAACCCGCGGTTTACGACTCCTAATTGACGACTCCGGACACGTCCGCGGAGTGGCAAGCCGCGTAGATCCGGCCCCCGATAAGTTTTGACATAGCCTCGTTGCTCCTAATTACAGCTGTTGCGGGGCCCCGGTTCCGAATGATATTCTCGACGATCTACTCCGGTATAAATGATTGAAATTCTGCCTTCTCCCACTCCTCCATCTCTTTCTCACCCCTTCCCTCCGCGGCACTATCCGGCGGCCATCTCTCGACCTGTAATTTGATTTAATCGGTTCTAGTGGAACGCTCTCGAAAAAAATAACGCGCGGTTGCTCCCGGGAACGAACGTAATCGGTCCTCCTCTCGCGAACGAGTAAATACGCTCTCCACTCGAGCCGTAATCGCCTGTACATCCTGCAGGTGTCGCGTTTCCTTGTAAAACAGGGAACGTTTTGCGTGAACCCGGCCGAAGACGATACCTGTCGGTGACGCGGACGACCGTGCTGGCACTAATTGCGCCGGCGAATAATTGCTCGATAAACATCCTGTTAATCTCGCTTTTACGTTCCGTACATTGTACCGCGCCGCTGACTCGCAGCACGCGAGGTCCTCGTTTCGCCCTCTCTCTCTCTCGCTCTCTCTTTTCCATCCCCCCTCTCTCTCCAACTTCGTCTCTTTCACTCTCTCGATCTCTCCTGATCACTCCGTCCCGCCCGCACGCGAAACACGACGATTTTCATTGGCGCGTACACGCCGTTGCATCCGGTACCACCGTATTCCTTCCAGTCGTCTAGCAATTACAGCAGCACCAGCGCAATTAAAGTAACGCAACTCTCGCGTCGTCGCATAATCCAGCCAGGACAACCCGGCAGAGTAAACTCGTCGAGAATACACCGTGCATCCTGTAAACCGATTCGCGGAAACCGTACGGAGAGAGATTCGCGATGCGAGACACAAGGAAAGTTGGAAAGTTTCGCGGGCCGATCCACTCCTCCGCGGGAACTCCGCAAGAATAAAGTTCCGCGAGGGCGTATGTCGGCTGACAACCGATATGATGCACGATGTTTGCTCGCACAGCTCTGCGGAACTGTTGCAAAAACTTGATCGGAACACGTGGCCGAACGAGGGTGGAAAACAAGATGGGAAATGGTGTCGTTGGGTTTCGCTGCTTCCACGTGAACCCTTTGACTGATAATTAATCAGAAGGGGTTGCAGTTTTCTGTGTACGGTAAACATAAACAGCAAAGCCATTCTTCCAGTACCTGGCTGACAAAATCATGCACCTTCAAAAAGAGTAGTTCATCTGGCAAATATAAACATAAACACCAAAGCTATTCTTCCAGTGTCTGGCTAACAAGGTCGCGCACGTTTTAAGAGAGTAGTTTATCTGGCAAATATAAACATAAACACCAAAGCTATTCTTTCAGTGTCTGGCTGACAAGGTCGTGCACGTTTTAAGAGAGTAGTTTATCTGGCAAATATAAACATAAACATCAAAGCCATTCTTTCAGTGTCTGGCTGACAAAGTGGTGCACGTTTTAGGAGAGTAGTTTATGTGATAGTGTGACAAATATAAACATAAACATCAAAGCTATTCTTTCAGTGTCTGGCTGACAAGGTCGTGCACGTTTTAAGAGAGTAGTTTATCTGACAAATATAAACATAAACATCAAAGCCATTCTTTCAGTGTCTGGCTGACAAAGTGGTGCACGTTTTAGGAGAGTAGTTTATGTGATAGTGTGACAAATATAAACATAAACATCAAAGCTATTCTTTCAGTGTCTGGCTGACAAGGTCGTGCACGTTTTAAGAGAGTAGTTTATCTGATAGTGTAACAATTACAAACCCCGTGGTTGCTAGTGGCATAAACAGGGTTTTCATCTTTGAGTTGCACTGTTTCTGTCGTCTTCGTGCTAATTTTTGTAAGATGCAAGATTAATTTGTTTGTAATTTTGACGTACACTTTCGAAATCGCAAAGAAAAGCTTGGACGAATGACGGAGGAGGTATATATGGAAAAAGAAAATGGCTGAACTTCGGTCGAGAGGATCGAACGATACAAAACCGACGGTCCGCTAAACATTCAGTGTACAACCACGGTCTCCGTCTCTCCCCGTAGAAGCAATTCTCCTTAAATCGGGATCGCGCATCCGAGGAACCGTTTTCCCAAGCCCAATTCCGTCGTCTTCAGCAAAGTGAAACACACAAAGCGGCGAACGGTCTCGTAAAGGGTCTCTATCGCGAGCTCCTGGATAAAGGGTCGGTACGTGCTGTGGGAGTAAGCGGTGGAAGAAGCCTAGAAAACGTACTTTTCCACAGGAAAAAGTGGTAAGACGGCGTAGAAGACGAAGCAGCTGCAGAAGAAGAAGAAGAAGAAGAGGAGGAGGAGAAGTAAAAAGAGCAGAAGAACGAAAGAAGGAGAGATAGAGGGGAAAAAAGAGGAAGACGACTGTGTTTCGCGATGGTTCTCGAGTTACTTCAAACTCTCCGGGGCCGGGGAGGGGGTGGGAAAAAGTTTCAGTCCAACGTCTTGGAAGTGTCTAAAAAAGAGGACTGCGTCGGTTGAGACCCGGAGCTCTAAGTGTATCACATAGTAAATTTAGTTTTCCAACCTCCGTTTCCACCGCGTCCCATCCCTCTCCCTCGTGGCCCGACCTCCAGCCACGAGCGAGAGAGAGAGATAGAGAGGCTGTCCCCGCGATGGAATTCCTCTTGGTGGGTTCTCTCTTCTTCCCTCCCGTTCCTTTCCTGAGGGATCGTCGGCCATCTTTGCCAACATGGCGGACCAGTCCCGGACCCGTTCGAGCGAATCTGGCCGATCAAACGGAGGCTAAGAGCCACGCTTTCGTTCGAGTTAACTCGATCCACTTTGCTCTCTCCAGCCATATCCCGCTGCCACCCTCTCATCTCCTCTCTCGCTCAACTACCACCCTGTCTTCCAATCGTTCCCCGAGACTCTCTCCGCACACACACGCGCGTTATCCACCTCCGCAACAAACACCCCCCGAGCTTCTTTCTTCCACCCACGACCGTTCCAATCGATGAGCTCGCGACAACGGGCCTTTAGATACTTTTAGAACCGCGCAGCGTCGATCCCAAGGGAATCTCGCCTCCCTGATCGGTCCCCTGACGGGACCCTCTCAACCCCCTACAACCTCCCAAGAAGAATCCTACAATTTTCCATCGACGGATACGCTCCGTCGACTCGAATTCCACCGAGCTCCTCGATTTTCCCTTTGCTGGAACATGAAGTTTGCTTGAAACAATACACTGCCCATGCACGTGGGAAATGATCGCTAAAGTGCCAGCCAAATGAACTAGTCTGAAATTATTGATTTTAGAATTGACGAAGATATAAAGACAAATCTGTAGGAAATAATTATATAAATTTCTGGGCTAAACCTCATATTGAAGTTTTATAAAGTGATTTCAGCAGCAACTTTGCAAATTAATTTAACTCAACGTTTCGATCATTGTATGTATAATAATTATTTAAATAAAAAATATTGAGTTAAAATGTAACTGGGCTATCGTCCATGGTGGCAGATACGTAATTGAAGTTTACTGCTTGTTGCAATTGATTCGAACAAGCAGTCTACCAATCAATGTTTAGACATTGACGTCAACGTAGTGTAAGAAATATTAATCATTTCTATTCTCCTCTGTGACATTTCTGGGGATAAGGACGCAGTTAATCACTGTCGCCGGAAAGAAAATGGTACAGGGATTAACAAAAGGGTTCTATAGCAATGACCAACAGCCATAGTCGTTCAGGATTGCACAGCAACGTTGAAAATCGTTTGGCATCCACGGGGCGTGTTATTTCCCCGTGTGGCGGTAGGAACGGCTAGAAAATTGCGTCTGCACAGGCCTGCAAAAAAATACAAGAAAAATAAAGGAACATCGTTAACGAGATTCGAGAGGGATGAACCGGGAGCCTTGGGGGGTGGGTGTGCGTCAGATTTGATCCGGGCAGCGTGAAAATTCTACGTGTATGCGCGCGAAAATCAACGCGGCTGTGTGCGAAAGAGAGAAAGGGCGGTGGATGCGGAGAAGCGCAAGTTCCCGACGTGTATCGGGTGTAATCGGTTTCCTCGGGGAATCCCACCCTCTTTGGTGGGTCGTCGGCGAAACGGGGGGATAATTTGCGGCGTCTCGACGCGGCTGCGTGGTCCAATCCGCGATACCAGCCAATCGGCTCTCAGCTGCGCGGACTCCGGCCTCAGAACAAAAGGATCTCCGCCGATAGAGAGGCGGCCGCGATCGCCATTCGGGGACCAGCAAAAACATCGATTACTTCCCCTACGAGCCAACCTATGATGCCTCTCTCTTCTCTCGGACAGCATCGCGAACCCCCATCGACTGCCGAAATTGTCAGAACAGCCCTGTCGCTACGCGATGTTCAGATTTTCGGTGACACACAACAATCTCGGAATGTTTACTTGGAAATAATGGCACCTATTCGTGATCACATGGGGCTAGATAATTAGGGGATGATGCTCGACTGTCTCACAATTTTTACCCATGGGTCACAGGATAATACATAGGTAATTAAAGGATCGTGTACGACAATCTCGAAATTTTTACTATAAAAATATTGGCACCTATTCGTGATCACATGGGGCTAGATAATTAGGGGATGATGCTCGACTATCTCACAATTTTTAGCCATGGGTTGCAGGATAATACATAGGTAATTAAAGGATCGTGTACGACAATCTCAAATTTTTTACTGTAAATAATACAATGAAAAAATCATCCCCTAATATACAATATATATTAGGGGATGATCCTCGACAATCTGTTCGAACGAGTTCCTTGGTCTTGACCAAACTGACAATTTTCATGTTGACTAAAAATGAGGATGGTTACTTTCGACCAATAAGTTTCATTTAAATGGCGCACTGCGAGATTTGGTGGATTCAAGACGTTTTCTCTGTGCAGGTGGCAAGGAGGACGACCCGAAGAACTCGTCGTCGAGTTCCCTGAGCTCGGCGCAGAGCAAGAAACAACGAAAAGCGCGTACAGCCTTCACGGATCAGCAGCTGCAAACTCTGGAGAAGAGTTTCGAGCGACAGAAGTATCTCAGCGTGCAGGACAGGATGGAGCTTGCGGCGAAACTGCACCTTACAGACACACAAGTCAAGACGTGGTACCAGAACAGAAGGTAAGGTCAGAAGACGAGACATTTATCACGAGCTCTTGACGACGTGCTTTTCTCAAGGAGGACAATAGGGGCGGGCAGCTAATCCCGAAGAATAATAAACAACCCTTAACTCCTCGCGATAAGACTTGGCAACGATAACTCTTTTGGGGGAAATAAAGTTTCATTGGTTATTCGAACCTTGTCTCGCTTGCGATAATTCTATATTCATTAATCATTCTCGTGTTTTTCGAGTTTCTAATAAAAACGCTTTTTTGTGGGGTTTCGCGTCCACGAGAAAAATATAAAATGTGTAAGATACATTGTCGTCCATATGTTTTCGTAACTTATTGGAATTGATAGATGAATAATTTTCTTGCTATCGATGGCCATCATGTTTTTTATTTAGCACGATGTGTAAGGTCTAATAGGAGACTCTAATGGCACGGTTTAGCGTTTTGCTGACGTGCGCGGTTCTTCAAGATCCTCATTAACGACTCGCTACCTTTGAGACCCGATCCTGAGCCGCTTGTCCAAACTAACCCGGCCAGAAGTCGCGTAGTCATGAGTTGTGGGTGTTCCGGAGCTAATCGCCGCCAGAAAGCTGCGCCCTGAAACTATTCGTCGAAAATATCGGCGCGAAATCACTCCGTGGAGGAGGATCGTCTTGCGACTTCCGGTGGACCATTGGTTCAACCCATAGCCCACCCTACTGTTTCTAAAAATCGGGATAACTCGTTTATCTTCGTGCGAAACAAAAATTTCAGTCATTCTTTGTAACCTAACACCCGAAGAAATAAATTTCTTGAATAATTCCTCATGAATATACTTTTACAGTCTCGATAATTGTAAATTAAAAATATTGAAACGTAGATCCCGACAAAGTTCGGTGTACTTAAATTGATTTCTAAGTTTCGTGAAAGAAAGTCACAGCGCTGGAGCCTGGAGAAAGCAATTTCGCTCCGCTTGAATATTCTTTTGAAATTTATATTTTCCATAAGACTGCAGCCTGTCTTTCTCGAGGACTCTTCGCGTTTAAGGGGTTGACAGGCATTTCAATGTCTGCGGATTAAAATGCAAACGGTCGAACGTAATTGAATCGCCTTTTCATTAGAAATTCTCCAGACTTTACAAGAGGGTCCTCGTTTGAACATTATCTAGTGGACAAAGAACGTTTTCTCTTCAGATGAGATTTTCTTTTTGGGTTGGCGTAGCGAAACGGTGTTTAGGGTGCGATTTTCATTTTCCTCGGTGGAGCCTAAATATCGATGGATAACGAGCGTGGTGATCGGGGGAAGAGGTCCGCGAGCTGTCGACAGTCTCAGGCGCCGCTGAATGACTCGTGGAAACTGCTTCTCGGGGCTCAAAGGGTGCCGCTAGCCATCCTGAAATCGACCGGGATCTTCTCTCGATCCTCGTTGCCAAAATTGG
>CM052338.1:19704998-19806251 GCA_028455595.1 Lasioglossum vierecki | reverse complement strand
GAAATTGATAAATAGAGAATATCTTGTTGCAAATGTACGTATAATTTTGATTAAAAAGAGAAGTGACTTAACGGTTTGATAATTGATAGACAGCAATGCTGTACTTTCTGATCGAGACAATGGATTTCGGAGGTGTGTGAGAGGTTTCTCGATTTGCATCGAACCGGGATCGATGCTGGGACGCGGGAAAGGTCAACGAGCAATTAAGCGGGGTAATGGAAGCCCCGCTGATTGGCAAATCGCTCGGGCAACGAGATCCGAGTAAACAAAGAATACGAGCGTAGAAAACCGATGGAAACGCGGACAGGTAATGACTGGCCGGCTCGAGGCGGCGCTGGCGATTTAAACGATCCTGATCGAGGCTCGTACGAGACGCGTGGCAAGATCGAATCAGAGAGAGAGACAGAGAAAGAAACACAGAAAGAGAGGAGTTTATGCTGATTTTCACCGGGGAACGTGTTTCCCGTGGATCGATCGAACTCCGGTCTAAATTACCCGCTCGAGCCGACGATAAGCGATACGCTCGCCGGTTTTTCTGACGGGAACGCGCGGACGACTCGGTTATTTAGAAGTCATTAGGACTCGCTCGCCAGTTCTCTACTTATCGGTTAATTACGTGCACGGTCGTCAGTCGGCAACGATGATCGCTTAACGTGCTGAGCGCAGACGCTTTTCGATCATTTAACTTTTTCGCGGTCGGGAATCGCGATACCGAAACACCGCGCCATTGGTTGCTCGATGGAACTTCCAGAGACGTGCTCTCGTTTATGTAATTCGGATTTGTCAGCTATCTCGGACACACGTAGATATCTCTTGCGTCCGAACCGGATTTGTGCGATCGGCCGCGGATTTATCGCCGGTGAAACCGTAGCACTGCAATTAGCGAGAGTCCCGGCCTTAACCCGGTCGTTCGTCGTTGTTAATGAAATTTGAACGACTATGATGCCGATGCTTTCTGCAACCGACGAGAATCCGTGCACGTCGATCGGAGACTAAGAAGTAAGACTCAATTTTCTTTGATCGGATTAAAAGGGTATTCTGATCTTGGATGCCGATATCGAACCGTTTGCATTGGGAGTTTGCACATATATTTATTGGTACTCGAAGTAGATGTCGAATCTTTTTTAAAAGAAAATTGATCAAAATCATACAAGTTATACAGCTTTTTCTAAATTTTGTTTTTAAATCCTACAAATATTTTTATGAAATTTCCAACGTAAACAAAATCGTTTAAGGGTTGAAATTTCATGAATTTTCCTCAGCCATCTCAACGAGCGCAGTCTTATCAAAATCATACAAGTTATACAGCTTTTTCTAGAGTTTGTTTTTAAATCCTACAAATATTTTTATGAAATTTCCAACGTAAACAAAATCGTTTAAGGGTTGAAATTTCATGAATTTTCCTCAGCCATCTGAACGAGCATAGTCTTATCAAAATCATACAAGTTATACAGCTTTTTTTGGAGTATGCTGTAAGGAAAGAAAATCCAAAAAATATTTTTATGATATTTCCAACGTAAACAAAATCGGTTAAGGGATGACATTAATTTTTCTCAGCCATCTCAACAAGCACAGTCTTATCAAAATCATACAAGTTATACAGCTTTTTCTAGAGTTTGTTTTTTAATCCTACAAATATTTTTATGAAATTTCCAACGTAAACAAAATCGTTTAAGGGTTGAAATTTCATGAATTTTCCTCAGCCATCTCAACGAGCGCAGTCTTATCCAAATCATACAAGTTATACAGCTTTTTCTAGAGTTTGTTTTTAAATCCTACAAATATTTTTATGAAATTTCCAACGTAAACAAAATCGTTTAAGGGTTGAAATTTCATGAATTTTCCTCAGCCATCTGAACGAGCGCAGTCTTATCAAAATCATACAAGCTATACAGCTTTTTCTAGAGTTTGTTTTTAAATCCTACAAATATTTTGATGATATTTCCAACGTAAACAAAATCGTTTAAGGGTTGAAATTTCATGAATTTTCCTCAGCCATCTCAACGAGCGCAGTCTTATCAAAATCATACAAGTTATACAACATTTTGCAGAGGTTCTTTAAGAAGAGAAAATCCCAAAAATATTTTTATGACATTTCCAACGTAAACAAAATCGTTTAAGGGATGAAATTTCATGAATTTTTCTTAGTCATTTAAACGCAGGCGATCGCTCGCGCGCGTGCGCTGAGAAACTCGCGGAAAACGTAACGAGGAATTAATGACACGCGTCGAGTTTAACGGCCGTGGTGAAAAACGGCGTTTTCCGTCTCTGTTGTATGGCGTTCGGTCTCGTAGGCGGTGGTGTTTCGAAAAGAAAAAGGACGCGAAATCCGTCGTCGTGGCGCCCGAGGTGTGGCCGGGCGCCGTCCGCGCGAAAGGCGCCGAGTCACTGCGCGTAGCGCAGCGCTCTACCGAGCAACAAAAGTAACAAAAGTTTAAGCGGGCACTTAAGAAGCCGGCCGACAGAAGCGTCACTAATTTTCCCCAGGTTTTTGCGGCCTCTTAGCCGCCGACGTGCAGCTTCTCCGCTCTGGTTCGACCGAACCGGCGATAATCATGGCACGCGTGTACCTTTACTCCTCGCTGTCCCTTCGCCGAGTCCAATTAACCCTTTAACTCACTGCTTGCCGGCTGTTCGATCGTTATTTAACCCAACTCGTGCCGATTTCTCACGTTTTTCGACGATTCCGTGCAAACAGTGCTCTCCACGCTTCGTTTTACCGGTTGAATGTGGATCTTTATGTTAAATCAACATTGTGTGCACCTTTATATCTTTCATCTTAATTATTCGAGTAGGCTGGAAGTAATTTATTGACAAATTACAGTTATCAATATACAGTTCATTTGTCAGTCGGGAACGATGAAAACGATTTCTTTTTATCTGAGTATGCCACTGTCGAAGATGGAAGTTATTACACAATAAATCATAGTGCAACAAGTAAACAAAATAAATTCTTCATAGAGATTTTTAATTATTCGGGTAGGTTATCCATTATTGTTGCGAATGCTCAAATTCTTATTTATCAGTCGGGAACGATGAAAATGATTTCTTTTTATCTGAGGATGCCACTGTCGAAGAAGGAAGTTTTTAAACACTGAATCATTGTGCAACAAGTAAACAAAATTCAACAAAATAAATTCTTCATAGAGATTCTTAATTATTCGAGTAGGTCAGAAGTAATGTATTGACAAATTACAGTGGTCCATTATTATTGTGAATGCTCAAATTCGTATTTATCAGTCGGGAACGATGAAAATGATTTCTTTTTATCCAAGTATGCCACTGTCGAAGAAGGTAGTTTTTACAAATGGAGGTTTTATAAATTCTTCCAAAGATTCCGAGCGAGAGGCTAACGCAGGTTTAAGCAGCCTTTGCAACGCGATCGTTCGGACGCGTACAATGTCGACAATAGAAGTCGCGAAAACAGTTCTGGACGTTAATCGTTCCTGGAAGAGGAGGATATCGAGTTCGCCGCGAGATAGCTCGAGTCATCGTCGGCGATCGAAGGCTCCAGGGGGGATGATGTTCCCTCGATCGGGCTGAAGTAAAGGGATCGAGGGGACCAAGAAAAAGAGAAAGGAAGAGAGACGATCTACGGGAAGAAAAGGGGAGCGGCTCGGTAGCGATTTCAAAAAACGTAAGTCGAGCTGGAAAGCACCATCGAGCTACCGCATAATACTCTAGAATTACGAGTCACGTCCCGGGGGCAGGATTCTCTCGCACGCACACTTCCAAGACGAATCCTGCCGAGGCTGAAACCCTTACGGGACGAGGATCCTGCCCGGCTGTGTGCATGCGCGACACTGGCTTTCGCGAGACCTCTCTACAGTCACGAAACTGCCACTGTAGAGTGTTTAAAAACGTTCATTGCTTTAGTCATCTTTTAATAGCAATTAATTAGAGGGAAGATAATTGTTGAGGTATTGTTTGTGAGGTATTGTCTGCGAATCTTTTTTGATATTGTAGTTTTACTTTAAACCCCTTGCACTGTAGAATCAGGTCACAGTCGTGATGAAGATCTCGAACATAATCTATTACATACAATCGCTTTTATCATAAATATATAAAATCCGCGGTCTAGTTATTAATTTCCTTTAACCCGAAACAAAATTCTACTTCATTGTCTACAGCCATTGGAGAATTACGTAGGCTCACGATAAATCCTTGTTCTTTAATATTAAGAATAAATTTTTTTGTAGAAATTGGAAATAATTATAAGGAAATTACACGGATAGATTTACAATTATCTGAGTTATAGGTTTTTGAAGAGGTATATGTAACTGGTCTTGAACATCGTTTGGTAGGCCTCGTTGAGAAATTTTTTTGTTGAAATTGGAAATAATTATAAGGAAATTACACGGATAGTATTAAGAATAACGAGAGGATTTTTTTACAAAGAAAGGAAAAGTAAATTGTTAAGAACCGTTTCACACGAAAATGCACTCGCGTCACGCATTCGCGTGTTAAAACGAAAAGCGAAGGGAGAACAACTGAGAATATGCGCCATTACTTCAGAAAATTCCCTCGGAACGAAACTCAAAGAAAAATTGTACAGTTGAAGTAAAATGCTGCGCATTGTCGAATGGAGGCTCTCGTCGAAGTTACCGGTCGCCGATACGTTGGATCGATTACCGATTCGCTTCTGAGTGCACGAGGAAGAAAATATATTGAGTTTCATTTAAACGGGAACATGATACAGAGGAAAGATCACCATCGACGCAGGCACCGGGATCCTTCGCACGGTTTCAAGCTCGTTATAGGCCATCAACTTGCCGCGGTGCGAGCCGTAACGTTTTACTACACGATGATCTAGAAACGATGCCTCGCGTACACTTGCGAAGAAGAAACAGCAATGTTACACGGGTAACGGGTCTCGGAATGGAGATATGCCGTCGCGATAACTTCTTGATAGTCTGCGGGAGAGATTAAGAGATCGAGGGAGACGTCCTTTGGAAGTCGCACGAGCCACCAAAAACAGTTGAAGAACTGTGTCAGTTTCTCCTTGTCGGCAATGGGTGGGGTACAGTGTCTTTACGGATCGCTGTTCTGTATCTCTGTGCGTTAGTTTACAAAATTTTATCCGGCCAAATCGTAATTTTCGAAAGCGACTTTGGAAAATGAAAATGGGGAAGAGAAAATTGAAAAAATACGAATATAGGGTAACTGCACCAGTGAATAAATAATGACTCTTGGACCAATAATTATTATTAATAATTATTATTACTAATAATTACTAGAGTGTAGTGTTCATTGACTTGTATTTTTTACATTTTTTATTTAACGTTTAATAAAGAAATTGGGCATTTATGACACATGGCATTTGGCATGTATGAGGTTCCTTTAATTCACATATTTTTTTTTAATAAAATATCTTCCTGAACAATTTCTTAAATGTTCATTTACCCTACTAGAATATTTTTAACCAAACGATCCAAAGTGATTTAACAGTGCAGTGACAGATTAAATAAACTAATTTTCGGAGGATTCTTGAAAAATATCTTACAGATGGTTTCGTTAAAAAGAGAGATTTGGGTGAAGCAGTTTGACAGATCATCTCGAATCGATCCTCGGTAGCAGCGCAGCCTGTCGGCTCCCTTAATTACGCCGGCTAATTGCAGAAAATATTCGGTCGGGTCGCGCGGAGAAAGCAGAGCCTCGGCTCGTAAATATAGCAATTACGAGAAGCTTGTTGTATCGAAGCTACGAGCAGGCAGGTATGTGTGGCAGAGCCGCGGAAAGCGCGATCTGTTAATTAGAGACGCGCGCGTTCTCTCGCCCGCAAAAACATTTCCATTGAAACAGTAAATTAGGTGCAAATTCTACCGCGAAGCCGGAGGAAAGAAACCGAGGGAGAAATGCAGGGAAGAAGCCGCTCGCGTTTTTCTCGACAGAAGCCGACCGAGAAAGAAAGAGAGAGACGCCGGTTTTTTCTACGTTTCGCGCGTTCTCTCGCACGACGCGGCGCCGTGTAACAGCGTGGCGACATCGGCTAACACGTCGTGATACATCGCAATCGTGAGAATCCGGGGCCCCGTTGTTTCTTGAGGCTTCGTCGACACCAGCCGGAAGAACACACGAGCTTCCCACGCCTCTACTAAACCGCTTTATAACGGATCGTCTTGATTTCTCGGCTAGTCAAACGCGCTCGTTTCGACGCGATCTTTCTCTCCCACTCTGAACCCGTCTCCCTCTCTTTCTCTCTATGCCAGATAGCACATCCATAGGACGTCCGCTTCGCGTTCATTTCGTGTCCGAACGTCCTACGTCCATTTCGGACTAACCAGGACGTTTTCAGACTTATTTTATTCCAGTCGTTTTTGTTTTTTAATTAACCAAACAGGTTTTGTAATATTAATGATTTCGGTACAACGGTTCGATCAAATAAACACTGTAAAGCAAGTGAGTATTAAAATACAGAACCTTGACGATGTAGTACAATCTGATTTTATTATAACACTGATTATTTAACATCTTTCACTGTTATAATTTCGGACGCAGTTTTTCTCCTTTCTTGAAAATGATCCACACAAGGATCGAAACGTTGAATGTTCAAATTAATTTGTAAAATTACTTTATAATGTTTATTTGGTCGAACATTTTAACAATCATACGATCGATAACAATAACAACAATAACAGTTATGCTTAATACAAAAACGTAAGCTAATATTGAGGTTTTCCTTGAATTTATATATGCATTTGTATAATTGCAAACTAAATGTGCCAATAATGTGTTATAATATTCTACAATTACAGACCTAACAGTTATGATCAATACAAAAACGTAAGCTAATATTCAGGTTTTCCTTGAATTTATATATGCATTTGTATAATTGCAAGGTAAGTGTACCAATAATGTGTTAGTGTTCTGGTATGTTTATTTACTTTTCGGACGTTCCTTTGCTGACGTAACCTTTGCTGAGGTTAGTAAGGACGTGTGAAGGACATTGGAATCTTATCGGGATGGCTCGACGGATGTACGACGTCTTCGTGCTATTTGAGATTTCTTGTTCTCTTTGTGTCTCTCTCGCTCTTTCTCGTCACTGCTCTTTTCCTCGGCGTGATTTAAGAAAAATTCGTGTCACGAAAGGCCCCCGGTGATCTCATGTACGATTTCAAGTACACGCCGTCGCGGAATTTCGCGAAATAGCTAGAAAAACGAGGCTAATCGGCCGACCAACGATAACGGGGAGTAGAGAGGGCGGGGGTGACCGGTATAACGATCTATTTGCATGCGCATTTGTCGGCCTATATCTGCCCTATAATATTCCGCTTCGGTTTTCTCGTCTAAAAATACAGTGCCGCCCGCGATTTCGCCGAGGCGAAAGCCGACGAGAACCGCCATTTTCTCGGCTCGTTACCTGCCACCGCCCTTGCTGCTCGACTGTATTTTCGCGAATTTGTTTATCTACGAAACCAGCCCGAAATTGGCCTGTTATGTAAATCCACGGGTCGAGCACCGCTGGCCTAAAGATTTTCCGTCGCGCTTTCCGATAAACTTTCTACCGCCACACGTAACTTTACGCTTCTTTCGACACGCTTTTTCGTTCTGCTCGTTCCTTGCGAGCACGCTTAACCCTTGCGTCGATTAGCCGGATAACTGGATAGCTTACCCTGGGGTTACTCGTGGCTAGAGTGCGGTATTTATACAGGTACGACAAAATTGTATGGGTGGAACACAAATTAAAATTTTAATTTTATTATTTTTAACTTGTTGGAATATTAAATAAGAAATTACGAGAAAAATGCGTCGATTATTCGGATACCTGGATGTCTAGAATGCGGTATTTTTACTGTTACGACAAAATTGTATGGGTGGAACACAAATTAAAATTTCAATTTTATTATTTTTAACTTGTTGGAATATTAAATAAGAAATTACGAGAAAAATGCGTCGATTATTCGGATAACTGGATGGCTAGTGCTTACCCTGGGGTTTTTCGTGGCTAGAATGCGGTATTTATACATTTACGACAAAATTGGATGGGTGGAACACAAATTAGAATTTCAATTTTATAATTTAATAAATTATTAAATAAGAAATTACGAGAAAAATGCTTGGAGTTACCACACTTTCCAACCGTGTAACCCTTTAATGGGAGTCAGTGTACTTCAGCGTGGCGAAATCGTTTCTTTTTGCTATTTCTGCTGTCTCTTTGTATCGCGCGGTGCGTGCATTCAAGAGCTCGTCCCGTTTACAGTGGTAATAATACACGCGCCCGGTGAATTGATACAGCAGTCGGTTTCTGCCTGTCCTCGCAGAGAGGAAGACAGACGGACAGACAGAGAAGCCGATCCCGTAGGAACATGTGTCCCCGTAGTCAGTGAAGCAAGTAATAATTGAAAAATATGTCGCCCTATTCGGCGGACTCCTTTCTCTGTCTGTCGCGCCATTATTATCGCAACCGAGCCGGCGCGGCAGCTTGGGTGCATTAGTGTCGCGCGGCCTCGCAACCGCAAAACCACCGACCAGTCCCAACCACCATTATAAATGCATTAACTCTCCCCCTCGGTGCACCGTTCCTCCCCCTTTCAACCGCGCATCGGTCGCGTAATTTTTTATCCTTCGTTGATTTAAGTAAACTCTCTTGTCTGGGTCCCCTTGTCCACAAGGCGCACTGCGCTGCGGTGCAAACGGAAGTGCAACGCTCGATAAGACTCCAATCGACGATTCCGTAAACGTGGCTAAACGTAGCTAAAAGCTGTGGTATTTTATACGCATTCGTGACAACCAAGTACATGACCAATTTCAAACCGTGGAAGTATTAAACGAATTTAGAAATACGAATTTTAAAATTAATAAATAATTTAGAAATTCTTTATGTGCCTCCGTTTTCAATCGATGCAGACAATTTTTATTTTCCTAAAGATCCGCAATTTACAAAATGTAAAATCTGAAATATTGAATGCCAACCGATGAGATTTTATACGATTCATTGGCGACGATATTATTGTGCAGGAATATAATAAGAATTGATTTCTTCCCTTCTAATCTGTTACTATTTTATATTTCACCCAATCAAATTCTCCACGAATGCATAAAGAGCTGCACTCTAATTATGATACATGAAAATGATATTTACACTGATGGTAGAAAAAAGAACCGAATAAAAATTAAGCGATCGTCAAATAAAGTGTCACTGTTGTAAGAAGAAACGGTTTCAGCATAAAAAATGTTTAGTTTCCATAAAGATTCGCATTCCGATAATAGGTAACGCGACACGCTCGTTCATTGGCGACCAGGGACGGGTTCTACGGGTTCTTTCCCATAGTGGCCGTAACAACAGGCCCTTTCCAGCGTCTCGAAAAGTCGACGATCATTAAGCCCCGATGGAAGCGATCGTTACACTTTCTTAACACTTCTCTACCCTCCTTTCACCCTTCGTCGTTGTTCAAGATCCGAGGCAGCACCCGGCGAACCTCTCGAGAACGATAAATCAATGACTCCTCGCTCTTTCCGCCGCCACTTCCGACCCTCCAGCTCTCTCTCTCTCGCATTCTCTCTTTTTCTCTCCCTCTGGTTATTCAATCTCGATACAAAGAGCCGGCACGGCAATTAAGGGTGTTTTAGAGTGGCTGCACTCGAAAATGACCGGGCCAACCCCTGGTGAACGGTGGGGGTATTAAAAAACATTACTCATCACATAATCGCACGAGTGGTTTTCATTGCGACTTCTCGTCTCTCTCTCTCTCTCTCTCTCTTTCCCCTTTACTCGAATCTCCACGTCTCTCGGTCTCTCCTTTCCCGCGTCGTCGTGCCAGCCAGAAAAATGAGAAATGATCGTGGCTGGATTCACAGGGGCCCTGTTTAAAATTCATGAACGATTTTACTGCTAGCCCCCTCCTCTCCCCATCGCGTCACAAAAGAGGGGGGAGAGAGAGCCAAGGGGGGTAGATCGCGAGAGAGTGGCCCACATTTTTCGACGATGCGCACCGTTAACGGAGGAACGAGGATGACTATGGCACAGGGGGCGGGATAGTGAGGGGCGCGGAGAGGATGCACCCCACGAAATATATTAATTGTCGAATTTTCCGTGCGAGCTGCATATCCGTTAGAGCCGCTTTGTCCCTTGCCAGCCACGGATCTCTTGATTATTAATTACCTGACAACTCTTCGTCCCTGCACCCCCCAGTCGTTGCACCCCTTCACACGATTCCGTCCAGCGTACCGTGAAATCCGCAGCCTCGTTTCGAAGGTATAGCCCTCGTGGTTTTTTTTGTCGGGCTGTGATTTTTTAAAATTTCCGACGGTTTTCATGGAAAAACGTAACGAATGCCCCCCCGGGCCCGGCGGCTCGTTAATTATCGTCTCGAATTCCGCAACGAGCGAATCGCCACGGCCTTTAATCGGGAGAGCGCGGTTGTGCTGCCGTTGCCAACTGATTTATCGTTGGTAATCGTCGACGTTTGACCGTCGGTGACCGTCGTCGGCCACAGGATAGTCCACTCCCGAATACCCGGAAATTTCGCGGACGTCGAACCACCGCCGCCGGATTTTCTAATTACCGCGCCGGTAATTAGCCGATGCGACCGATCGATACGCCGGATTATCGGACCGTGAGAGAGACCGTAAACGGGGATCGATTACCCGTATAACCGGCGTTCATCACAGGTAAACGTAATCACCAATATTATTTTTCCATCGATTGAACGGTCACGCCCATCTACGCACACAGTGGGCGGGTTTGGAATTTTTTTGGAGAAATTGTCAAATCTTTAATTTATAAAATGATTCCATATTTGGAAGTACATTTTTGGAAGTACTCCTAGTAATTGTTTCATAACGAAATTTTAGTCACATCATTTTTTTAAGGTGCTGCAATGATCGTTTCTAGTTAGTCACGCCCATCTGCGCACACAGTGGGCGGGTTTGGAATTTATTAAGAGAAATTCTAAAGTCATTAATTTATAAAATGATTCGATATTCGAAAGTACATTTCTGGAAGTGCTTCTAGTAATTTTTTCATAGCGAAATTTTAGCGACATCATTTTTTAAGGTGGTCTACAATGATTCTTTCTAGTTAGTCACGCCCATCTGTGCACACAGTGGGCGGGTTTTATATTTTGTAATTTTGCCAACGCAAAATATAAATAAACAAAGGAAATAATAGCCGTCTCACTATGACCAGTCTATCTTTAACAAGAAATAAATTGTGACCACGATTTAAATGAATTAAAAAATGATTTTTTTTACAATCAAGAGGAACCGGTTAAATCTCAAACAGTTTCTTCGAAACTCTCGAGTGCTCTCGGCGTTCATCCGCGGTGTTGCACAAACGCAGCCCCATCACGGATACAATAAGTCCCGGCGTTACGTTTACGGTAATAACAAACGCGTAATGCGCCCTGTAACTCGAGCGAGATCACTAAATGACCAGGTGTCGCTCGATGCGAGCCTGCAATTTCCCTCTCGGCTCTTTAATAATTACACGCCGCGCAACGAGTTGCGTAATTGATCCAATTGAAACGCCATTATCATCCCGCGGAGTCTCTTTCTTTAGCCGACGCGTGCAATCAGCGGCGTAACAATGGACCCCGACGATTTCGAGGCGAGTTGTGTCTCTCGGAGACAAACAAACGTAATAGCGCTTCGAACGAGGTAAACATTCGAAAATCATTTTCCGTGCTTTCGATCCTCTGAAGAGAATAAGTCTGATTCCATAGATCAATATTTGTTAAATTAAAATAGACTTTTTAAATAACAGAAACAAGAATTTTTTCGAATAAATTTTCTATAGTTATTAAATTTGTGAATAGTTCATGCATACAGAGAGGAACATCTTAATCGATTACAAGTAATAATTTATAATTCGAAAAAGGCTACCTGGATTAGCATGAGAACCGGACTAGCGCAGGAAAGTAGAGGAGAAAACTCTGATTTAATTTGAAGAACATTTATCTTTCGGTGCCAATGTTCTCCGTGATTTCTTATTTTTCGCGAACGATCAATTTCCACGAGCACTGGTCGACCCTGCAGTTCGAGATCAGCGTGGAACAACGATCGATATGCGAAACGATATATCTCTGCGATGTCTAAGGGCGCGTTCGCGTTCGCAGGTGCGGCGTAGGAAGCGGCGCGCGTGGCATGATACGCGATGATTAGGCAGTGAAACTCCACGGGCTATTTGTTAGTATAATAAGCCGTCCGACAGTGTGGCCAACGTAACCACTCGCCGGCACGCCACTCCGTTTTAACGTAATTGTCCCAGATCGAGATTTACATACGTGAACGGAGATCGTCGGCTGATGGGGGAGGCAGCCGGCTTTAGGGGATGAGGGGGTGGATTCTGGGAAATTGCGGGAAATCATGAACGGCTACACGGCTGACCCTGAATATGTCCCGCCGGAATTCGTAGTCGAAAATCACACACTCACTAAGAACACGCTTCAACTTATACTTCTAACAATGCACTATCGTGCATTAACACTATTGACTGTCAGTGGAGCAACCGCACAAAACTCCATAAAATCAATGTATTTCGTGTATTGCAATAAAAATTTAAAAGATCAAATGGA
Organism: Lasioglossum vierecki; assembly: GCA_028455595.1. Classification (NCBI taxonomy): domain Eukaryota; kingdom Metazoa; phylum Arthropoda; class Insecta; order Hymenoptera; family Halictidae; genus Lasioglossum; species Lasioglossum vierecki. Next base: position 19,793,736 of record CM052338.1, on the reverse strand, counting down.
AGCAACGAATACATTGAAATTCTTCTCGATCGAAATTCTAACAATATTAAATTTTGTGTGTTTCGATCATTAATAGACTATTAGCAAGTTTGCAAATTAATTGAACTCAACGTTTCCATTCCTGTGCGGATCATTTTCACGAGAGACATTTTTGCGTTGGCAAGAAAAAGTTTTTTTTTATCTGAATAAGAAGGAGTTACAGAAAACTAAATTCCTACATGTAAGAAATACAATAATACAAACATTTATCTTGACAATCAACGTCTCCTTAATCTAAAGGACAATTGGACTGTCAAGACTCAGACTGTTAGCTACCCCAAGGCTAGCAAGTTGGCTACCATTGAACGAGAGATCCCACTGATCGAAGCATTGACTGATCGACTAACGACACTTCTCTCGATTCTGTTCCAGGACGAAGTGGAAGCGGCAGACGATCGTGGGCTACGAGATAATGGCAGAGAACAATTTCGCGGTGGCAGCGTTCCAACAGCTATACGGAAGCAGTGCGGCAGCGGTCCCAGCCCACCCTCCGGGTCGCTATTGGCCATATCCGAGCGCACACGCGTTACCAACCAACGGACTCTTCTACCAGCAAGCTTCTGCAGCGGTGACCTTGCAGAAACCCTTACCGTATCGACTGTTCCCTCCAACGATGATCCTGGCACCAGGGCCTAGCAACCCCCTAGGTTCATTGACAGCTAGCTCCAGCTTGTCCAGTCTGAGTAACTACTACAGAGACAGTCCAGAGATGGCGGACGGTAGAGATAGGGAGTCGATGGAACGATCTAGGCAGCGTGACAGAAGCAAAAGTCCCGTGATGAGGGAAAGATCACCGTTGAGGAAAGAGGAGAGGCTGTACGCGCCTTCCATGGTGCAGGCAGGGTCCAGCGGGACTCTGAACACCCTTGCCAGCAGTGCTAGCTTGTCGAACCTGAGCTATTACTATAGAGACAGCCCGGAAATCGCGGATGGCAGAGAGAGGGAGACTAGAGCGTCGAGACAGAGGGATAGGAGCAAGAGCCCAGCTCTTCAGGACAGGTCTCCGATGCGTAAAGACGACAGACTGTACCCTGCGTCGATGTTGCAGCCAGGTCCCAGCAACACCATCGGCTCCCTGACGTCGTCGAACCTCAGCAACGACGCCAGGGAGAACAGGGCCAGACAGAGGGACAGGAGCAACAGCCGCGACGGCTCGCCTATTAAAAGGGAGGACAGCCCTCAGAGCATAAGGGCCGACAGCGACGAAGAAAGTATACACGATATCTAGGTCCGGGGGTGGTTGCAACGTCGCGACGGCGATCAGGATTGAGAGAGCGGTACTCTGAAGCGAGTCCAAGGTCGCCGAGGGGAACAGGAGGTGGAACTTGCGAGGTAGAGCTCTTGATGTGGAACGGCGGAAGTGACATGGCCAGGGACATCCGGGATATCTCGTGGATAATGGGGACGGAGGAAGCGCGGTGCGGTTAACCAAAGTTTGCGATTCGGACGTTTAGGACAACGGCCCCCGGACGGCGCGTTCGTGCGACGAAACAGAACCGTGATCAACGGACCCCGAGAACAGTTTGAGAGGAGCGCGGAGTTTTAGTGAGTTTGTGCGCGACGTTGGATTTTAACGGCGACGTCTCTGGGTACGGGTACGTTGGCGAGGAACTTGCGACATTTTTTGCCTGGCAACTTGCAGAACTGTGTGAAATTCGTCAGATGGTGTGTCGAAGTGTTTACGTTCTCACTGTACACAATGTTGGTTAGAACGTAAACGTCTTTCCGTGACGGTCTTGTTTACCAATTTTGTTTACACATTGCTTCGCTCTCGGGGAGCAACTCAGTGTAGCTAGATCGGGGAGGGCAACATAGTTAGCCTCTCTCTCTGCTATTACCGGATTAATCACGTGATAAAAATCTTGGTTTAGCTTCACTGGAGCAGCAGCGTTACCAGACGATGTTGTATTCCTTTTTAATGCTTCTCCCTTTAGCCGGACTCTGCGCCAGGGGACACGTGACATTATCCCCACTATCGTTGCTAGTACCTGCTAGCCAACCGCTGTCACTATTCTCCTCGTGCAGAGACTCGCTACAGGGGAATCTGATAAGAGAGTGGGAAACGCGAAGACTATTTCTGGCTGAGTCGCTAGAGAGTCTCGCAAGAAATGTCGCGAGTTGTTTGCCAGTGTATTGGCACCGTTCGAGTTCTCTCGTCGACGACGTTCGCGGGGGTTGGAGATGGTAAGAAGGTGTTCGAAGCTGCTTCGTGAACAGCGTAAAATAAGAACGGTTCGCCCGGCTGTAGAAAGGCGAACGCAAACCATAGGTTAGGAGAGTTGGCTAGACGCGGGCACGGTTATGGTCGCGGCAGGAAGCGAGCCAATCGCGTACGAACGCGAATCTACAATTAATATGACATTAGGGGGACCTCGCCGCTCGCATGCCTGCTCGCCTGCCTGCTTGTCTGCCTGCGGGGGAAGAAATCTGAAATGACACGAAATTACACGCGCTTGCCAGACAAAAAATGAAGGGATCGGGCGACGGGGGAGGGGCGGCACTCTCGAGCCCGTTCAGAGGGCCCGGACTATTCAAAATAGCCGGGATCGAGCAGCTTGGTCTTCGAGATCGGGAAACGTTGGAATGGTTTCGGGAGCTTTCTAGTCTTGGGACACGGTTCTTTTAATCGCTTATTTATTCATTTGTTAAACACGGTTCTTTTAATCACTTATTTATTCGTTTGTTAAACACAATTCTTTTAATCACTTATTTATTCGTTTATTAAACACATGTTTGTCTTGCAGAAAATTCCAGCCGTTTTCAGATACCACGCGAAAATCTAAAATCTATTAGTAAATCTCGAAATAAGATGACAAATCAATGGTTTTAAGAGATCGAGACCAGGATGCTCCCCGAACCGAAACAAGCCCTTTGTAAATTACCGCGTCGGGATAATTGAAAATTGTAAATAGCTGCGAGCGGAGGTTAAGTTATGTGCACGCGGTTGGAGGATCGAACGACGGATCGGAACAATCGAGAGAACGTTTCCGAATCCGATCAGCCGCGTTAACGAGATATTTCGAAGTATTTTTCAGATTCCAGTATACGTAGAAGATCGCGGGACCGCGTGTCCGAGCAATCGAAGCTTCTCGATGATTTCTCGCGAATTTTCCATTTCAGAAGCCACTTCCGACGGGGAAGAATAATTAAGGAAGAAGCTCTGTTGCACGGCCACGGTGGCCCGCGTTCGGCGATGAAATACCAGTATTATGAATGTATAAATCTTAGGCTGTAATTGAGGAAAACATGCGACGAAGAGGAGATTAGGGGAACGACGGCGGTCGTTGTAAAATGTTGGCGCGATCTTCGAGCCTCACGGTGTAACGCGCGGCTCGACGCTAAGTAATGCAGCAACAAGTACATAATAGTATAAATCATGCTTTGTAAAATAATGTCTGTATAGCGAGAATTATTATATGGAAAATATATTATACGAAATTTAAAGTGTCACTGGTTTTCTTGCTCGCGATCGCACGCGATCGATCTACCCCCGCATCATAGACACTTGAAATTCATTCAGAGAAACACATTCAAATTTTTTCACTCCACATTTTTTGTTCTTTAGAATTTCATAGTATTATTGCGCAATACTATTATTCATGATGTTATTGTAAAATACAAAATAATTCAGATTCCAAAAGGATTTTCTTTAATTTCACTGGTTTTCTTGCTCGCGAATTGCATACTATTATTGCGTAATACTTTAGTTCACGCTGTTATTGTAAAATACAAAAGAATTTCCTTTAATTTCAACTAATACAAATCTGCCAACGCTTTCGTGGGTCCTGATAGACCCAGGATTCGGTCGAAGCATAATTCCCGATGCCCACGCTCGTGTTTTTCTCTCGTTCCTGTTTTACCGAGCCGTAATAAGTTCGTTAGCTATAATAGAGACGATGCGATCGACGGATAAGCAACATACGCGAGCGGGGAACATTCTAACGCTACGGTTTGTCCGCAACTAGTACACAACTGGTAACAAGGAAGATTTAGCGAATTCCATTAGGCCGGCCATTATATTATCCGCGGGCGTAAAACTTAATTGAATATACCAGAAATTAGCACTTTCATCTCGGCCCGATGGTAATCGCCAGGCCGGAAACAATCCGCGGGAGATTGCGATCGACACACGTTTCGTTCCTGGTAAATGAAGAGAGAAAACTAGCCCCTGGAAAGCCGTTCGGAGACGGTTTCTTTTTTCTTTATTTCTTTCCTCTTTTTTCACCTATCGATCCACACTATCTCGTGCATAATGCTCGAGTGCCAGATCGGCCTTTAAACGACAGACTCGAGCCTTTTTTCACGCGACGATGCATACTGCAAGAGACTTTTACGTGTGGGTTAATGCCTGAGCAGCCATCGACTGCCTCTCTGTTTCTCTATTTGCATTTCCATTCGCATGTGCAACGAAACTTTTACACTGTTTGCGGACTTCGACATCTAGAATGCCGATCTTCGCGCCGTTATAGCTTCTGTTAACTTTAACCCCTTTAATTTCTGAAATTTTTCACTCTCTTCTTGAAGTTTTCAATCTTGCAGTTTCTTCAAAAATTATATTCTTAGTTTTTTCAATTTTGGTAATTTTCTTTTTTTATTCCTACAATGTTTAATCTTTTAATATCTTCGATGTCAACCCCTAAGTTTGCATTAATGAGTAATAAAAAAATTCGCAGCTTTCCTGAGACTCTCTCCCATAAAACTTTTTCAATTTTGATAATTTTAATTTGTTCAATGTTTGGTCTTTTAATCACAGTTTTAACCCTCCTATCTCTTTTTAATTCCTACAATGTTTACTCTTTTAATATCTTCGATGTCAACCCCTAAGTTTGCATTAATGACCGATAAAAAAATTTACAGCTTTCCTGAGACTATCTCTCCCATAAAACTTTAAAATTCGAGAGGATGAAACCGGTGGATTATCGAAGGAAGAGAAGTAGATAGGGGATGGGAGGCTCGAAGTGTTCTCGCTGGGAAAAATCGTTAACACGGTGCCAGTGACCGGCCACTAATGGGGCCGAAATTAATTTCACGTAATTGGGGAGATACAGTAGAACGCGCCACGCCGCAGTGCGCCTTGTCCTCCTTCTGGCTACCCGTTTTACCCTAATAGGAATAAAATAAGCCCTTGCGCCTCGGCAGTTAGCGCTCGCAGCTCGGCTCCTACATAATTGCACCGTCGGCTGACCAACGCCGGAAATAAGCAAACGCGATTAAGCCCCAGGAGCACGCTGTCACGCTCCCCCGGCTTTTCGACTTCGACCACTCGAAAACTCGAGGCGAACCTTTCGCAAATTACGAGAACCGGTGGTGCTGCTCCAAAATGCCGTGCTCGGGTAATGGAGACGGGACAGCCGAGACGAGCCCGAGCCTCCTCCCGTGTAATAACCGTTCGCTACACCAACCTAAGGGGCCCCGGAATACTTCATTAACCTGCGACGACGTGCGCTACCGCTCGAAAATCATTCCTCCGACACGATCATCTTCTGCTTCTCTTCTTAACAAGACCTCGGAGCTTAACCCTTGCCCCAAAGAAACACGATATAAGTAATCTTAATCTCGTTCGCAATATTAAGGTAATTGGAATTAATTTTATCGAACCGAAATTGATCGAAGCATGTGCCGATAAAATTAATTACAATTATTATGATTTTTATTATAATATAAATAAAGTAAATCTATCAACCAGTTCCTCAAGAATACATCTTTACACTCTGATTAAAAAGCGGGTTTTTAAACAATTAAAGCTAAATCTACTTATGGTTAAATTATGTTATGAATCTTTGCAAAATTTAAAAATGCAACTTTACGCAGGATTATATGATAATATCTACCTATTCTACCACTATTATTTTGTTTCTTTTTTTATAAGTAGTCGTGTATCTTTCTATAATAAATAATAATAATAATAATGTAGAAATTCAGAATCCTGCGTGGTTTCTCGAAACCGCTTTTAAAGAAGACATTATCGGTTCTCGATTATACGTTGCCTCGAGAATATGTAAACGACAATCTCCATCGTTAGAAGGATTAAAGAATATTATTTTTAGAAAGACACGGTAACGATGAATTATTACCAATTTAAATGTAACTTCTCTTACCTTGAAATAAATGCAGTATGAAGTACGCAGAGAATTGACTGTCCGAGGCTAAAATTCGACGGGCTCAGGTCGCGTGAAAAGGGGTAGGCTTTCGGTAGAGGAGGGACAGGATGCGGGGGCAGCGACGAGGCTCGCGTACTTCTGTTCCGGTGATTCTCTTTTGTCGCCGTCAGTTTCAGGATGCAGAAGCCCGGCAAAAGCACGATTTGACCGTGGGTTAACCACATCCTCTGTGCCGGTCCCCTCCACGGTGGGGCGGGGGGCGCCCGTTCTTCTTCGGTTTCCATCGAGAGCGTGCACTGAAACGTCTCGCCCCGCGCCGTTCGGGAAACGAACCTTCGGCGTGGAACCCGGTCTCGCTGCGGAAAAAAATGAAACTGTGATTTCCGAGCGGCTTTCAGCTAATAAGCGCATCCGTTCTACCGGCCCCACGGTCTGCAATTATGCAAAGCGCGGAGCCGGTCGTCGGTTCTTCGAGATTTTACGAGCGGCGCGTTAAAGAACGCGATATTATTTAGCGCGCGTTGCGCTGAACTGCCGTCGAGCTGCGCTCTTGCGATCCGAGACTCGGTCTGTCCCACGGAAGTGACGCTCGTCCGTGCGTTAACCGGGCACGCATGCACCGTATGAATGTGAGCAGAACGCACGGTAGAAAGTAAAAGAGCAACGCGAAACAATAATAAATATGTCCGCTTTCATCCCGGCCGATTCCCTTTCACCGAAAGATCGTTACCCACGGAGAGGATCCTCTATCGCCGCGGCATCTCCTCTGCTTATGAGAAACCGACACCGCTGTCGAAAACATTTCTACAATTAGCCGACGGAATCATTCGTTTCGGAACTTCCTGCCTGGGGGAACAATCGACACCGGAACAGTAGGCAACAGGACTCCAACATCCGTTTCACACAGTTTCCAGTACCTGCGCTATAAAATACGTGGAATTATGGATGTCGAAAATGTTCCTCGTGTCGTCAAACCCGTTCAAACTAAGGACAACTTCGAAACTATTATATTTTTAGCTTCTGCCAAACGCGTAATTCACTGTTGCGCAGAAAATATTTCATTAGTGATAACAGCAAGTTTGCAAATTAATTTAACTCAACATTTCGATCCCTGTATGGATCTACTGTAAATACGTTTATATATTGAAAAGAAAAAGAAATATACTGCGACACAGTTGTATAAACAAGTTATAAAATACATACTTGCTGCGGCAAAATAATTATTCAAATAAAAAATAATGAGTTACAATAAAACTGGTTTATCGTCCATGATAGCAGATATTGAAACACGTGCTACGTAAAGTTGAAAGAAATATGTATTGTAGGACGACATCGTTCTGGGGTTGATCGATATCGATAGTAAATTTGAAACGGCGTAACTGAACGACTAATGTTGGATGTAACCAAAGAAGAAAGCAAAATTAACAAAAATTGCAAACAAGGAAAAACTTTCACATTCGTGATGTTTGTACCAAATATGAAAGAAAATAAAGTAATATATACACAGTGAAGATGGAAAAACAAAACGTAGGTAGAATTTAAGTTATATTGGAAATATCATCATAAATGATCATATCATCGTATCATCATAAATGAACATTAATCATATGAATGGTTTCCAATAATAACCTGCGTTGAATTTGTTCGGTGTGGCTAGGTGTATCGTTTTTCAGAATGTTGTAGGGAGCGAATGAAGAATTCGGATAGTTCATTACAAACGCTGTTAATTCACCGGCACGGTCTAAATTACACGATAATCGAGCACAGGGTGTCGTCGTTTGGAGCATCGTCGTGTCCGCTGAAAATTGCTTCTGCGATGGAGAAGAGGAGAGGAATGTGCCAACGGGAGGCCCGGGGCCTGGGTCAATCGATTACCGTACCGCTATCTTAGGATTGACAATTTACAAGCCCCGCCGCGCTGCGGCCAGGCCCGTCCAAGCGACACCTACTTAATATTAATAACGCGTCCCCCGGTGGAAATACCAAGCAGACGTGGAAAGCAATTAACGGTGACTTTGAACAAAATGCAAATAACCGGTAGTCGGCCGTCGATAATCGACACCGGTAAATAAAGTTATTTCGGAGGACGCCAAGCCGCCCGTGGCTGTTCCGTTTCTGCACGATCCTCAAGTCGTATACTGGGTGTCTGGGATCACGGTCCACTATCTTCTGCGGCACGAACTAATTTCTTTCTGGAAATACCGAGGACAATTTTTCTAGTAGAGCCACCTTGGAGAACGTGGCTACAGTTTCGTTTCTTAGAAGGAACTCTGTATATTTTTAATTAATTCTTACTGTTGTGGCTGTACAATACATACCGCTCTTCATCTCTTTAGGAAATATTAATGTCCAACAAATTTTATCTTTTTTTATGTTTTCATGAATCAGATTCTTTTTTGAAAATTTTTGTTCTTGGACAGTGTATTCAGTATAATGATTCTCATCGGTGACTTCGGTAAGAGTAAAACGAATGAACTGAGTCATCTTACTATGAATTCTTCTTGAAGTGTACCGTGAGAAACAAAATTCAATAATAATGAATATTAAACGAATTAAACTGCGTTATGTAACAACGATTTTTTTCAATCGTGCAATAAGAAGATCCTTTAGAAGTGCATAGGCCCATGCAGAAGCGAGGTCTGGCAAATAAGCGCATGAAAAATTGCCCGGTAAAAAAGCCTCGGCCGATTCGACGTCCATCGAAAACGTTTTTTCGTATCCTCGACATAATCAGGTGCGTACACCGGAGCGGCAGACACCCAGTATACGATGTTCTTTGGTAAAGAAGGCGAGGAGTACGAGGAGGAGGCGAGAGGAAGGGGGAAAAAAGAGGATCGAGGTGAGTAAGAGCGTATAATGTGTCCAAAAGGCACCTGCCTCTTTCGAGCGTACTATCTTCCATCGAGTGGTCGCAAGAAAAGGAGCTAGACTCGAGTTAGCCGATGTTATCTCGTTCCGAGACCAGCGAACCACTTATATCGTTAATTGCTCCCACTTCCGGCCTCCCCTCCCCGAGCTCTTTCTTTCACCATCTTCCGCCCTCGTTTACTCTCTCGTGTACAACCCTCTCTCTCTCTCTCTTCTCGCTCTCTCGCTCTCTCTCTCTCTTTCGAAGCAGTTTTGTCTGTCAGGTACGACGCTCTGCGACTTGATGCGATGCGATGCGATACGACGCGATGCGCGAGCGTGCGCGCGCGTGTTAAGAGCACGCATTATGCGTTTAAACTTCGGAGGCACCGTTTCGCAGAGCATGAGAGGCTTTTGTGCCCTTTTACGCGGGGCCCCTCTTGTAATACGCGATGTTCGAGCCGCCCTTGACAATGTATTATAGTTAATCGCCTCCCTCTCGAAATTATTTGCTACCCTGGCTGGCAATTTTTGCGGGGAAAACGACCGCTAATTGCACGGCTACGGGAAAATTCGCTGTTCAACTATTCTCTGCTGATACACAGTTCGTTCAACAGAAAAGGTTGCAAATTTAAACGCGAATTCGACTACTTTAAATAAAGACTTGGAAATTGTATTACTCGTTTCATTCAATATCTGTCCTCACGAAGAAAAACAATAGATTGTACAAGTATTTTTAAAACTGTGCAATTTTTAAGAAGACTTCGAAATTGCATTATTCGCATCATTCAATATCTGTCCATAAAAAAAATAAAATTGTACAAGTATTTTTAAAAAGACTTGGAAATTGTATATTACTTGTTTCATTCAATATCTCTCCGCATGAAAAAAACCAATAGATTGTACAAGTATTTTTAAAATTCCTTCTTAAAAATGCACAGTTTCTTCAACACTTCCATACACGCATAGTGAATAATTTCGTTCAATGTTAATTTTACGAACACTTTAGACATTCAGAAAATTCAACTAATAAGAAAAACAATTCCAATGATAGCATAAGTATTTGAAAAAATGCTATCTCAAAAGGGCACGCTATTTTCCAATAATTTTCAAGATGACTGCGAACTAGAAGATCACCATTCTCCACAACTAATGGACAATTTCATTCACACGTGCACACAAGCGAAGTTTCCATTATTGTGTGCAATTCTCGCACGTCAGGTTGCAAATCTACCTGGCGTAATTAATTGAAGAGTATCAGACGAAGTTCTTTTGCACGATCCCCCGATGGTTGTGTCGAGTGTATAAAATCAGTATGGAGCGATGACGATTAACCTTAATTTATGCCGGATTTTACGAGGGAACGTTAAACAGTTAACAAATTGGAGAGGAAAGTTTCATTAGAGTACGAGGATCTCGACGCAACCGTAACGGGCTGCTCTAGATAGATAGATCGTTAAACCTTCGGGAAATTGTGTTCGTAGGATCGAGAATGGACTTTTCAACGAATCAGAGACTACTTGCAGCGGTTCGAGCATTTTCCACGTGGAACGAATTCAAGTTGAAATTCTTCTCCATCAAAAATGTAATAATATTAAGTCAACGTTTCAATCATCTTCAAGAGAGAGACATTTTTGTGTCTGAAAAATAATACATTTTTAGTGAAATTTGAAGAAATATATTGTGCCACAGCTGTGTAAAAATATCGCAGAAAAAAAAATTATAGCACACGTACTTGCTGTGGCATCAGAAAAAAAATTTTCTAACTGAATAATTTTAACTGAATGATTAAACAAGTTGTTATTTATTGGATCACGGAATTTACGCATAAAAATTGAATCAAATTAGAACCGTTGAAGACATTTAAAGAAAATATATTTTTATTTAGATAACAAGTTCTATTTTGCACGAAGCTTATCATCCCTGCGAAAACATTTTAAAATTGGGAATCTACGCGACATTACTCCAAACGAATTGATTTCCAAAGACGTACGATCATCGCCGGCGGTTTTATTAATAAAAGGTGGGAAGAAAAAGCGGCGTCCATACAGCGAAGCAAGAAAAAGAAGTCGCCCAAAGATCCAGTCGTTCTTTCTAGCGCCTCGTTTCACCGTCGTTGCTCTCGCTCGGCGATTCGTCGAAGAAGATTGAGACGAAACCAGTTAGGCTGGCGTGACGGGGCACGTAGCCGGGATGAAAAAGAAAGGAGGAAAAGGGCGAAGGGATCGCACGATCGCGGTTGGTAATCGTGGCTACGGTGCGAACACAGTAAACGCGTAAACGCGTGCGTGCCCCCGAAAAATCGAGGCGAGGCTGTTTTCCAGCGGTGTTCGTTGAAATTGAGCGTAATGGGCAACACGGGCCAGGAAATTACATCGGATCGGCATGAACATGATCCACAGAGGATCCACGAGCTATCAGCAGATGTATCGTTGGTGTTATTTTTTGCGAGGACGCGCGAGCACCGGAATCGCGGATTAATTCGTTTTAAATTGCCCGCCGAAGGTATGATCGCGCGCTCGCGAATTAGCCCGCAGAAAAACAAACGTGTTTCGCCGGGTGTTGTTCGAGTATCGATCACCCTCGGCGATTCCTCGGTTAACATTGTCGATTAATCTCGAATTAAGGTCAATACGATTCTCGAGCGGGGCAGGTATGCAAATACAATTTCGCTAATGACCGTGTTTCACCGTTCGAAAGTGAAACCCGGCACCGCTCGTAACTCGTACCTGTAACGATACCTGTACGGCCCGGAATTATGAAATTTAGAAGTATCTCTTACGATGATTATCGGCCGGCGAGAATTTTAATTGCGTACACGGCCGTCTCGGGCCGGTACACGCACCGAGCGAGCGCGCGCGTGCAGGTGTACACCGGTCAGCCAAAATGATGATCCGGTGGCTACGTCATTATCGGGTGTATCGTATATTATCGGCGCTCATCAATGCGACCGACGAGCGAGATTTGTCGCTCGCATCATTGCCCATTTGAGGATTACAAATCATCCTCGAGCCGATCGCTTCGACGCGTAGAAGCTACGAATACGAGATCACGGCAGAAATATATGACACCATTTCCGTCAATACAAAATACTTATATGTTTAACACTTTTAACACGTTGGTCGCCACGACACCCGAATATGGGTGACGCTCTTCTTGTTCGAGTTAATTAAATATAGCATATGATATTTAATTATATTTTACAATAAAATATCAAATTTTCTGTACAAATCCCAATAAAAAGTTTTTTATATAATGATTCAATATTATCCTCAGTATATAAAATCCCTCAAATTTTATGTTTATACAGTTCAACTTCTTTTTTAATATTTAAATGTACATACAATATTTATTTTATATTAAACAAATTTTGTTTTGAAATATGCAGAAAATATCTACTTCATGTTACGAGAAAAATATTTTTTCTTCTTTTTAATTGAATGTTATTTAAATATTGAATTTATAATTAAATATCCTAATTCTAAACATTCAATTCACATTTCTTAAACATGCACTCAATAGTTAGCTCCAATATTTATCTCATACAAAAAAGTGTGGCTTAAAAAATATTTTTCCAATATATTGACTTGTCATGTTTCTCACGAACGAGCGCCACGTTCCAGTGTAAGCCTAGTCAAGGTTTTTGAAAACGAGGACCGGTGTTTACTTGGCCGCCCAGTTTCCAGATCGTTTGAAGGGCAGTTCCCAGGAAGAAGGACACGGGAAACCGCTTTAAAACAATACTTTGTCCGGGTGGGGTAGAGGAGGACCGCCGAAAAGTACGTTACAAGAAACGAGGGGTGTCTCGAGGAAGGAAAGGAGCGTTTCAACGGACGATGGTCCTGGTCGGGATCGAGACGGCAGATAAGGAACGGCCGGTGTGTCCCCAGTGTTTTCGGAGAGTTCGCGTGGTAATTGTCCCGGCCATATGCTCGTCCGAAGCTCGCCCACCGAAACGTTCACCGGTAAGCTCGAGCTTCGCATTTCGATCGCGATTCTTCTTAATTACAATATTCAAATTTGTCGGCCCTGTGCTCTGCCATGTGCTTCACGAGCTCTTTTATAGGTTAGCGAACAGAGCACACACGCTTGTCTCGTTTGGTTTCGTTTGGTTTCGGGCTGCGTCTATTTCAGCATCGCGTGGCCACGCGCCTTTTACGCTCGCAAATTGTCGAGGGTAACGCCGAGAAAACTGTTGGCTAAACAGTCGCCGGCTATCAAGATCGGCCGGCCGATTATTCATTAGCTTAACGCGGGCCGCATCAGATACAACGTGTAACCGGTGGCCCGGCTCGAAACGCGCGTTTCGACGATTCCGGAACCGCTGCATGAATTATTTTTTTCGAACACGCGAGCTGCGAACGACGCACGATGATCGACGGCTAAGGAAAATCTGTTGAGCTGCTCGATGTTTTATTGCCAGGCTTGATCGATCGAGAGTAAAATCTTTGTGAAAGCTAGAACACGACTGCGTTCCAGACATTTTAACGATCATTAGCGGATTTTTATACGAGATGAACATTGAATTGGTTATAATGGACGGGATCCCAACAGACTCAATGTTCAACACATTAATACTCTTACGTTTATTTTTTGTCTTATTCCTTGATTTGAATTGCACCTATCCATTTTTAATATAATTCCAAGAAACAGATATTGGTTGGAGGAAGAGGTAAAAGGATTCGACCTATGTGGGGTAACTATGAAAATCTAGAACATTTGACAAGGGGTTGTAGGATAATGGGGGAAAAGAGAACATAAATAAACCAAAGAGAATACTAAACCAAAAATGTAAAAGTTAGGGAATGGGGAGGGAAGTAATAATTATGAAATTAAATGGGATAAGTAGGAAACTAAAAGAGTAGGACAAGGTAGGAACATGTAACCATTAAAGGACACATGTTCCCTTCATAAAGTTTTGTATAGATAGGTTAATGTAAACCAAGTCAAATTTCTTAGCTGTAAGGCTGAAATAAAGCAAATTATTAATTAATATAATCCCAAGAGAAAATTTCCATGCGACAAGATTTGTTTTATAGGACACATGTTCCCCTAATGGGCCCCACGAATTGCCCCAGCGAAGATGGACAGAAGAAGAACTTGTCTCTGGAAAAATCGAGCGGAATTGGATCGCGGTTACACTGGGGTGAATAATACGGGTGCAGCAGCTGTTCGGCAATGATCGGCGAAGACAGAATCATTACTTAACCCGGTACACCGTGCGCGGTGGGTAGGAACTATAAGTACACACTGGATGGCCAGTTTACGTGCGTAAAGCCGTGGTCTCCAGCGGCGGTAAATTGATAAAGTGGGTGACAAGTCGTTAAATCACCGGCAGGTACGGTCATCGAGATGCGATTGCATGTGCAGTCGCAGTCTCGCGTGTGCGCGCCTCTGCAACCGGCGACGAGATCGAAGGAGAGAGAACGTTGGAGAAAGAGAGGGAGAGAGAGAGAGAGCACAAGAAAACCAGACCACTAGACAGAGAGAAAGAGAGAGAGATAAAGCAACAGCGGCGAGGAGAAAGGAGGAAGCGGAGAATCAGATTTAGCAATCGGCGATATATTCCAACCATCAACATTTTTGTAAGTTATCGTTTTAGCGCGCGCGCGCGCGAGCGCGTTCTCGAACAACGACATTTGCATACGTATTTCGTAAATCATTCATAAAATACGTGGCCAACGGGATTTACGAGTTTCGACCCGGCGAGACTGCTTTACGATCTTTATTCGATTTTTTTGTACCGGCGGGTGCGCGCATATAAATGCGAACATTGGCTCGTTATCGGAGTCTCATTATTTGAAAATAAACGGTCCCGGTTAGCGAACGATTCCGGAGACTGGGACAGTTTATTCGGAACGATTTTCGAGGACGGGGAAGCCACGATAAATTAGGTGAATCCGGAGGGCACTCGGACGTTGCAGGTGGAATCCAATTAGGGAACGGGAGAGAACGATGAGTGTTTATCTGGACGATGTCGCGAGCGGCGTTTCACCTGAATCACTATTTTTCATCCCCGTTACATTGTCGATGCGCTTTCATCCAAAACGATTTTGCACTTCTCTTACATTTGTCAACACTGCAGATAATAAGTTTGAACTGAGTACATTAAATTCAATAACGAACTTTAAAACACCGTCCTGTTATTATCGACCTGTTGAAATTGTTATGGACAGAAACAAACAGTTTCTACATGTAAGATTTGTCTTGAATAACGAATTTTGAAACACCGTCGTGTTATTATCGACCTGTTGAAATTGTTATGGGAAGAAACAAATAATTTCTACACGTAAGAATTGTCGTGTTAATTAATGAGAGTGACGGAAGAAGCCTGGGAATTTCCGGGACTTGATCGAAACGTTCTCTCGGTCATTTTCTAAACGACTTTTTTGGAAAAAGAGGCTCTCGGGCCATTTGAAGAAATTAGCAGGTGTGTCGTTGAAAGGCTCCAGCTGCCCACGGAACGTAGCTAATTTTTTCCTCAGCTTTTTTGTTGCGTCCAGAAAGAAAAAGAAGAGAGAGAGTGTTCACGTTGAAACGATGGAAATGGATTCTTCCATTCGAGTTACCGAACAATTACTATCATCTTAAGGGATGACTCGGCAAACGGATTCAAGATCGGTGGATATTATCCACCGAGACGGCTTCTGGGGCGTCGAGGATAAAGGACAAGGCGAAACTCGGAACACCGGGGGACCTAGGAAATGCTCGAGATTCTCGCGAAGGACAATCGACACTTTGTTTCATTGAATCGACGCCAGAAATTGATTTCTCGAGCGCTGGACGGGACGAACAATCGGCGTTCGATCACGAAAACGATCCAGGGATCGTTCGTTGCCGGACGATGCCCGAAGAATCGACCAGTGGGAAGCGGTTTCTGGGAAATCGAGAGAGACGGTGGTTCAAAAGTCGGACGCCACGATGATGGATGGAGAATCATTTAGAGGAGAAGCAGTAGGGTCTCGCGGAGGGAGGACTATTAATTACGACAAAGGGGGCCGCGGCGTTCGGCGTCGAGTATATAAGCGGCGGGACTGAAAAGGGCGAACGATTAGTTACTTTAACCAAATTATCTCGCGGACAATGGGCCCAACAGGTGAGAAGTCTTCTTTTGCTTCGTGTTGCAGAAGACATCCGGCTGTCCGAACACGTCCGACCGAACCATTCACAGAAAACCGAACGATTCTGCTACACGGAAGCTATTGACGATGCTGAATCGTTTGAAATTAATATTTCATCTTCTGGCCATTAATTCCTTCATCCTTTGAAAATCCTTGATGCTCAAATTGTTATAATTTCGTCCAAATAAATTGCACAATGATAAATATGGTCTCATCATTCATGATCGTTTCTTTAATCAAGAATAAATTTCTACTCTCGTTGAAACTAATATAGTATATCATTTTTATAGTTAAAAAACTGCTTGATTACCAGCCAAGGGTTATTTATATGTAATTCGTATTGTATTATATAAAGTATAATAACGTATAGAAAAATGATGTATGGCAAAATAATCTCTACTTTGAGATTCTAATTGCATTAAATAAAAAAAGAGTAACTTCAATCTTATCGTTCCTATAAAGAAGTATGTCAGCGTTGCGTTTTGAGACGCACAAAACTATCCTCGCCGTTAACAAAAAGAGAACGACCCTGAAGATAAGAAGACTCGTCGTTTATGTCCGTCAAAGTGGCGTAACCGCGGATACTCGTATATTCTGCGACAGTCCGTTGGCCTATGGTGGAACGGCTGACAAAATATTTCTAAAAGGTTCCGTGCGCCGCAGGCACTCCACTTTTCCATTGAACGCGTCGTAAGGCGACGATGACTACGGTCGATGGTGTCGGAATGATCCCTCATTATACCGAAATCGGTAGCCAAATGGAGCTGGCACTTTTCGAGAACAGTGGGTTATCCAGTCCACATATGTATACCCTCGCTTACATCGAAGAAGCAGAAGAAGAAGAAGAAGAAGAAGGTGATGGGTTCGCCTCGAAACGGACTTCTGCGAGGTCGTTGTCGTCCTGGCATTGTGTCTCGAGTGGACAGGATGATCGTCGCTCATTTGTTTCGTGGCGGGACGGCGAACAGAGGCGTCAAGAGCGCAACAGCAACAACTGCAGCAGCAGCAACTACAGCAACGTCGGCAGCAACAACAACAACGAGACCGACGACGATGACAGGAACGCCGGACACAAGGCTGCCTGTAATTTCATACGTCAGCGCCGAATATTAATTCGAATTCCTCCCTTAGAGTGTTCCACAGTCCTCTCGCAACGAACCGAGGAGAGAGAGAGAGAGCTCAAGGCGGCGAGAGGAGAGAGCACGAAGAGAGAAGGAGAGAGGGAGGTGGCAGTTTTTGTCCGGTAAATGAAATATCTTCGGTAGCCGGGCGTCCTGCGGCGATCGAGTTCGCTTCCACCGGCTTTTGTACCGGCATTGGATTCTTCGAGGACTCCCCGTCGCGGATAAGTGGAATCATTTCAACGATCCAGCAGGATCGAGGCCGCCGCTACGCTCGACTACCGAATACCGTCTCTAATACGCCTCTCTTCGACCGCTCCCGAGGAATCTGTCTTCGAGATTGGATCATTTTTACCAGGCATTACCGATCCGCGAGTACACCACCCCGGGGCTGGCCGAAGATCGCGCGTAAATCGCGATCGAAACCGCGCCCCTAAGAATCCTCAGCTCAGAGCCAACGCTGTCACGCAATTTCTCCAATGATACTTATCCCCAAGCCACTACTACTGACTGGTGGGGATAATTAATTTTTCGTAGATCTACTGTGATACAGAGATCACCTTTAAGCTTTTAAACGAGGTATACTTGAACTTGGCCAACGCAGGGAGTCCTATATAAAAAGATATTTAATAATTGATTGAATACATTAATTTTTCGTAGATCGTACAGTTTCTACTGTGATACAGAGACCACATTCAAGCTTTTAAACAAGATATACTTGGACTTGGCTAACGACGGAGTCCTATATAAAAAGATATTCAATAATTGATTGAATACATTAATTTTTCGTAGATCGTACAGTGTCTACTGTGATACAGAGATCACATTCACGCTTTTAAACGAGGTGTACTTGAACTTGGCCAACGCAGGGAGTCCTATATAAAAAGATATTTAATAATTGATTGAATACATTAATTTTTCGTAGATCGTACAGTTTCTATTGTGATACAGAGACCACATTCAAGCTTTTAAACAAGATATACTTCGACTTGGCTAACGACGGAGTCCTATATAAAAAGATGTTCAATAATTGATTGAATATATATTGGTTTACCTCGTTCTGGTATACAATGTAGGACCGAACAAATTTTCACAGTTCGAATGATCCGAACAGACATTCGTTCCGGTTGTCGACAAGATAAATTCGAAGAGCGACAACTATCGAATTAATTAAGGAGCAACGTGCGATCTTCCGGTTAATGGGTCGGCCATCTGCTCTCACAAATGACCGCAATCTCTCCCACTCCCGTGGTCACCTGGAAAAAAGTCGAGGCGCGACCGAATTTGCCGATAAGAGGGAAGAGGATACCGTAGGCAGCTGGCTGTTGCTCTTCGATCGGCACAGGGGCATCGTTTCGCTCATTTGCAAGAGCTTATTGCGGCAACGATGCCGAAATCAGGATTTTAAATGTTTCGAATCGCTGAGACTTCGTAATACCGCGATACAAGATCGCATTTTTACAGAAATGCCAGAAATATTTTCGAACGAGCCCGTAGTTACTAAATGTTCTGGGAATTTTATTGAATGCAATTTTGATTTTGATTTACCCAAAATAGTTTTAACAGGACTCCTTGAACAGAATCTTTTCAAGAATGACGAGCTTCCATAAACATTTTCAAAGTATCTCTAATAACCACATTCTATTTTGTAATTTTTATATTCTATTTTGTATTTTCTATTAAAAAAAAACATTTTCTCTCTCTCTTTTTCTTTATTCTGCAACATGTTAGCTTAGCTTCGAAGAAAGTTTCATCCCTCTATCTCGACTGTATAAAAATTGAATTCTGCCTCGTCGAAAAAGAAATATCATCATACGAACCCTTCTCTTCGAATGAACATTTTGAAGGTCAAAACCTATTAATTATTTCCTCCCTGTATTTTTCCTTCGTTCCACGATTATCTCAGCTGTATTTAAGCAAAGTGTCACCCGTCTATCTTCGCTCTATCAAATGTTCCACGATTCCGTCCGAAAAATGACGGAACGCTGGCACCGTGTAGCGGCGCGACCGGTGCTTATACGGCGTGTCCGGTCGTTAGACCGAACACAGCGATCGCGGCAGATATCAGAAAAGCACCAGAGAGCAGGAGCAGGATCGTGGTGGACGTCGACGTCGTCGTCGTCGTCGTTGGCCGCGCCAAAAGAGAGGGCGAGAGATAATTAAGGCGGTCCCGTAGTAAATACTCGCTCGTCGGTGTGCGCAACGATACAAATCCTTCTCGGAGAGTCTCCGTGGCATACGATCCTTCTCGTCTGTGTGTGTATCGAGAGCAGGGTATAACTCGTGACACATATTGATGATGGTAGCACTGCCATCTTTTAACTACTACTCGCCTCCTCCCATTCCTTTTTTCTGCCCCCGCCGCCGCCGGATAAATATTTTCGATAACGACCGGCCGCTGGGGACCGGGACGCGAAAATCACGCTCGCTCGTGTTTCTCGAATTTCCTATTCCGTTCGGAGAGACAGAGAGAGCAGTATGCTTCTTTCTGTCACGATTGTCACTCCCTCGTTCGCGTTTCGTACAGCAAGATGGAGCACCGTGGAAGAAATAAAGTTTAATAGAAATTTGCATACACAGGCGTCGAAGACAAGGTCCCCGGCAAAAAATATGATTAATTCGCGAAATAATAGCGACCACGCCGTTCCCCGTTAAATGCTCCACCGTCTGCAAGTTATATAATACGCGAGCAAGGGACAGGATAAGCGTATAACACGATGACACGTATTGATGATGCCGGCTACACCCGTCGCCTTTCTGTCTTTCTTTCAGCGCCGAGGCTCTGATGGCGGACGCCGTCTCCGAGGCCGAAATTAAAATCAGCTTATTACCTATCTTTGCAGCAAACCTGCAGCTTCCTCGCGATAACGCTCCATCATCTGCGGTGCATTGTTTAAACCTTGTGTACCGTTCTGGAGAATTTCATCGAAAAGCCCATCCTCCTCCTCTGGCTCCCTCTGCTCCCAGATAAATTTATCCCAAATTTGTTTTCGAACGTAGGAACCTTTAATATTACATAATATATTTTTAAGTTTCAGAAAAGATAGGTATAACACCGAAAAAATCGCTTTATAATTTTTTTAACAACGACATACTAAACAAAAAATCTGAAAAAATTCATGAACAATACCTACAACGATATATCGTTACTGTAAAAATATAAATCTTGCCAATTTAGAACTTCCATGTGAAATCTGCATTTTTTAGATTTTTTATATAAGCAGGATTTTCAATTTAAAAATCCGAAACCAATTACGAAGTATACGTTTGGGTACTTGACATGTGTCAGATTTTCCTGAGAATTTTTAAACATAATTAACTAGGGAAAATAGGCAAATACGACAAATTTTTCAGCGATTCAAAAATCACAAAATCTAAATCACTGTGCAAGGAAGGACCAACGGAAACGTCAGCGGGACAGCATAGAAACCATGGCGTATTAAGGAGACAATTTGGCAGCGTGCCGGTTGTTAATTTTAATAGCGAAAATAACGCGGCAAAAAGTTCGTCGGTGGTGTCCTCCGTTATGAACGAGGTCTCTCGACTCTTTGAGTTACGAATCCGCCGTTGGCCAGAGGAGACCGGTGCCAGCTCCTAATGCCAAATGATTGCGAGCTATTAGCACCGTCTAATTTCCCTGTTTCGCGGCGATATTTGTCATCGTTATAACTGGCGACACCGAGCCTGAAAAATTCTCTTGTGGACACCAATGTTCCTCGTTAAACTTCTCGAAAACTATTCACTTCTTATCCAGCAATTTCAGTATTGATAAATTGATATTCGCTGGAGTGAATTCAATGGCAATCATTTTTAAGTAATTCCCCATCGTCAATTTAGTCAATTCCACATCATCAAATTATTCAATAGTAAAAATCAATTTAGTCAATATTTAAATCCTACGACTTCAAATTCGTTCTACTCTCAGTTTTCCGAATTTTCCGAGAAAAAGCAAAACCATCTAACAGCTTACATACATTCCAGTGAATTTCAGTATTGATAAATTGATATTCGCTGGAGTGAATTCAATGGCAATCATTTTTAAGTAATTCCACATCGTCAAATTAATCAATAGCAAAAAACAATTTAGTCAATATTTAAATCCTACAACTTCAAATTCGTTCTACTCTCAGTTTTCTGAATTTTCCGAGAAAAAGCAAAACCATCTAACAGCTTACATACATTCCAGTGAATTTCAGTATTGATAAATTGATATTCGCTGGAATGAATTCAATGGCAATCATTTTTAAGTAATTCCACATCGTCAAATTAGTCAATAGCAAAAAACAATTTAGTCAATATTTAAATCCTACAACTCCAAATTCGTTCTATTCTCAGCTTTCCGAATTTTCCGAGAAAAAGCAAAACCATTAGAAACCAGGCCCTTTCGAGACCCTTCCTCAGGTTTCTTGGTGTCCGCTGACTGATTTGTCAAGCTCTTCGTCGAGAGACCTGCTTAGCCAAGATCGCGTTCGGCTAATGAAGCGTCACAGCGTTCCTCTTCGCAACACATCGCCGATTTATCCGGTCCATTGCGCGTGGGGACACGAACGTTATCCCAACAGAGAGCGAGCGCGGTCATTGTTCGACGGTTAGACGTTACGACAGTGGTGTCTGAACGAGAGGAAAATCCTCGCGTCTGAGGAAAGCTCGGTGGAAGGTCCGTTCGGCACGGGCCATTAAACGAATTACTGTCGCGTTCTAAAGGGAACGATGTTCCACTTAACGTGCGCTGATCGCTTCTTTCCGTGAGTTTTAATTAGCGATCGCTGAATTATGCGCGGCGTTAATGCGCCGGCGAGGTGCAGTTAGGAATTAATGGCCGCCCGTTAATTCGCCGAGTCAATAGTGTGAATTTCCGAGCGGGACACAGCGAGATAACGCCGCCGCGTCGACTAATTGAATTAATGCCGGCGATTAATTAAGAGTGTACCGGTCGGGTCTCTTCGGAGCCCGCTTGGAGATCTATACAATCGTCGGTGCTGATTGTCGGGCCGGATAACGAGTTGGACCTTGTCGATCGCGTCGAATAGGTACAACCCTTCCCGTGTTCTCGGGACAAGGGAACATTCAATGAACGTATCGAGAGACCCGACTGTCGAATTCGGACGAGGATGCAAACGATGGCCCGGCTTATTAAAGCCGGCCGAAGGCAGCTGGGCCCTAAGTGAAATTAATCAACTCCGATAACTTAGCATACAGATAGCAGACCGTGAAGGCAAGTAGCACGGGCCACCGCCCGCCCGCCTCGCAAGGCTCCTCGCTATAACTTGCCCGCTAACTCGCTCGCCTGTTAAACGTGTGGGTGAGCACTGTCTCTGTGTGTGCGCACGGTCGCCTGCATAAAAGCCCAGCACTGCACATTGCCTTTATGATGCAAAGAAGGCCAACATTAGCCTGCAACAATGGCTCTCTCGACCGGCCTCTCCTCCCTCCCCTCCTTACACACCCCCACCATCAAAGACGCCCGTTCACCCGCCCCCGCGACAAGCTCTTGTAGTTTTTTCTCTGGTAACAGGCTTGTTAAAGTAATAACTCTAATTACACACCGTTCGAATACACCTTCTCACCTTTTTCAATGGATTGGGGGAGAATGCTTCGGCCTCCCGCCTCTATATCTTCACATCTTTCTCTCTTGCTACCACCTCTCTCTCTCTCTCTCGAGATTTCTCTCTCGCTCGCTGTAGAACGTGAACGCTCTTTCATTATTTCTTCTATAATATCGCGGCGGAGTTAGCGCGAGTCGAAAGTTCCTGTTACCTCCATCCGGTGCGCAGCCACGTCGAACCGTGAAGCGCGATTTTGCGCGTACCGACGCGGGGAACACGGTTCGGCAGACTATACTCTGTCCTAAAGACAGGAAATGGTTCGACGATACTGTATCGTCGTGTGCTCTTGAATTAAGAGGGTCGCTTCCCAACATCGACGAGCATCATGGTTTATCGATTTCCCCTTGGGATTGTATGCAGGTTTAGCATTTTGTTTGTTTGCTGACTTGCTGAACTGTCGCCAACTTTATTTGATTCGCCTAATACTTTATTTGATTCCCCTTAGGGTAACAAATCCTTTCTTCCTCATTTACTCGACCCATTTACACTTGCCCTTCTTTCGAACTTATAAACTATCTTTTTTTTATTATTATTTAACGTTGATTTTTTTTTAAATTCTTACGTGAGAATTATTTCGCGGCGGGACCTACAGTTTAGAATAAAGGTAGGTTCTGAACCACCTTGGACACCACAGTATTTAGATGGCACATGAAATATCGAACAATATAAACTATCTTAAACCTATACTTGACCTAGTTAACCTAAATAAAGAAGAAGAGAAAAAAACGTAAACCTATGTAAAAGAGCTCTTAATTTTTAACTTATAACTTAACTTAAAACTAAGCCCAAACCCTTCTACCCCCCTTCCGTCTTTCCCCTTTATCTTACCACCTCCACTTCCTATCGCTCACCTTCCATTCCCATCTTTTCCTCCAAAGTAAGTTATATATCTACATAATATTTACAGAACAAAACAAAAGTATAACGTCAGAGACCTGATAAATATTTATATTGTTAATTCCCTTGTCGATTGAATCGAATGTTCTTTTCCGCGAGTCAGAAACGGAAAGATTATATCCAACGGATATTATGCGGATACTATCCGGGGATTTTTCCGAAGGTATTATCGAGAAAATATTGAAAGGCTAGCCGTTCAGACTGGGATCAAGTGTGACGCAACGAGGAAACGCGATTAACGCCAGCGAGTAATTGAAAGACGATAGCGCTGCGGTCGGTCTTAAACTGCGGAAGTTTGCTGCAGCTCCCTGCTCCACTTGCCATTCATCTTCGACGCAGTTTCTGTAACCTGAAGTTAGATAACGACCCTTAAACACGGTGATCCTCTGTTTCCACCCTCTGTCAGGCTTGCTGGCTGGGAAGGGCTTGCGAAACAGAGCACTTAGAGGATCCCTTGGAAAGTTGCTTAACCATCGCGTGTCCCTGAGAAATGGTTGGCTAATGCTTCATACATTCGTGTATGCTTGAATTAGCAAGCTGTGCACCATTCGTAATATCGCATTTGAAGAAACACATTCAGCAATATAAATTCTGGGTGGTACTACGAATTCGTTCGGTTGGAAATATGCAAAAAGCTGTGGCAATCTGAACGATTTAGTCATGAGATTTAATAACAATTAAAGATGATTGTTTATGAGTTCTTAATTTCTATGTTGACCGACGTTTTATGGTGTTACAGATGTTACAACAATCCTTTGATGATTTCATAGTACTGATTTAATTTAATTGTGATTGATATTGATATTTCTATAATCTATAGTTCTACGGTGTTACAACAGATGTTGCAACAATCCTTTGATGATTTCATAGTACTGATTTAATCGAATCCTGATTGATATTGATATTTCTATAATCAATTTTGTCGAATTCCTCGGGGTCACTACGACATGCAGATGTCCCTGAAGGTTTAATAACATACTTATTCAATAGTTTCGTTCGTTGTCATCGTGTATAAGTGACCGGTTGTTCGCGCAAAAGTCGAGTGGGCAGAAAATCAGGGGTGTGTTGCGCGAAGTCGGAGCGATTTACCCCGAGAATATCGACGGTGGGCCAGCTGCCCGTTGCGGAGGGGTAAAGGCCATTAAAGAGGTTTGTCCCGAGACCGTTGTTTACGCGGCGGAAGCGGGCTATAATCAGACCACGGTGCACAAAACCGCAAGGCAACGATATTACTGTCATTTGAACGGGGCTCTCTCTACCACGAGGCCCCGACGGAATCCTCCCTCGCACTATGAAACGGAGAAAGAGAAACAGAGAGGGGAGACTACAAGAAAGGGGTGGAGGGGTCAGGCTAAGAGACCTGGAAATTAAATGGCTGGGATTGTTCCGTTATTATTAAGGGCAAAGGAGAACGCGTAATTACCACCGATTCGCGTTTGACTCGTGGAAAAAGACCCCGGATTGTGATTGCGAGCGATCGTGTCGCGGCGGGGCCTCGGCCGGAACGGGGGCCAATCATCGTGGGCCCCCGGCCCTTATTATCAATCTCGAACGAGCCACGTTCGATATATACGATCTAGGCGAATCGGCGAAAATTAAGCGTCTCTCTCGCTCTTTCTCTCTCTCGATCGCAGGAACCTGATCGTTCCTCGCGATTATGGGGTAATACCGTTTTGCCGAATGATAATGATACATTGCCGATGAGAAACGGTCGCCGTCGCGCAGGTACCACTTTATGCACTTGGACCGAAAACCGCTTTCGTTGCTTTAGAGCCAGGCTCGATTCTTCGATTGATAAAAGAAAAACAAAGAGGGTTGAACAGAGGGAAATTGTGCGCGACCCATTATTTTAATCGTCGCCGGGCCGTTTTATCCACGAAAACTGCCGGCCGCGATCGTTGCGCACGATTTCACAGGAACGATCAATCGGGGATCGTGATCAGGCAGCGAGCATTATTATTACTCAAGTCGTTAGGCGATCGATCGAACCGAGTCACCGAAAATTAAATACTGCCGGTAGTTGTCGTCGTTCTCGTTCACCGTCTTCGTCGACGGCTGTCATCGTTGCGAAACGCGTATTCCAGATACGACGACGATGTCGACGGTTCCGGGGACAGTAACGAGATCGAATTAAAGATATTTCGAGCACGACGGGTCTCGCAATGTCCCGTTGTTAGAGGCAACAAAGCAGGCCCCGTCCAATTACCGACGATCTCGCTCTCGGCTACGACGAGCTTTCCACGAGGACGACTGCCATGTTCGTTGGATCGTGCTCGATGAATTGCCGGAGTATCGTTACGAGAGTCCTCGGAGAAGATGCCGGCAATAGCGTTTTGCTAAATAATTGAGGCACGAGCGACCGGCAGGATTCACGCGTGAGAAGATCCAGGAAAAATTCGTGGCAGGGAAGAGTTAATTAATAATTGAGCTGCCTCGGAAAATGAAGGAGACGATCGCGGGCTTGCAGAGTTGTTCGAAAGAGGATAAAAAGAGCCAACATGTCGAAAATGTTTACTATAATCATTTAAAATAATCATTTTGGACGAAGTTGTTCCATAGTGATAATTCTACAGGTTTGTTGAATTACGAATAAATTTGCAGTCGCTTTCAAACGATTTATGAGAGATAAGTTGATCTTTGGTTTTAAGAACAATATTGGAAAATATAAATGTTTAAGGTAAACGAGGAAAAATTCGTGGCAGGGAAGAGTTAATTAATAATTGAGCTGCCTCGGAAAATGGAGGAGACGAACATGGGCTTGCAGAATTGTTCGAAAGAGAATAAGAAAAGGCAACATTTAAAATAATCATGTTGGACGCAGTTGTTCCATTGTGATAATTCTACAGGTGTGTTGAATTAAGAATAAAGTTGCAATCGCTTTCAAACAATTTATAAGAGATTCTCGTCTGTTGATCTTTGGTTTTAAGAACGCTATTAGAACATTACTGGAAAATATAAATGTAAACGCAGTGATATGACCCACGTGGCAGCGAACACGTGACCTCATCGATCTCGCGGATTGCTCGGGAAAGTGTAAAGGTAGCCTAGCAAGAAAATCGCGAGTGCTGATCGGATAGGGTAATTATCGTCGAATGCCGTTCGGTTTACGAGGGCAGAGCAGGTTTTCTGTGGCCGGGCGGCTTCGATCGGGCAGAACGAGTCATATTTCACCCCGTAAATCTCCGCGAACTAGCCAACGTGTCTCGCCGGGTGACATCTTCCTCATCGATCGGCAATAATGTGCGGTGCGCCGTGAATGATGCCTTTACGGCCGTTCTTGTTCTCTCCGTCTCTCTCTCTTGCTCCCTCTCTTTCTACTTGGTGCGGCTTAATTTATCGTTTTATGGTCCTTTCGGGG
This sequence comes from Lasioglossum vierecki, assembly GCA_028455595.1. NCBI lineage: Eukaryota > Metazoa > Arthropoda > Insecta > Hymenoptera > Halictidae > Lasioglossum > Lasioglossum vierecki. The sequence continues at coordinate 19,766,646 of CM052338.1, read as the reverse complement.
GCTGCGAGGCGACCGTGCACCGCTGCTGGCTGGAGAACCCCATCGGAAAGTCGATGGGCCGAGCCAGCCAGCCAGAAAAGAGAGAAAAGAGCTCTAGAGGGAGAGAGGCAGAGAATCGGAATCACTAGCAGTCGGAGAAAGAGAGAAAGAACGAGGCAGAGAAAGAGAGCAGAGGGTTCAGCAAGGAAAACGAAGGCACGAAAAGAACGAAGGAAAAAGAGAACCGACGACGGAGGAACGAGAGGAGGAAGAAAGACAAATGAACCACGAAACAAAAGGGCATCGGCGCAATAGATGGAGCGGGGCTGGCCAGTCCGGGGGCAAGAAAGAAGGGATGAGGGAGCAGCTAGGAGGCGTGGCACACGCGGTATTAAGCAACCAAGCCACCGCATTGTAAAGGGCAAAGTGTTATTGTTGCGACCGCCGCGCCGACCAAGCCCAGAGACTCGACTTAATTGGATTTAAAGACGAATTGTTTGCGTACCGACCACGACACCAGCACGTCCTACCAGGGAACTCTATTTGCGCCTGTTTACCGCCGAAACCCCGTCGCTACATTTGCCTTCCCACCCCCTGCTGCCCCTTCCAAACTTTCCGAGACTGCTCCATGAACCATATCTCTCTGCTCGCGATTGCTTCCAGCTTCATCCGTGATTTACGCTACCGTCCAAGATTATGCGATTGTCCCATCCATTTCTCTTTTTTTCTAATATTATTTATAATAGTGAATTTATTTTCTAATTATATTTTCTAATATTTGAACTTTGTGCAGATTGTGTTATAATATCTGCTCTACGAAATATATTAATTTAATCATTTACTTGAATAATTGTGAAATAAAAAATGTGGAACCTGTTTACCTTAAAAACGTGAGGGTTTCACTCCATGATATTTTCATGACGATCGTCGTGTCTGGCCAGAATAATTCATAATGATATTATTGCTGCGCCGAAGAAAATAAACGCATTGTAAAAAACGGAAAAGCATTTATGTGAAAAGATCTAGGAAATATATTAATTTAATCATTTCCTTGAATAATTGTGAAATAAAAAATGTGGAATCGTGGATCGTTGTGGCTGGCCAGAATAATTGACAATGATATTATTGCTGCAGCGAAGGAAACAAACGCATTGTCGAAAAAAGATGGAGCGGAGGAAATCTGGAGCAGGATCGTGTTCGGAAAGCGTCGACCGGGGTAATTAGGTGTTTGAGTTTTCCTTTGGGGCCCCGTGGCCAACAGCTGCGCGCAGCGGCTAACGCCCAATTATGCGAACGGAGGAAAGGATAGGCGCGTCCTGAGCCGCTTGTTCCGCGAGCAACGAGCCCGAAGGTACGGGAGGAGGAGAGGATAATGAATTGTGTTACGTTTCAGTTGTCCCGAAAGCCACGATTCCGGGGTGCCCGCGAGCTTGGCTAATTAGCCGGAGACATCTGTAGCCGGCGGCAGCTCTGTAACGCCCGCCGATTATCACTCACGCCGTCGTTACTTAATTTAATTTTACCACTGCGACGTAAAAACCGAACGCGCCGCGCACCACTATCCCGCTCGGCCGGCTCAAATTAAATCGCGTAATTACACGTCCGAATCCACCGTGTAACGAGCTACGCGACTGCTAACAACGACGGACGAACCGATCGACTCGATCCTTATCGATCACGATCGGTCCGCGTAATATTTGATTTGGGCGCCGATTTCTCGAGCGGAGTCTTTTGATCGGGCTCCTTTGTGTCGAATGTGAAACACAATTGGTAGAAACCGTGTGGACAAATGAAATTTGCCATGTTACTTCTCATTCTTGTTTCACAAACCAGCCGAAAAATCGGACTTTAATTTTGAGTCCTCGTTGCAAAGATTCCAATCATCGAATCCACAGTAATCTAAATAAAATAACACTGTCCAACAAGTTTAAACTTTTTGTATGTTTTTCATAATTTTTCATAATATATTACTATCGGATATCACTGCATTCAGAAAAGTCTAACGAATCTTTTGCTGCAAAGAACAATTCAATATCTATTATAATAACATCACAATAATTGTTTAAAGTTGAAAAATAGGTTTGAAAACATTTTTACTGTTGAACAGTATAATTTTTCCCCTGGCTTCCAGCCACGAAGTTACAATAGTCAGATTATTTTCATAGAATGTATACAGCGCTCCCATAAATTCGCCACGGCATTTCGGAGTTCACTTAGGATTTTTCTCCGAGAAATTTCGGCGCCACTGGCCCGCGTACGTACACCGATACGTATCCCTTGCAAATGAGTTTCGAAGGGGCGTGCACACCTGCGCAGAAGCACGCGTAAACGTCGCGCCGATAAGATCTCGGAGGTCCATCCTCGGTAACGGTCGGTCAATTCAGCTGTTTCTTTCTTTACGATTTCAGTTACTCGCATATACTTTATTTCCGTTCAATTTCCATAAATTACGCGCGGCCTCGCACAGGCAATCAGAGGAAAGCCCCTGTAAATCGAGTTGGTTCTCGACTGTCCGATTACGCGAATGAAAAATGCTTCCTCCTCCTCCCCGCTTTCTCTTTCTCTCTCTCTCGCGCTCGCACACAGTTTTATTAGCTCCTTCGCGATTAGAAGAGTTCTTTATTAAGACCCGGCTCCGAGTAAAGTTGTAAATTACTTCGGTCCCCGGCCGCGGTGGAAAGTAATATCTCCCTTAACACGTCGGTGACGCTCGTGGAAATCGACGAAAACCACGGCGGAATCGCAAATTGCCGTGACGAGGCGGCTCGCGCGGAATTTCGCGCAACGTTTCAGGATAACGCGCCTCATCTTGGACCGTGATGCAATGCCGGAGATCAAAAGTTACCTCTGTCGACGGGCATAGACACGGTGGGTAGAGCTGCGCGCCAGGTCGTCTCTGTAATAGATAGAAAGATTACGTTTCGCGATTGGCAAAGGGGGATAACATTTTCTCCGAGCGGCGAGCGAGATTAGCGGGAAATTACAGGGGCCGGGGAGAGACGTGCCTCGCGGCCCTGGGACCGATTCAATTACTCGTCGATTCAACAATGCGTACGTCGATTCCGCTGTTCTCAAACTCCTGTCTGGCGAAAGGACGTCCACAGTTCATAGAGGTGATTCGATACTGCTCTGAAATTAGCATCTCGCGGAGACTGTGCTGGGACGCGTTTCTATTGTGAACATTATTGCACGATTTGAAAGTCAAACACTTTGCATTCTGAAGCAAACGGTTTTGTTAAACAATTACGTTGGGACATGCCAAAGCTGTTTTCTATGCATAATACAATTGTCACGATTCCGAAGAACCTACCTGGTTTTCTCAAAGGTCTGTGACGGACCTGCAGGTATTTCATGGGCTCCACAATTTCTAATACAATTCATAAAATCGTTTTAATTTTGGAGATTATGTTCCACTGGGGCTCTACAACTTTTCAGGGTAGGGTAGGGTACACCCTGATCCTATTATATTATTTCAATGTAACCAACCCCTGAGCTAGAATCTGAGGGTGGGTTTCTCGGTTTTTTTCTCGATTTTTCCCTTACTTTGGACGCTCATATTATTAAATATAAACATAATCTCGTTAAATTCTTCCTCTTTAGAATGAGCCATCACACATCTCGTAACATGCTCGTGTAAGAAAAAACAATTGAATCTGTTTTCACTTGTTTTTCTAGTAATATTTTAGTAATATTCAGGTGGTACCCTACCCCCTTAGGAAAAAATTGTACATTTCGACAATGCATAACCAACTTATTCTCTAGGAAGTGAATAGGAGTCTTCCATAGGGTTAATAGATCCGTCGAGGTCGATCAGCGCCGCTTTGCGTAGAATCGTTTATGGTAAACGCTCGTTTACGGTGTCGGCACCGCAACGATTTCCACGGGGCAGACACCGGGGCATTGTCGGCGAAGAAAGAGAGAAAGCCGCGTCTAAAATGGTTTATTCGCCAAGAGGCAGCCCGGTAGATCGCGCAAGGAGCCTGGCCCCGTCTTCGACTGTGGCGCGTAAGCCGTGTGACAAATTGGCGACCGTTAGCCGGACAAATGCGCCAACCCGTGGCCATTGGAATCGAAAATTTGCAATCCTTTATTTAGTCAACAAGGTGGAGGGACACACCGGGCTCCTCCTTTTGTCGCGACACCCTCCATTAGGCTCCGTGCCGGGGCCCCTCGAGGCGAACACGGTCCCCAGAGAATTTTCTCGCTCGAATTCGTCGATCTGTCTGCGATTCGAGACGGTCGAAAACCGCACCGAAACACAGTTCCCCGGCCAGAGGATTCGCCGCGTTAACGCGTCATGTTCCCCCCTACGGCGGACTAATGTCCTTCGGGGAGTCACGTTTCCTTTCGCGTTATGCTAACCCTTCCCAGCGACGACCGTGCCCGGTTCATTAGCATCGAGAAACAAGCGTAAAAGGGAAATTAACGTCATCTTCGGGACACAGTTCAGGCACGCATCGTCTCGAAGGGACGCTTCGACGACGAGAAGAAAAGTTCCTGACACGGAAGAGGATTGTCTTGAAAGAGAATCGTTTCGTTTCAATTTTACAATGAATTCTCTATATTCGAATAGTGTCTCTGAAATACCATCTTACTTTCTCTCAATCATAAATTATTTTTCGAAATAAAGTATCTGAGTGCTTATTATTTATTATAGATGGGCAGAAGCCCTTTTTACATAAGTACTTACAAAAAAAAAGATAAAGATACAAGACTACTTATCTAGTAAGAAAGGGTAATGGGTCGACAATGTTTTTATTATTATTATTATTTATTCAAGAATCTTTTTCAAACTATATGAACAAACGCGTATTGGCGTCCTCGAATTTGAGAAAACGTTCCTTAGCCAAGGAACATTATAGCGACCTGTGGTACCTATACCTGAGCTGTATGATGAATGAATTAGGCGTTACCAGTCCAATCCCAGAATAATCCTTTTCCGTAAGGGTTAACGAAATAAATTTTTAACACGATCCAGTTGGGATTAACAGAGGTACGTTAATGGATTGTTCATTTTCGACTAACAGCCAGTGCAAAACCTCCCACTCGACATTTATAGTACAAGAGTACTAGTACAAGAAACTCGACGGAGTTCGATAAAAGTAGATTACAAAACCGTACGACGGTGATCGAGGTGGGGGTTTAATCTTCACAGAATTCTGGTTTTCGTCGTCCCGTATTCTCCGGCGACGAGCTAATCGTTCGGGACAGCTCGACACTTATCTCGTTTCCCGTAATGACGAAGGAGGGGCGAGGAAGAGTGTGCCCGGTTTCTCCGTGAACGGCGATCTCGTATCACGATTTCACGTTTTACATACGTGCGCCTCGTCAAGGGATCACCGAAGTGATCGGGGCTGGCCCGATCGTGTTACGGGATCCCCGTCCCTTCCAGTTCGTTCGGCCAGATTTCTTGCATGATCGCACCCGAATTCGTCGGTCGCGGGCATGTGGACACCTTCCTCCTCATTGACGTTCGGATCCAACGGTGTATATTAATGATTCTCATTAACGGGCCGCGCTGATAGGTAAATCGACGATCACCGTTACACCGTCGGGAAACACTGCGCATCAATTGTCTATATCTGATTTATTGCCACACACGCTTGGGGGACACCCTAAATCAATCGCTGATTTATCCGCGGGAGAGCTGGAGCCGCGAGGCAACGCCCAGTCGTGAAAAAAATTCAAAATCAAATGCTACTTGCTGTATAAGGCACCGTCCTGGCTCTGCTGGACACTAGAGCCACGTGAAGCCACGCCCATTCGAGTAAGATTCAACTAGGATTATTCAAGAACACACAGAAATATTCATAGTCGACTAGAAAACCATTGTAGAGACTCTAAATTAAACATAAATTGCTGTGACAGCACTGTAGTGGCTATGAGAAGAACCGGAGCCACCAAGCCACGCCCATTCGAGTAAGATTCAACTAGGATTATTCAAGAACAAACAGAAATATTCAGAGTCGACTGGAAAACCATTGTAGAGACTCTAAATTAAACATAAATTGCTGTGGGAGCACTATAGTGACTGTGAGAAGAACGGCAGCCACCAAGCCACGCCCACCCAGGCTACGAAGCCACGCCCACACGAGTTTCTTCAGAGATAGAACTATCTCTTCTTGGAAGATTCAAAATGGGGGGTTTCCTTGTTCTCTAATGTCTTTCTCTTCCCGTGGGAGCAAGTTGAGGAGCAAAGAGCATTCGATTCCAGCTCCAACCAAATCCAGGGACAGAATGGAGCATGCAATCGTGGAACGGGGACCAGGATCGAATGCCATCGAATTCGCAATTCTTTTTTGTGGTCGCGCGTCGATATTCTATAAGGTAGATACCTACGTGGAACCGAGGCGTGTAAAAGGAACGAGTCGGCGCGTTGCGAAAATTTTTCCCCCGGATTCCACGTAATTCAAGGCAGATTTCTGGCCGCGCGGAGACAGAAAGAGAGCAGGAGAGAGAGAGAGAAGGAGAGAGTGTACATCATGGAAGCCTCTTACCGAGTTCCACGGGTTCATCCTTTCGGAAGAGACACGATAGACCTCCCACGTTGGGAATACGATACGCGGGGCCCGGGTGACGATCTCGATCACTAATTGACCGTGCCGGCCTCAGCGATGATCTTTAAAAACACACCCGGCCCCGGATCGTAATTGTCCCGGACGTGGGACAGCGTATCATCCTAATTTAATAAGCCACGCAAGGTGGAGGTGTAAGCTTCACCGTTCGAAAAATCCTCCGGCCGATCGTAGACCTGATAGCTACGCCGAGATACCGATCGTCATCAATACCGACTAACGATAGCACAACATTTTTTTACGAAAATTTTCAATTTTAAATAAGATTCGCTTAAAAGCAGATCACATTTGCAAGTTCCGATTTTTAAGATGTTAAAAATGAGGAGACAAGTATTATTATTATTATTTACATCTATATATCTAATAAGAAAAAAAATAATACTAGAGTATTAATGTTAGGTTGTGCCAATGAATATTTATACGCTAAATTAATAAATTTTTATTAGACTCCTGCGTCTCCTGCGATCAATACGAACATTTTTTATTTTTCATAAAGATCCGCAATAATTACAGATAAAATACGCTCGAAATTTTTTATTTATTGTCGTCCCTATCACGTCGAAGACTTCATCTAATTAAGCTTCACATTATGCGGCGGTGCATCTCGAGTATCTCAGTGAGCGCAGAAAATCTACGAGAGGGAGAAGCAAACGATCGAGAGCGAGGAGAGGAAGTGGATCGTTGGCAGAGCAAAGTTATTCCGCGTGGGAACAGACGGCGGGGTGTACGCGAACGAGGATCGATCACATTCGGTTTTGTTTTTCGGTTTACGGGCCGGAGGAATTCGACAATTGTTTTTGAGCGTAGCCGCACGATATTCAGCACGGTAGCAGAACGTTCCGTCAGAGCGCGAATACCACGCAATCACGGCGAATTACTCGACTGATTGGATCGTTTATGCTGATCCTTTGATCTCATCCTTCGGCTACACCACCCTCAATGCCTCTCTCTCTCTCTCTCTCGTGCTCTCTATGTTGATTCGCGAACGTAGTCCGGGACTTCTCTTGCCAGCCGGGGGCCCCGTTAGAGTTTATCTTTCGCCAAATAAGGACGGAATAAAATAAGGAACGATGCCCATTCGTGGATCGGGGCTGCGGTCAGGGACAATCAGCCGGCGAATTACCGATATGATTGCTACTGAAATATTCCCGCCGACAAAGGTCGACAACGGTCTGAAACGGCTCGCCTCTGACCATCCGGAAACCAGTCCCGGGAACTTTCTGTTTGCACAGCTCCATCGAGTCGATCGAACAAAACGAACGGACGCGATTCGCGATCCCTATGCTCATCCCCCCCTGCGTAACCGAATTCCGATCTTGAATTATTATCGTGCCGCTAACCGGGAAAACCTGCGGACCGATCCTCTCGAACTCTGGCTTGTGGAACGGCAAAAAATAATAGGCGCACACCAGTGTGCCAAAGCTGTGGTTACTTGTGTCTACATTGCGGATTGATGGACCCTCAAACTGTGCTCTAACGAAACGGTAGCGATCTTTGGTACTAACAGGTGTTAACCAGTAGATGAAATTGTTTAAGTCAATTGTGAAACGTAGATGACAGATATTCTTCTTGATTAAAAAGTTTCAACGAGTTCCAACTATGAAGAAAATTCACAATGAGACCTGCAACACTTTTCTTGTTGAAGTAAACAAAATGCTACTGAAAGGAAAAATATTAATGATTTTGGCACAACGATTCGATCAAATAAACAATTATGAAACGCAGAAGACCGACGAGAATATTCTTCTTGATTAAAAAATTTTAATGAGTTCCAATTCTGAAGAAAATTCACAACGAAACCTGCAACACTTTTTGCGTTGAAGTGAACAAAATGCTACTCAGAGGAAAATATTAATGATTTCGGCGCAACGGTTTGATCAAATAAACAATTGCGAAACGTAGAAGACAGATATTCTTCTTGATTAAAAAGTTTCAATGAGTTCCAATTCTGAAGAAAATTCACAATGAAACTGTCAACACTTTTCGTGTTGAAGTGAAGAAAATGCTATTGAGAGGTTCGGAACAAATGGTTGTTGAAGCGTGGCTGTTCTAAGAGGCGAAAAATTATGAGAAAAGTGAAGGTGCGATGTTCGGGGGATGTTTACGGTGCGTATCGATCCTCGAACCGAGTGGGAGGCCGAGAAAAAGCGTTATAGCGGAGGAGGCACAGAGTCGTCGAAGGAATACCGGCGTTTTCCCCTTTCGTGTTCGGCCGGCATTTCGCCGGAGGCAATTTTCCAGTACATGACAATGGGAATGCGCGTTCGAAGATGACGATAAGAGTAATGGCGCGACCGGGGCCCTCCCTTCTTGCTGTCATTATCGTTCGCTGCTTTATTATCGCGTCGCTGGCTTTTGCCGGGTAGTCCGCTCGTTATTGCCCGCCGTTAAACGAGAGCAAAGGACTATAACGAAGCATAGCAGTTGCGCGGCCGCGTACGCTGTACACGAGCACATAGACAGGACGCCCATGAGCCTGGTGAACTCGGTGCCGTGAATTAACGCGAGCATAAATTCCCATAGACACCTCCTTAATCGGCCTGTTCCTCTCCACACCTGTCCCCCTCTATCTCCTCCACCGTGGAGGGGAACAGAACGTTCGCGTCGACTCGGGTTATGCATGCGCGTTCAAGGCACCATGAAGACGTTGCTGACAATACGCCAGCTAATGCACGATACAGTAACTGATACAGTTATCTGTTCTTAATTGTCTGCCGCGAGGCTAACGCGTGTGTCAAAGCTTATGGGAGATTTTCTGTCGATAACAGGGGACAAGGAGCCGCGAGCTTCAACAGTTCAGCAAGGCGCTTTCCAAGCGAGTCCGATCGGCTATGGTCTCAGGAATCCCAGGTATCATCTCTACACTCGTCCTCCATTTCGTAAAAATTTTTACACGGACCCAATATCGGGGCATGTCATCATATTATATCTTTTATAAACAATTGTAATTTGCGTGTTTAGGTGTGACCTAAAAGGAAAAAGATAATTTGTACACCTTTATGTTTATATTGATAATACTTCTTGCTATGTACATTATTACCGAATGTTGTAATAAATCTTTTATAAGATTTAATAAAAAAAAATTCTTTAATGCATTTCGAGATAACTGTTTCAGTGCGACAATAGCGCATATTAGAAACTGAACAGTCGAAACTTTAGTCGATGCAGAGTTTCTTGCCACCAACTTTGAAAAAATATCTTAGACAAACGATTTTGCGAAAATCGGCGAAATAAATACGTTGATGAATTCGCAGAAGGATTACTTTAACTTGAGAAAACAAATCGCAACTTTGTTCATTGTGAAGACCTACGATGATTGCAAGAAGAGAATCGGCAAAATGGTACCTTAAGGAAACGATTACGTAAAAATCGCAATTGGATCGACCGTTTTGCGGGCACAAAGAACCGGAGCGTTTTCGCGAGGAGGGCAGGTTGCAGCAACGAATTGAAAGTTTCTAGCAGGCGAATCACGGCCTGCAGAAAATTAGCACGGCGTTTGGTCGCCAAGTGTGTTCGAGCGCGGAAACCCCGCGGGCACGCAGAAGGATTTGCCGGTGATGGTGGTGGTTGTAGATGGATTCGCGGCAAAGTCGGTGCGGAACGACGGCAATTAATAGCGGGTGCCTATAGGGTGCCTGCGGAAGTAAAAATAAAACGGCACGAAGCTCGCCCCTTTGGCGGCACCACGGCGGCGAGTCATTAAGCGTTAAGCTTCGTGGGGGAGGGGAAAGTGGAGGGAGGGGAGGAGAAAAGGAGGGGGAAGGCATTGTATAATATCTCGTGCGTTACCGCGGCACCAAAACGATACACGTATTGCTACGTAGAGCAGGGCACACGCACCTAGACGTTCGTTCTCTCCTGTCTTTCTCTGTTCCGAACGCACGAGCCGTCCAGCCAACTTCGTAATTGCTCGGCGATCGCGTGCGTTTCCCTTTTAATCGATGGAAAACGCGAGCCGACCAACGAATCGATGCCCGAATAAAATGTCAGCGGAAAACCGAGCTTGGAAAATACAATTACCCTCTCGTGTCTGGCGAACACCGAACGGGCTTCCAACTTTCGTATCAAAGCGTTTTCAACCCCTGCGATTTACTTTGTGCAGAAACTTCTGATACAGCTGTTGCTAATAAGTAGATTGCGGACTTTCATGCAAACTTGTCTATACCGTTTCTAGTGAACACGGAAACTACGTTTTTCTTTAATAATTCTAAATAGCTGAAAATAGTATATAGCAATAATTTTAAATGCTTTTAACGTCTTCGCTGCCTTCGCGTCCTAATTTATAATAATAAGGTTTTTGGGATTCTAATCACTGCAACTGTAAAATAAATTATAGTTGAGGGGGGTAACGAATTAACAGAAATCTGGCCAGAAAACGGAGGTGGACCTGTTCAGAAAGGTTTCCGCGCGAATCAGTTCGGGACCAGGGCAGATGCGACTGCTAATGAGAGATCGCCGCCTCTGTTCCGGCATTAATTCTGTTGCAGCGCGAAGAATGTTGATTTGACAGGCGATCCAAGACGAATCGCTCGAAAATGATCGGGGACGGCGCGCGAGACCGCGAGACGAACGGAATCGGGGGACTGATCAGCGGCGATCACGCAGCCAGCCTCGCTTAATGAAGGTAATTAAGTTTTTCTGCATCTCGGAGTCACCACCGCCGCGCAGGTTGATGAATGCTCCGAGCCGATCCGCACGTAAGTGGTAGCATGCGAGGGGGCTGTGCCCTTCGCGGCCCCGCAGGGGGAGGGGGGCCAAATAGACCGAGAAGACGAATGAAAAATTAGCTGTTCGGGAGCGCGGGTTTTTGCGGCGAACCCTTCGTCACTCCCGGCGATTTTATTCCCGCCCGAGGTGTATCCCGCGTCGATGCACTCGTTACTCCCTGTAACGAAACGCGGGCCGCCTCTAATCCGATAAATTACGCTATACGTCCAGCCGAGGACGATTTAAACGCGACGATGCTCGCCGATGTTCCGATTCCGAGCGACGATTACGATGGTTATGCTGCGAATTCTACAACGGATTTCCCGCCGGCCATTTCCCACGTTTATTCGTTCGGTTTTAGATGTACAGTGTTGCCTCGATACATGTAAGGAAAGTGTATCATCTGCTGACACTGCTCCCTGATCTCTTGTCGCATTACGATTAGACAACAATAATTCGCTGATGTAGCTGCTTTGTTCCTAATTATTCTTGTATGAGATGTTCACTAACATAAAAAATACACGGAATAATATGTTAGTGAACGTTTCATACAAGAATAATTCTGAACAAAACAGCTACATCACTGCTCCCTGATCTCTTGTCGCGTTACGATTAGACACCAATAATTCGCTGATGTAGCTGTTTTGTTCCTAATTATTCTTGTATGAAACGTTCAGTAACATAAAAAATACACGGAATAATATGTCAGTGAACGTTTCGTACGAGAATAATTAGGAACAAAACAGCTACATCATCAGTAACGCTTTCAAGGAAGCATTTCTGAGACACTCTACATAAAATCGTGGCACATATGTTGGTCGAAGATTGTTAATAACGAATATAATCCAGGTGGTCCCTATTAGTTGTCCGCATGGTCCATTCTGTGCATCCCAGAATTCCGAACTGAAAATCATGAAATTGCACAGCATGATTGCGAGCACAGAATGTCGGCGAAGGGAATGTCGAATGGTCGGATCGATGTTGTTCAGGCTCGCGGGTAGCGAGATCTCAATTTGCCACTGGGAGAGCAAGTTCCACCGAAAGATTAAAACGATTACCGAGATTGAGGAACGAGATGGACCGAGATACGCTAACCGGGAGAGAGAGAGAGAGAGAGAGAGCAAACGATCGGAGCACGGACCCAGGAGAGCCAGCTGGAATTCTCGTTAGCCGATTACGTCATTAGCGAGAACCGGCGGGACTAACAAGAGAAAAAAAATATACGATGCGTACCGGTGTGTGCCCGTTCTTCTTCTTCTTCTCTGGGTCTCCCTGGCCCGTGTCTACACATGGGACTGTTGCTGCTTTCTGTATTTATTTGCATGCTCGCGGAGAAGGTTCTCTCTCGCGGGTTTGCTACCACGTAGACAAGCGCCGGGATAAAACGCGGCCGTGTATTCACGCAGATGCGTGCTGGCACGCGGATCCTCGGTATTTTATCAATCAGACGGGCCCCGGCAGGCTCTACCTGCCGCGGCCGGGCCCCGCGAACGGAGAAAACGCACATTCATCAAAACAGAGGGCCCAGAAGATCGAGAGGATGATGCTCCGAACGGATCTACAATCTCCACTGACGCGCGGAATCAAAGGATCTTGAAATTTTCATGCAACGTTTGATGACGATAAACGCTTATCACATCTCCTAGGAATTAGATATATGTATTAATATTAATGTTGGGATGACGAGGTTGGGAGATGAAACCTGGACCTCATGTTAAGTATTTATATAATCTCCAGTACACTCGTGGAATTAATGTATATCAGATGTGAATTTAAGATTAATCGCACATAACACAATGTGACACTTCATTATTTATATGTATACTGAATATGAACAAAAACAAATGGTATGATAAAGACAGAAGTACATTTCGTTGTACATTCCAACAATGATAAACGCTTATCACATCTCGTAGAAATGAGATACATGTGCGTTATTATTAATATTGATTCTATATCAATATTACGGGACGGTTGGAAAAGCACTTTCAGTATCATACATTTCAACCAATGAACAAAGAAAAATGTGCAGACACGATAACCAGCAAATGTGGACTATTAAATTACATTCAGCAATGAACATATGATGAAGAGTGGAACGATGGTTTCAAGGAAAGCAAGAAGTATGAAGGAAGCAAGGGTAGTTCGAAGGAACAAGCAACGAAGGGTGTTCAGGTTTGTGCTGGTCATCGTCAGCCTTCGGGGCTCGTAGAGGAAGCGGTGAAGCCCGATCCTGGACGAGGGTATCGTAAAAATCGTGGGTATTGCCGGATCGACGAATTCATCGATGAGACCGAGCCGACGAGTCGATGAAGGGACCGGTTAAAGGCGGAATGCGGTCTTGCCGCAAGAGAGACTTTGTAACCGATCAGCCAATCGGCTCTCTCACAGGCTTGCGCAATGCACCGAAGAATGGGACACGATACATCGATACGCCACCCCATTGCTCTCTTTTAAGCGCGTACGCTCGCGGCCACACACCGTGATTTCCCAACCACAGTGATCTTCGACCATTTGCTCGTTGACATTACCTTTTGTGTCTCTATGTCCGATCATCGCCGCGCGGACCATTGTGTTTCGTTAAAGAGGGTTTCATTTCTACTGGCTTGTTCAATCTTTGCATTAATTCCTTGTAGCAAACGTTTGGAACTGTTTCTAGAATATTATACTCTCATCTTGGATCTTGGTCTCAACGGTACCAAACTCATTGCATTTAGTCTTTTCAGTCTCATCAATTGAAACTATTCTAAAAATAAATTTCTATGAAAATTGTTACACAATTGACTAATTCAGTATGTAAATGTTTGGAACTGTTCCTAAGTTATTATACTCATCTTGGATCTTGATCTCAACGATTCCTTAGGAATTGAAGAAAACTCACTGCATTCAGTCTTTTCAGTCTAATCAACTCAGTACGATAAACAAATAGCAACCAACCTCGCTAGAATTACTTCATCTTCCATGCCAAGTTCCAGACTGGCTGATTGATCGAATAGGAATCCGTACCGTCGATTTCGAATAAGATCACGTTCCCTCTATCCCGCAGACTGTATCCGCGTGTAAAGCTTAGCGATCGCGTTTATCGTTTCCGAGTATTCTCTCGTTTCCTCGTCCCCTTTGCCGATCTTGTCCGGACGCGGCGCAGCCTACGGCCCTGGCCACACGTCACAGGCTTCAAACCACAGAGCCTAACGTTCCCATATGTATCATATGTTCTGTCCTACCGTACACCGTCACGCGCACGCACACGCACACACGCGTGTCAATTCTCACGCACTCGTGCACGCACGTCGCCCACTTAAGTCGTTCGCCGAAAAAAAGGTAAAGGAACCGCGGAGAAAGGGAAAAGCCGTGGAAAGGACACCTTGAAATCCTTTTACAGAAACGACTAAACGTTGGCCAATCGATCATCGAACTGTCTTTCGCGTAATCATCCTCGGAGAATGATCGTAAAAGAATTTCCAATGCTTTTGATAAGTATCATTTGATAATTATCAAAGTTTGAAATTTTACTAAATCATTTTGCTAAATCATTCAAACTTGACCGTTACTTTTTAAACCTATGGCCATGAAAGGTGTTTGGTAGCGGACAAGTTTGAAAGATTTAGCCCTGCATGTAGCTCTTTAAGAATTAAATAGCGGTCTTTCAAACTAATTTTTACAAATGTTTTTTTCAGTATTGCAGGATGTTTTTCTTGGGTACACGTTGCAGGAAACCATTAATGAAACGTTACCTATTGCCTATTGACTCAAGGTTCCGCTTCACCATCTCCTGAGAATTTTTAAGATTTTCAAGCCAATTTTATGCTCGTGGTTCCGAGATGATACTTGACGATCCTCTAAGAATCATGAAAAGAGAATTTCCAGGGAGATGCGACTGCATCGGTGCACATGGTGCAAGAAACGCGGAGAAGCATCGCGGGAAACCGTGCCGGGGACATACTTTAACAGCTACAGAACTGGCTGCGGTCTCTGCGGCGTTATATTCGTTTACTTTACGTTAATCATGGCGTTTTATGGTAATTCAATCCCGCCGTTCCCGCGGCTCCTCCGCCGCGGCCCGACTCGGTGCTTCGGGCCGGATTAGTTCACAGTGTTTCGTTCTGCAATCGATCCTGCGTCGTCGATACGATTCCCGGCCGCTCCGGAGAGGATCGTGCACGCCGATCGGTAATCCGATCGATCGTTGAATCGATCGACGGATCGATCGGTTGTCGTTCTCTCTGCCCCCGGCCCGGACTCTCGCGGCTCGTCGATCAAGCCCTGTCCCCTTGTAAGGAGAGCCGATTTGTCCGTTAATAATCCGTCGTCGTTGCCGCTTAATTAATGCCTCTCGTAATTAGCCTCTGCTACGAGAAGCTAATCCGTCTCTGGTGCTCTTCTTATCAATAATCGCGACGACGATTAACCGGTTCCTAACACTTCGACGAGCACATAATTGCGAATCAGATCTGGCTCAATACGTATTCGCTAATCCAAGTCGATTTCGATCTACGAATCGACTCGTATGCAACAGCAGTATTTTTCGAATCACTATTTCTGATATCTGATTCCTGTACGAACTCTCGGAAGTTGCAAATGAATTTTTGAATTTCAGAAATAACAAAAAATCAGCGGGTTGTTTCTGAACCTTAGTCGTTTGAATAGATTCGTGAGTGGAAAACAGATTGCTGTTGGCCAACGAAAATATTAAAAAAGTTTTAAAAAGAAATTCAACATGGGCTAGGTACTCGGTGTTTGTAAAAAGGTGTTGCGATTATCGATCGTGAGATTGTTAGTAACAAGATGTATTGATGATTTAGAGGTATAAATTAATGTGGATCCTTTTCAAGACAGAAGAAAAACTGCGTCTGTAAATTTTAATAGAGATTTCAGTATTAATGTACTGAAACAACGGATTTAAATACAGAATTGTGTTTAAATTGCAAAATTACTTTAATTTATATCTCCGATCGAACCTTCGCGCCGAGATCATCAATACATCTTATTTTTGACATAAGGGTTGATGGATACTTATGGCACGAGTTGAACGCGCGTTTCTTCGAGTCTTTCGAACAGCGAGATTGCGCGACGCGTCCGAAAATGGCGAAACAAATATTAGCTGGAACGAAACAGCAAAAGTTGCCAAGACCGCAAAAGGGTTAAGAGCCGGATCCATTACGAATAATCACTTCTGACAGTATCGTGCCGGACAAAAGTCATTGCTCCTCGAAGGACTGGCCGAAGAGGTTTTCTTGAATATTTTTCGACACATAATACTCTGGGCGGTTAGCTCCGTGCTCGCTCCATCAACTTCGATCAAATCGTACGAGCGAGACGGAGAGACAGAGAGCTCTCACGAGAGATCCGATAATAAGCTTAGACATCATCTCCGTACAATTCTTTTTTACCAAATTACCAAGGCCAAGCGAACGGCTAAAAATACAACTTACCAAACGGACTTCGTTCCCAAAATCATTCCAAATACGTTTCATCTGCATCATTCGGAATTTCCTGAAAACAGATCAAACAATTTTAATCTTTGGGTATGCTTACAAAATTGGTATAGTGTGTAGAAATTGATCGAGCCACGCGCCTATAAAATTAATTCCAATTAAACAATTTTAATAACGTAATAAGTAGACTCTGGATTTTATGCATTTGCAGTAAAAACGAGTGAGTGTTATTTCGTAATTTCTATATCGCATAAAAATCCGAGGTCTTATCGTTAACCGTTGCACGACACTAAAATTAATACTGCAACTAACGAGTTTTAAAAATGGCATAAGATTGATTATTGAACACCACGAAGAAGTTTAAATGAAAAGCTTCTGGCAGCTTACGAGAAGATTTGCGATTTTCGTTGAGAATAGCTAAAGCGTAAAATGGCGATCCGTTTTTGGTGCGAGTCTCCTAAAAATCCCTTGAACGCGAGAAGGACGAGGGACAAAAGGGACGAAACAGAGAAGGAGGAATCCAATGATATTTTTGTGGTAGCGCGAAGTTAAGGCCGTAGCCGCAGAGCAAACGTCGGTCGGCCGCAATCTTCGGTCAATTTCCGAGCAAGAGGCAAGCAATCTCGCTGTGCAAACAAAAAGGTGGCCACCGTGGGGTTATCTTTCGGGAAAAAAGCCGCGGAACAGGAGAGGGGGAGGGAACGGGGAGTTCGGAAGGGGGATCGTTGATCGACCCTTTGTCGGTGGCCCTTCGCCCGTAGACGTTCCAGTGGCAATCGCATCGATAATTTCGCTTCGTTTCTCGACTACCGTGCTGCCGGCTGCTTGTGAATGCAATCCTAGGATGCGCCTCTTCCTCATCCGATTTTTCGAATACACCGGCTCGCGGAACCCGTTCTCCACCTTTCAATCGCGGACCGATAATGCACCCACCAATAGCGTGAGAACGCTAGACATGGTCTATCGCGAGGCGAAAGCTATGAAAGAATTTTCTGTCATTTCGGACGTCGAAGGGTTGCTTGACAATCGGGGAAGGAGGCGGCGGATTATTTTCACCTCGTCCACCGTGTTTTTAATAGGTTGGCTGCTGTACCATCATCCCTGAAGAAGTCCCCTAAAAACTTAATGCAAAATAAAAATTCCAACTACTTGATAATGAAACAGTAGAAAATACAGAATCTTGACAATGTAGTACAATCTGATTTTATTATAACATCTTTCATTGTGATAATTTAAAAAGCAGGTTTTCTCCTTTCTTGAAAATCATCCACGCAAGGATCGAAACGTTCAAAGTTCAAATTAATTTGTAAATTTGCTTCATACTATTTGATCGAACCGTTAAAAAATATTTTTCCTGTTTTAACAATCATACAATCTATAATGTATTATGTAATCATACAGGATTATAGTGAAATCAGTTACTGAAAAATTTGAGACGAGCAGCGTGCGCCTGAAAATTGAGAATCCGCGGTTTGCAGCACGCAATCAGTTTTCCATCACGACTCTATTAACCGGACGATCTAATTAACGGCCGGCCGATTTTCTTATCGAAAGCGGACGATTCCGAGAGAGTCCGGGGTTAAGACATCGGTCGATCGATCTTTCCGTGCGCCGGTGGAAACAAATGAGCTTCGGACAGCCGAGGTTCGAGCGGCCCTTTTGAGGCCCTTTGATGCCCGGCAGCCCTTCGCCATTCACGGTAGCCGTTCGGTCTCCTCTGACCCGCAAGCTTTTCTTATTTTTCTATCACCTCCGTGATTTTTTCGGCCCCGTCCCCGACCTCCGCTCGAATACCGTAATGAGCCCAGCGGAATGGACAATGCCACGTCCGGGGACCAGAAGGGTTAATAACGATCCTCCGCGATCATTAGAAACAACCCGTCTTTTCCTTTCTTCTGCCTGCTTCGCATTACAGTGTCTTCGTGTACACATGTGAAAACTTTCGCCCCGAAATGTCACTTGAATGTGATCGAACTTGGGCAAGTATGTTGTTTTTTTAATCATTCTTTTATGAAACGTTTACAGACACTAATCCAATTACAAAACGTCTTTATCTTTCATTATTTCATTGTTTTTTTATAGAACTTTCACCGACATATTCGTGGCGTTCGTGGCAAAGAACAGTATCCCTGGCGGATAATTGTCCCTGGGCAGACCCGTGTTGGGGACAATTATCGATAAAATATTGTAAATCGAAGTATGCCATATTTGGACGCATTTTAATCAGGAAATTATTATAAATGCCTTTACATGAAAATTTCATAAAGATCAAACACGAGCGTCTTTAGTAGCACAGTTCAAATAAAATACTTAAAATGATAGGGCGTTGTAGGGGCGTAAAATTGAGGGAAAAATGAATATTATAAAGGGTTGAATAAGCTGTTCTGATACCATGTGACTTTTATGGGCACTTTTACGTGGCAACGTGTATGGGGGAACGGTAGGGGTTGCGATCATTTTCCCGTTCGAGGAGAGATAAAGTCCAGCAAGGAAGATGATCGCGCGAGCCCTCGCTTCTTCTTTGTTACTAATGGAAGGCTTGATGATTGCGGAGGATCGCCGAAGGTGTCTGCCTACCTGACGAGCCGGCACACACACACACACACACACACTCTTTCTCTCTCTCCGTCTTTCGCATTGCAATTAATCAATATTACCATCGACAATGGATGCCGTGGCAAAGGCCATCGTTGCAATTTGCTGATCTCCTCTCTTTTGTCTGCGACATCGTTGAACCGCAATTTTCGACTTTTAATTGCGCCGCTTTGACTGGAAGCTAACCACGGTTAGTCTAATGGCACTGTTCCATTGTTCCTGGGGACGATCAAGCAAGTGATCGACTGTTTATTCGATCCGATTAATCGCTGGATAGCACAGGAAATGATTCTAACGAGTCGTTAGTGTCAAGATAAAATAATACGTTTTGTTTTTTCATTCACGCTTTCGTGAATATAATTCTTCAGTAATTCTTCATATTTTATAATTGAGAACTGGAACTGACGTTTCATGAAATCTAGATGCACGTGTGGAAGGAATGTTCGAGTAGACGGCTTTACGGATCAGAGGAAACATCTGTGGGCGTAGCTTTTCGTATTAAAACGTGGGCATCGATCCCGACAGCTGATGATCATTTTTTCCGGATTAGACGACTCGTCCAGCAGATGTAAAAGTCGTGTACGATGGCCCATCGACAACGACGCGCCGGATTATGTCTACGCCTCGAATCCCCTTTAAAAGCATAATAGCGAAGTTATCGTCGCCGTTACAATGGCCGGGGGGTGTTGGTAATTAATTGTCCTCACGGAGGCTGTCGTTCGAATCTATTTCAGTGGACGTAGGGTGCACTTTCAAGCTGACTTCAAAATTTCTGCTTAGGAATTCGTATTTTTATGAATGAGAGACCTTAATTCCAACTAGATTGTCATTAAAATAATTTCTCTTAATAATTAAATTTAATATCATTGAATGACAAACTTTGAAAAATTTAATTTTGAAAACTAATTTATTTGAGAAGTTGTCTAAAAGCATAATATAATCTGAAATAAGGTTGGATGATGAAAGAGGAGAAACTGAAAGGTTCGTCTGAAATTAATTGAAACGAGAAAGAATTTACAAGACGATGCGACGGGGCTTTTATCAATCATTCTGCGATAAAATAGAGAGCCCATCGGCCCCTTATGCTATTCGAACGGTTCATAAGCGAGAGTAAGGTGAGCGGGAACGCCCCTCGAATCGCAGAAGGTGAGAAGTCCTTTCCGTGCCGGAAGGGTAATTAATTAAGTTTGACTTACCGCATGAATTACAGGGGCTCGAAGTCGATTAATTAATTGTAACTTAGTCGACCCTCGCGAGCGCCGGTCTAAAGGGATTTTGTCACCTTTTAAAAGCTGTTACAGGGACTCCGGACCTACGGGGAAATAATGAATATCCCGTCCGTAGAGAGTGGGGTAGCCCTGCGATCGATCCTTCTATTTATTAAACCAAAATTGCTCCTGTTCCTTGTAACAGAATTTAAAAAAAAATATTATTTTCGGTTGACGCGGGATTTTTCGGACAAATGGAAAAACGAAACGAGCGAGGATACGAAGACCGATAGGGAGGAAAGTTGCGGAACGAGAATAGGATGAAAAAGAGGGGGATGAAAGGGGGCGCGGTCGGAGAACACTCGAGAATAAAAGAAACCCGGCAAGAGTAATGCCTGGGGAAGCAGTTAAATTCGCTGCATGTGTGTCCTCAAGAGATTTCTGCTCGCCCCTACGCCCTTTGTTTCTGCGTTAGGTAAGCTTTTGTTTCGGTTATACGACCGAGGATACCGCGGGAGCCCCGGCCCAATAAAACGAAAAACAGACCCCCCCTTCACAATGCCGGGTATTTGCATAATTTCGCGTAATCTCCGCCATTTTCGCTCTTCGCGAACCTCTTCACCCTTCTTTTCAGAAGAACGGGGGCCGCAATTAATTTACGGCCGGCTCTCGCGAACGTTTTACTAAAAGGACCAACACAATGCGTCCTCTTTCGACTGTCATCGAGAAAATACCGAAAGCATTCCCACTAAACAGCTGTTACGTATATTCTCTTTTTTAAATTATTCAACCTTCGTTCAAACCACGTATAAATATGTACTATATTAATTTCATATAAATGAAATGAAAAGAATCATATCGAGTGGGATTATTCTAGGGCCGAAGAGAAGTTTAATTTTTAAATGTTGTTATTGTCATCGATCAGGAAAAATATTAATGATTTTACAAATTACTTTAAACTTTCAACGTTTCGATCCTTGTGTGGATTATTTTTAAGAAAGAAGAAAAACTGCTTTTTAAATTATAACAGAGAAAGATGTTATAATAAAATCAGATTGTACTACAGTGTCAAGGTTCTGTATTTAATTGTTAAACTGAAATAGCTTCGACTTACGTTGACGTTGATAGCCTGGAAATAAAGTAACTTGAAATTCAAAATTTGAAGAATGTGTGTACACTATATTTTGATTATTTTTTTCGTGAATTCACGAAACACAATACGAAGAATTATAGAAGCTCGGGTGTTGGTCGATTCGCGGTACGAAACGAGTGGATTCGGATAAGTTTCGCGGTGTGGCTCGGGAACAGGCAGTAATGGCGAACGGAACTCGCCGGCGAGATGAATTCGAATGATTAAGAACGATTGGATTGTAGGTGCTCGCTTCAATTATGAGCGAGGCACGCCATTCCCTCGTTATATCGCGCTACTCTCGGCTCGCAACGGCCGGGGACGCGGACGGTTCGAGACCCGCGCCACGCCGCTTTCGACGCGAAGCGGAGCGGAGCGGAGGCGCGAACTTTTAATACGTGTGAACGCTCCTTTATTAGTAGCGTGACCAATGAGCGCTGACGCTATTAATCAAACCGTCTAACGTCGCACCGCGTATACAACGCGCATGCACGCCCCGCCGAGCACCGGCGACGAACGTTCCTCCTCCAATTATCGAGCAGAGCCGCACGCCTTTTCGATTCACAATTGAATCACAGAAACGCCTCGCTACCTGTCCTTCGACCTATTAGCACCAGGACCTGTAGCAATTAATATTACCTATGCTTGGAGAACATCGAAATCCAGGCTTTGCTGTACTCATGCTCTGATTTCACATCGAATCACTGAAGTGCCTCGTTGTTTGTCTTTCGAGTAATATTTGCCATTATTACTCTTACTTATTGAGGAATCACCGTGCTCATTATTGTGCAGATTTCGAACCTATTGCAATTCTAAAAAGATAAAAATTGCTTGGAGAACATCGAAATCGAGGCTTTGCTGTACCCGTTGCTCTGATTTCACATTGAATCACTGAACTGCCTCTTTATTTGTCTTCCGAGTAATATTCATCAAGAGTACCCTTACTTATTGAGGATTCACCGTGCTCATTATTGTCGAGATTTCGAACCTATTGCAATTCTAAAAAGATAAAAATTACCGAAGCATTTGATCCACCACGATCAATGATCGAGGTTGTACCGTAGCTTTACCGATGCATCCTGCTCACTCGCTCGACAGCTCCCTCGCGCGTAAAATAACGGTGAAATGATGCGAACGTTGAAACCGAGAAAGAAATCGCCTTTGCTTTACCGCTCGTTTAAGCGAGATACGAATCTCTCTCTCTCTCTCTCTCTCTCTCTTTCTCTCTTTGCCGAGGATTAATTATGGAAACACTTCCGGCGCAGTGAAAGCGGAAGTGGCTTGTAAAAGAAAGCCTAATCAGTGCATCGTGTACGAACGAACAATCGGTATAATCCGAGTGTTTCTTTCTCCTTTTCGTCGGTATTATAGGCGGGTATCTTCGTCAGGCGATCGTAAAGCTACATTTTCTTTAATTAGAATGATTTACAATCTTCAATTACGATAAATATCAATAGCGGAGGACCGAGGTACCTAACTAGCGTTTTGATTTACCGTGTGGAACTCCGTTGTGGACTTCAGACGAGGATTTAAGTAAAACTGTTTCTAATGAAATTCAATTATTCGTCGAACGATTCTCTCGAGCACGGGTCACGATCTAGAGGTTTCATTGTAACCTAGGGAAGTTTACGAGCAACACTGCGCGTTCATACTTTTCAAGCTGCAGTTCTTCTGCAGCAAATGATGAAAATTTTTATTTATTAATTTAATGAAAGAAGTAACGAAAAATTTTCAGATCGCTCGTTGCGATCGATAGAAACTCCCCGCTCTCTTCTCATTGTCGAGACTATAGCTTGGTGATGTCACTGAGGCTCAGACTATAGTAATTTCCCCACTATTCGTCCAGCCAGCAATCCCTCGATCTGGTACACGGTCGCGCCCCAGGGCTACGGGTAAAATAAAAGGTGTAACGTTCGCTATTCGGCACACCTGTAACTGCGCTCGGTCATTATGCAGTCGTGTCGATTTCGAAATTCGATCGCCTCGGATCACCTAAGGTTTCTCGACCGTTATTCGTTGTCACCGGCTCTACCCAGCACCGGCAGATTGCATTTGGATTTGCATACGATCGACGCGAGCCGAGTCATGGGACCGAGCAATGCGTTTCGATCGCGCACAGACACAAACGAGGGGCTAACACAACCGTACATTCCAACGTTCCTCGTTCCCGTGTGCCCCACGGAACAATCCGACGCGTTAATTACGGAGCTACAAACGAGACATACGAGAATCTCGGATGGAAACGTGTCGCGCCGCGCGAAAACACTCGATTAATTAATCGAGCGAACCCGCCGGGACCAAATCGCTGGCAAATTAGAGGAAAAGATAAATGACGGTGAACAAACGCCTGTCGTGTCTCTAAAACTTCGAAATTTCATTTACAGACTGCGGCATGCGTTTGTTACAAACATGAATTTAAAAGTAACGATGCGGTATATCTTCTGGTTGAAATTATTCGAGAAAGGTTTACAAGCTTGTTTGGCTCCCATTATTTATTTTACTCTGTCACTTGTGTTCCGTGCACGAACCATCAAGTAAATAGTATAATACTAATTCAATTATAAAACTTCCATTGTGGCATTTCTCTTATTGAAATTACTCTTTCTTTCTGACAAGCTAGACTGAAGTCCTTAAGTCTCAAGACACGATTCGCAACAAGGACATTCGGAGAATGAGATAATACTTGGCGTATATTCGCGTGCAGGGAAGAGTTCGATTTTTGCAACCGGTTACACGATCCGACCCCATTCACTGGAGGATCGCACACGTGTGCGAGTTCGTACGGAATTAAGATACAGCTGTTCGCGTTTGTTTCGCCGTTTTAATAATTTGTCGGTGAAAGAAAAAGAAAAAGTGCGGAGGGGAACGGTCTCGCGCGCGCGGCCCATTTGAATGCGTTACAAGCTCAGAAACGCGAACGTGTTCCACGGTCGGTGGGTATCGTGTAATCTGTTTATCGTGCCCGTCCAGTTGCTTTCAGGACGTCGATGCGCACCGAATTAACGTTTTATTGCCGGCAGGTAGAGAGAGGGAGAGAGAAGGGAGGAGGCGCAGATAGAGCTAAGCGGTAGATGT
Organism: Lasioglossum vierecki; assembly: GCA_028455595.1. Classification (NCBI taxonomy): domain Eukaryota; kingdom Metazoa; phylum Arthropoda; class Insecta; order Hymenoptera; family Halictidae; genus Lasioglossum; species Lasioglossum vierecki. The sequence goes on along the minus strand of CM052338.1, from coordinate 19,741,943 downwards.
GCGTTCGTTACTTCGGGCGAGCCTCGCGTGCTGTTAATGCCCGGGTCCAGGATGTATAAAAGTGGATCAATTAAGAATTCGAGGCAACAATCGCTTATTACAATTTTCTCATCCTTGAAACGTAACCGAATGCGCATAATTATTCGACGAAAAAAGAAAGAAAGGAAACGTTTGAACCATCGTGTACAAGGGTGGTAGCAGGTTTTTTTCGGGGGAGAAATAAATTGCCGAGAGAGTGGAGAACGGGGGAGGCTAATTCATTAGACTCATCGGCGATCGGGGGAAATATCTTCCGGAACTTCTCGCGATAGAATCTTTAATGCCGTCGCGAGCGAGGCCACTCTCTTACGGAATAATTTAACAAGCGGAAGCACCTTTAATCACGAAGTTTTTCGTCTCCACCCCCCATCAAACTCAACCCCGGTTACGCTTGCCTCTCTCTCTCTCTTTCTCTCCTCCCTTCGTCGAGTTTGCAATAATTTCCTTTTTCGTCTCTTCGGGAAAAAAAGTCTGGAGGGGAACAGTGGTCGCTTGAAAGAGGTTCAAAGCGAGTGACGAACGAATTACCGGGAAGTTTACCAATCCTGCGCGCACTTTTGCCCTCTCTCTTTCTCGCTCACTCCTTCCTTTACTACCTCTCTCTTCCTCTGAGCCGATTCCCCACCATCCTCGACCAGAGAGAGAGAGCTCGTCTTTTTTATATATTAATCCCACCGCAACAACCCGCTGATAATCTTGAAAAGGGCTGTTTTAAATTGGCTCCTTTGACGCGATACGCCGCGCGATGAATTTCATATCGGAATAATTTTCGAGCATCCCTCCTTCCGCCCCTCCCCGCCACTCGACCGTCCCCTTTTTTTCCTTTTGCAAAACCGACGTTTTCAGCCCCAGCTCAGCGAACGGTTATGTCATCCACGCTCTAAACGCCACCGAGTAACTAGGCAACTCGATCGAGGATCTTTATTCGAAATAAAAATTTTCAAAAATGTCATTTTTTCCATCAGTTTGGTGGATTGAAAATATATGTACATTCTTAACCCTTTGCACTCGGTACTGTTTTAACTCGTAAATAAAGCTTCTACAAAAATTCCACATTATCCAAACTGTTTGCATTAAACGTGTCATCGAAACGAACACAATCAGCGAACACATTAAACAAGTTTGATACTGATTTTGATCGATGTTGTAAAATCACAGTCGTAACAACGGTGTATGGTTTGCGAAAATGTCTGCAACAATTTCGTCGTCGCGAAATTTCCTGGCGCGATAACACTGCGCCGCGGCCGCTAATTGTCGTTTTTCACGTCCGTTTCCTCGTTTTAAGCCGTCGTAGCCGTTCGCCGTGCCGACATTTTATCGCTAACGAGTGCTAGTAGTTTAACGACACTCTCGGCGACTTAATTGGCTACCGGTGGATTCATCATGGCCGGGAGAGACGACTACCCGTGAAACTTTTGTTTCTCGGGCCGCATCGACGTTGCGATTAGCTCTCTCGCGCGATTCTCTTCTCCTCTCGCCTCTCTCTCTCTCTCTCTCTCTCTCTCTCTCTCTTACCTTCGCATTGCCGCACCGCGCCGTCCCGCAGGTGATTAATGTCCGGCAAACGATCCACGGTGATGAACGCAATGACAAATCGCCGCCACGGCCGGCTAATGTCGTAAAAATTACGATTTCTGCGTGACGGCGAGACATTGTTCCGCGGGAGGGAAACGAGAGCGCTCCGGGAAAGTGATAATAGAAACGTTACGCGATCGCGCGCCGATTGCAAAATCCACTGGAATCGGAAAAATGATCAATTCGTCGAAAAACAGGGAACGAACCATCACGGAGAAAATGATTAGCCGCGACACGAAATAAGCGGCGAAATTATCGACTCGATGAAATGGGAAAAAAGTCAACGATTTTTTGTTTCACAGGGGAAAAAGCAATTGTTGTGGAGCAGGAAAATTGTTGACTTCGAAACAGCAACGTAAAATGGCAACGATCAGTGTTGCAATATATGTATAAAAAGAAACTATGAAGACTATATAAACTATAAATTGAATTTTATTTGAATTCACGTAAAGAGGCACGTCCTTACCCTTCGAGAACTAGGACGAGAATGAGAATCGTTCTGGAAAAACGAATGACGATCTCGCAAAAAAATTTTGAATTTTACAAAAGTAAAGCAATAGTATAACCCAAAAATCAGCTGCATTAAAGATCGAGGATGTTACAAAAATAACTTCTCGGCAGTTGTCACCGTCCCGCGAGAGCAGAAAAATCGCCGGCGGAGAAACTACCGCGAAAAACGGCAATTATCTCGTAACACAGTGTCGCGGCATCAGGAAGCCGTCCGGATTAGCGCAATAATGAAATTATTATATAAAGCCGGACTCGGACCTGGCTCGTTCGTGCGCTACTCCTTATCTTCGCGTTCCCTTCACCTCGACCCCTCCCTTGTTCGTTTTTCCCTTAATCGATCCATGTAACCACCGATCTTTATCTCTCGATTCGGAGAGAAAAAGGAACGAGAACGAACAAGGAAAAAGAACGAACCAGCGGCGTACAGTAGACGCGAGGCGCAAATAACGCGAGCGGTTGTTCGCGCACGGCTGGATTACAATTTCAATTCGGTGTATTACACGGCAAACGGGAAGCTGTTCCAGGAAACGGTAACTTATAATTTTCTCAGATCTTGATCGTCAAATTAAGGCCATCGTTACGTGCCGCGCTCGCCGCCGCTCCGCAGCGCCGCGGGATTCGCGAGACATAAATACCGAACGATACGCGCGCGGCCTAATCAGCGCATTGTTCTAAATGCGGCGAACAAGCGAACAAGCGCCTTAATTCGAGCCTAAACAGTCGGTGCTGCGCGGCGAGGAAAAACCTGTCGGCTTTCTTGTCGGTGCTAATGAACTTCGCGGCCGCGTTCGGAGACAGTACGGGTAATTGAAACAAACATTAAGATCCCTGATCCACTCGAGAACGAGACACGGTAAACACACGATCTAAGAAAAATTACCGGGACCGTGCTGTTTCTTAGATTGTACAGTTCTACTATATTCTTGTGACCTGGCTATTTTATCAATTTTTCCAAACAAATTTTTGTAGATACTCCTTGTATTCATTCAAATATTTTATTCGTTCCAGTCGTGGTCCCCGGGACCGTGCTGTTTCTTAGATTGTACAGTTCTACCATATTCTTGTGACCTCACTCTTTCATCAATTTTTGGAGATACTCCTTGTATTCGTTCAAATATTTTATTCATTCCAATCGAGGTCTCCGGGACCGTGCTGCTCCTTAGATTGTACAGTTCTACTATATTCTTATGACCTCGTTCTTTCATCAATTTTTTCAAACAAATTTTTGGAGATACTCCTTGTATCCATTACAAATATTTTATTCGTTCCAAACGATAGATAGAAATTGTTTAATGAGTCCTGACGATGTTCTTCTTAGATCGTGCAGTAAGAAGAAGCCACTTGAAGATTTGTTGTGTGTCACTCGCGAGAGCGACAGACGTTTGCAGTCGTTAACGTGGTGTAAAATGTGGTTGTTTAAAAATCCCAACAACACTTACGTGTCATTTCCAACCAATTGAAGTAATTCAGGAAAGAGATAAGTGTCTTGTATCTTGCAATTTTTCACTCGCATAGAAATCCGCATAAAGATGTAGCGATTAGCGAGAGCGCGGAATATATTCGTCGCGGAGAATATAATGGTTGTTCCATTAAAAACGTCTTGCTCTGTTATATAAATGTTCCGGCGGAGAAGCGACGCTTGTCGCGTACACAGACCGCGGGGTTTAATGAACGATCGCGGGGACCGGAAGCGTGGAACTCGGTGAAAGCAACGCAATCCCATTTCGCGGATTCCGGGTGTCTTTGAGGAGAGGATCGCGGCGCAGCTGTGTGTTCGCGCACCGGGTTCCACAACAATTAACCGATGGCAATTAAGACATCTAAATTAATTCGTTATAAACAAGCCAGATATTCCGTAGCGAGCGAAGCACACGTAATTGCCCGGATTCTCACAAGCCGCAACAGAATAGAGGGACCAAGAGAGAGAGAGAGAGAGAATCCTCGTCGCTCGGTTACCCACTCCCGCGCAAACCACCGACCAACACGCTCCTCCTTCATGTACACGTGCAATTCACGAACACCTGGACGCGCTCGCTCCGGTAATAGCAACAATTACTTTATTTTACCATCTTCCCGGTTCTCAAACGAGCGGGCACCCAGGCGATTTCATTTCCTCGCATTTTAAAATATCCGCCACGGGAGAACAAACCCGGGACTTTCTTTTCTCGCCGACCAACGACCAACAGTCGACGGAAATCAAAATTCTCAGATTTTCACGGTTCGCTTCTGTTTTGCGCCACACTTTTTTCCTTCTCGATTATTATCCCCTTTTCGCGATGCAAATCGCTAAATCGGTCTATGCTCGAGCGTTTCGAAATCACGGCGAACAGAACTTCGTTGCCTTTATCAAAGTATAATGATTTCATCATATCCTTGAAATATTGTGTTTCGATTCAACACACCGTTCGTCTATGTTTTCATAGCTCACTTAAATAAATTCCTTCGACGCATTCACGGGTGTTTTCTATCGGTGATAGTATATTTATCGGAAAATACCACTTCATTACTAGATGCCGAAATCACCAGTTTCGGACGCGTTGCTTTGTAATTACCGCGACGGACTTGCTGAGAGAACATTTTTTACTGTATCTAAGAAAACAAAAAATTATATACAGTGTTGGTAATTTCTTCAATTGAACTTCATTGATTGCTTAATAGCATTTTTACACGATGTTGTTAGACCTAATTAAAGGCAACGCTCCCAGTAAAGTTTTCACTTTAATTATATATGATTACGTTACATAAAAACGCCATTAAAAGACTAATAAAATCGCGAACACTCTCGAACCATTGCAAATCAAAATCGATGTACGCGCCGGCGCTTTCCATTCTAATCAAATCGATACGATCCAAATACGTCTATTAAAAATGCTATGGATTTAAATAATTTAAAAAGAATACTTAATCACAAAGCTACAATTAGTCTGCTTATTTTAATGAATATTCACTGTATGTTTAATTCAGTGTACAGGTCCGAAGAAAGGAACGAGCGCGCCCTTACAATAATTGTAACCGTAAAGCCGTGGAACCAGTGATTTCGATGAACGTAGGAAGAGTTCCAGCGTGAAAGTATTGGGCAACCATAATGATCTCGGCGTTAATCGTATTTTAGTATCTTTTCGACCGGGCCGAGATACGTCCGTAATAATTCGGGGCGCGAAGAAGCGGTTCGTAATCTCTCGGTCTCGATCGTGTAATTATTTCAATTAAAAGCTAACGGAATCGAGTGCCGGGCAAGTGGCAGGGGTTAAAGGCGTTGGTGTCGGCATCGTCGGCGCGGCGGGATCGATTAAAGTAGCTTACACGGTGCGTTGGATTTTATAAATTCCCCGGTCATTAGCGGCACACCGAGGAAATGATAAAAATTAAACGCGTATGCGCGCCGCGCCGGTTTGCCGGCGCAAGACCCGGCGCGATTACAAACGCGCATTATTCTCGCTTTCCTCCTGGGAAAGTTAAGGCATCGAGCGTGTTAATTATAATGAACGTTAAGTAACCGCCGCTGCATACGCGGCGCATACACGACGGTGCAGCGGCGTCGGCGTCGGCCGCGCCGCTATTATCGTTTGTACCGAGCAACAAAATCGCGCAGTCCTGCATCGGGGAAAGCAGTTTACAGCTTGTTACTTATCGCGATGGAGTGCACTAATGCGGTAATGCACGAGAAATCCTATCGACCGGCAAATCTACCATGAATCGAGCATAACGATGTTCGAAACGGTGCACAACGCCGCGCCGCGTAATGCGTTTTTCGCAATTTCTTGCCGGGCTCGCCGTAATTTTCACCCCGCGATTCGAACACCGTTCCCCACCGAAATACCCTGCTTTTCCTCCCTTTTTAACCCTTCGCAGGCGGAGCTGGTTTAACTCGGAAATCAAAAGTTTCCTCCGACCTAGAGTAGTTCCATTGTAATATCTATTAATTGATTAGATACCCCGCGAGCAGAACACCATTTTCCCCACCGAAATACCCTGCTTTTCCTCCCTTTTTTAACCCTTGCAGTCGGAGCTGTTTTAACTCGGAAATCAAAGGTTTCTTCCGACCTCGAGTAATTCCATTGTAATGTTTATTAATTGATTAGATACCCCGCGACTAGAACACCATTTTCCCCACCGAAATACCCTGCTTTTCCTCCCTTTTTTAACCCTTGCAGTCGGAGCTGTTTTAACTCGGAAATCAAAGGTTTCTTCCGACCTCGAGTAATTCCATTGTAATGTTTATTAATTGATTAGATACCCCGCGACTAGAACACCATTTTCCCCACCGAAATACCCTGGTTTTCCTCCCTTTTTTAACCCTTGCAGTCGAAGCTGTTTTAACTCGGAAATCAAAGGTTTCTTCCGACCTACAGTAATTCCATTGTAACGTGTAGTAATTGGTTAGATACCAACATATTTAATAATGTAAATAAATGCGAATAGTATAACTTTGTTTTAACAAATTGGCTAAGCAATGAAGTTTTCAATTTCCGTCGACGCGAAGGCTGTGTTGTGGCTTTTCCTCTCGCCAGCTCGTTCGCCGTCTTCTACCTTTATTAAAGCCGACACGCGAACGATGAACCAATTCCTATCGCACGCACGCCCCGTGAAACACACGGAATAACGATACAACAAATTAGAAGCCGTCACCGTTATCTGATCCGACGTGATTTAAACAACTCGTTTAACAGCGAACAAGTTCTGCGCTTCCTCAACAAGCGATGTTCTCTTCCGACCGCGGGGTCTTTCGAAAAATGTACGAGCTAGCTTCACCGCCTTATACCTAACCCAGACTTGCACAGAAATTTCAGTTGCATAAAACGCTGGTGGTCTTGCTTCATGATAGGATTGCGAATTTTATGCGTTACTAAATTCTTTTTCATCGAGTCATTTTTAAGATTATCCAGGGTCGAAGTAATTAAAGAATGAAAGGAAATAATTCTTGTGTAGTCTTTTTTCCTCGCAGTTGATGCGGATAATGTTCATTTTTCAGATGTTCCGTGTTCCGGAATACCTCGTTACTTTCGAATATTAATTACTAAACAAATATACGCGATAGCAAAGTGAAACCTTTACATTCGAAAATTGTAGCACATACCTGCTAGGAGATAATAAACTTCATAATGTACAAATTTGCACACTTTCCTTGAATCGCTGTTTTCTTTGATCTCGATCGACAATTTTTAAATAAATAATGTTTCCCATGTTACTGACTAAGCAGCTTTGCAAATTAATATAATTTTCAAGAAATATATAATTGCGTCTGTAAAAATTAATCAATGTAAATTATATAGTTCAAGTTTAATTCCGTGTTTACCAGGTAGACTAATGTCAAAAAAGTTCAACTCTGAATCAACTTCTATTTCATGGGTAAATTTGTATTCTTTCATGAAAACCATTGAAAGTTTCTAATACAGTTTGTAGCTGTTCCAATTTTATACAAGTGATAATATCATCGACATACCTTTTGTAGAAAATTAAATTGAAAGGTAATTTAGGAATCGAGATATTCTCTAACTGTTCCATCAGCAAATTTGCAATTACTGAGGAAATTGGTGAGACTCCATGGCTGTTCCAAATACCTGCTTATAAAAGATGCCATTAAAGCTGAAAACATTAGCTTCAAGTATGAATTTGACTGCAACCAGAAATTCATCACGTTGGATATTAATATGTACACTTATTTCATTCCAACTTTTTTCTGAAACTTGCAATGCCAAATTAATTGGAACGTTGGTAAAAAGAGCTGTAATCTCAATGTTTCTAATTTCTTTTACAAATTGCCAACTGTCGACAGTATGGTAACAAGATTTACCATAATTTACCTTCATTGAATCGTTGAAAATTTTCTAATACTCGAACACTGTGCGCAAGAGCTTGTTCAAAGTGAAACCTGTCTCATAAAGTCTATCAACTTTAATCAAATTATACACGACGTTCGAACAGGAAACAGAAAGAATGTTGCTCTGTTTCTTGCCTATTTACGTGCTTACATCGATGGAAAGTCTGAAATCGACAGTTCAATGTATCGTGCGACAATCGAATAAAGCGTTTGCTCGCATAAAAATGCTAATCGCGCAGATCGCAGCAGATTTCACTCGACCATCTTGCGGAAACATCTCCCGCTCGTCTTCCTGCCAACACTGAAACGATTCTCTTCATTGTATCGAGAGGAAGAAAACAAAGAGAGCGCGAGAGGGGAGCGGCGTTGGTCGACGTAAATCGCGCGTCGAACGTAACAGAGAGATTTAATTGCATCGTTATCGGGATAATTGGAGCAATAATCGTGGTTTCGTACCGGCCATGTGTATCATTTTCCAATTACACGTTGTATTTCGTTTACCGATCGCTCGCATTCGCAGAGATAACACGGACTGTGCGCGCTCGCAATACGATTTCTCGGCTCCGTGACACACAGTGTTTTCGCCTCGATCGAGAGATCGAGATCGGGCTCGTTACGATAAAAAGTGGCGCACGGTCGTCGAAAACCGTGTCGAACGTAGACGATGATCGGTCCCGCGATAAATTATCCTTAATTCCGAGGGTGAAATCGTGGGGTCGAGGAGCTTCTTGTTCGCGGAATGGTTCGGCGAAAACGTTCGATACGCTCGCGTGATGCGCTCCCAGTGCATACACGATGTCGTCGCGGTGAAACACCTGTGAGGTGTTTCGAAAGCAGCGTAAATCGAGTGCCGATTGTGTCACGCGACTCGCGTAATCGACGGGCCCTGATCGACCATCGTTCGACCACCGAATCGGAATTCGACCGACGTCGAAAGTCAATCGTATCATCATGGAACGTCGGGCTATTGTTATTTATTATTCATTGTACCGGATGAACTTGTTGGGAATGGATTGGGAAGGAAAATTGTTTCAGACATCAAGTAGGCATTAGAAAATTATAAGATAATGACATTGAATAAGAGCAATGAATGAAATTGGAGTTAGAAAGTGATGTGGAATGAAACCACAGTAAAAAATACGAATTAAAAATTAGTTCGAATTAATTCTAGAAAATTACAAGTCTTGCTCGAATCGCCAGGTTTTTAATATTTTTCTGAAAGAGTCTCAACACGTTCGATAATTGGAACTTCTTTGTGGTTAATAATTTTCTAAGATACACTGCAGGTCTAGCAAGTGGTTAAATAACAAAAAAGATGAAGTATAGAGAAGATAGAAAGATTCACAATTATACTTTGAATTTTTCGTTTCTAGCACGACGATGGAACGTCCAGCATCGCAGGAAATGGTTCTCCTAGCGCAGCAGTCGAAAAGATCGTTAACCATCTGGAAATCGGTAATCGGCCGTGCTAATCGGCCCCCTTTATACCCGCTTAGTTTCTTTTTTCCAGGAGCACATTAGTCGCGCATTTTTTTCCCGAAACGAAAAATGTGAACAGAAGGGTGTGGGCAAACTTCTGTTCATTTTCTGTAACTTTTTTTTTTGTCCGCGTTCTCCGTCGTGTTAATCGGAGTCATGCTGCGCGCATCCCCCGGTGTAATGAGAATTATCCCCTTTCCTCGAAATCTCTCTTCTCCTGAATTTCTTTTCTTTCCTTCTTTTTCCAGAGCATCGAAGCAAAGCACGAAACCCATTCGAACCGACGAACGGGATATATACTAATCGTACGGTTCATTACGAGCGCGCGCACGTTCGCGATGACTATGACTGATGCGGAGCCACGACGAATTGCGATGCGCATTACGAATAAATATCGCACTCTTTGCTCCGTGTCCCGTCTAATGTGCCTTGCGCCCAAGATGATTACCGCTTGGGTGGGTTTCGAAAACGGTCCCGCGGACAGGTCGCCGTTTAATTAAATATTCCGTGTCACGCGCGACGTACGCGATTCCACGGCTGCCCGCGAAAACAATCTGTTCCACCCACACGCAAACGTCCGGGCCTCCCGAGAGAAACGAAACCGCGAGGAAAAAGGATGCTCGTTGCAGGATGCAACGGCGCGACCACCTGCTCGATCTCTCGAACACGGCTAGATTCAATTAAATTATGCACGCCGGCGATTGCGGTCGCGTGCATCCACGAGAAAACGACATTCGTCTTCTTAACCCCCGTGCGAATTTTCGGTCCCCGATACCGTGCGAAATCTGTCAACTTCCCTTGATACCACCGGTCTCTTGCACTGAATCGACCGGAATCGATCGAGTTTCGCGCAACCTGGAAGGTTCACCTGAGGAGGTTGCAATGCCAGATTTATATCTGTTGGAATCCATGTAAGATACAAAAATAATGTACTATTACTTAGATCCTTTAGACCCTCAACCTTCAAATGTTTCTGAGATCGTCATTCGTTTTTCCAGAACGTTTCTCATTCTCGACCTAGTTCTCGAAGTGTAAAGACGTGCCTCTCTACGTGAATTCAAATATATAGATTCAAATAAAATACAATTTATGGTTTACATAATCCTCATAGTTTCTTTTTATACTGGTAGATTACTCTACGATTTTGTTCGCGGAGTTATACTAGCGTGACCATGCATATCAACAATTTCTCATGGAAAGTTTAATTTCAGTTTGCACGTTTGAAGAAAATGAGAAATAGAGGAACGGTATCTCCAAGATTAGCATCACGAATAAATAAAGGAAACATAGTAAACCAGAACACCTGATTTCTGACACGAGGGTTGAACAGATCAGGTAGAGATACAGGTAGGGCTGGAGTTTAGTATAACAATCCTCGAGGATGATGAACCGTCTACTATAGATAATTAGTGAGCACAGCAGATCCGCGGGCGAATGTTCGGTTTCCGTTGTTAAACGATCGATCGGGACCGCTGACCGATTAATGGAAAGCCGAAATCTATCACGGAAATCCGTAATTCGGACTAATGGCGGCGGGCGCGAGAGGCAATTCACCCGATTCCGGGGCTCGCCATCTATCTTCCGGCGCGCTGGTAGCGAAGAAAGAAGGCATAATTAAATTAAATTAAGCCCGGCTGAGCTCTCGGTCCCTCCTCCCTCCTCCCCTCTACCTCCCCCTTGATCCCTTCCATTTCCAACATCGTCGTCCTACCAGCGACCATAGAAGTCCCGACGCCGCCTTTATTTGCAAGCAATTTGCGCTGCGCGGATCCCGCTGCAAAAAATCTAAAAATAATGCCGCCGTATTAATCATATCCCTCCGCCCTTATCCTTCTTCGTTCGCCGCTTCTGTTCTCTCCCTCTCCTCACCCCCTTCCTCACCACGCACACCGGGATATTTGCGGCTGCAGTCGGTGCACCGAATGCACCCGGCATACTTACAAGCCTTACGCACCCCGTCCTCGCGTATTTACGACCAAAAAACTCCGTATCCGTGCTGGCCGTGCCGACTGCAGAATTTAGTGCACTGTTCGTTGTTCTGTGAAACCTCTGCGCTGTCCTTGTTGCGCGATCCTTCGGACGTCTCTTCGTTTCACACGTTTCTCTATGTACATAATTAATTCCGAGCTTTTCGCACCCTTAACTTTCCCTGTATCGAGGGATTTTTTGACACTCGAAGAATTAGGTTGTCCCTCAAATTTCTTTCGTAATCGAAAGAATTATTCCTTCTAAAATTAGTTGATTGGCTACACGAGGGTTAAATGTAATAGTTGATAGGTAGCTGACCTTGACGAGTACGGTACATTGAGATTACTCAAATCTTACAATGAAGGGGAGAAACTTCTACGTGAAGGATATGTATTTCGAGCGGAATAGAAACACTGTTACAAATGTCGATGCGAATTTATGTACAAAATAACGTCGGAATTGGTGACTCGTCGCAGATGCAATAAAGTCGAACAGAGCGTCGCGAAGTATCGGTTCGCGGAAAGCCGTCGGTAACCTGATTTCGTTACGGTTAACCGTTACGGTTAAAAGGAGGGTGCGTATTTACACGAGAGGTGGGAATCACGGCAAACGAAATCGCATTCTGTTTACCAACCAGTCGAGGTGATAGTGCGATGTTCAGGATTTCTTTGGCTTCTTGACGACGGGCTCGAGGCCGCTTCCGTACTCGGAGGTGTTAAGCATCCGGACGTTCTTCAGCATGCCTGTCCTCGGCTGTTGTTCGCGTTGTTGTTGTTGCTGCTGCCTCTTGGTGGACACCCCGTCGGGCCTGAAAATCGCACGGGCTTAATCGTCGCGTTAGTCCGAACCCGCAATTTTCGGTAATTCGACGTAAACGACATGTGGCGAGGACAGACAGCGCGGTAATCGAAAATCGGCAAAAACCGGGGCCCGAGCTCTCGAATACCAAGAGCGCAACACGCCTCGAGGGAATTCGGCACAAACTGCCGTGCCGAATTCACTCGTCCCGTGGTTTTTCTTCCGTCGATCCGTATCATTCGCTCCGTGGTCGCGGCCGTGCGAAATCTTCGAGGCGTTGGACAAGGTACCGGGATGTTTGATGCATTTCAATAGCTCCAGTGATCGGAAGAGGAAAAGGTTCATTTTGTACACTTCGTATAGTGGATGCACACTCCAAAATGAGTACGTAAGTTTCGTTCATATAGGAAGAGGTAGTCGCAGTGGAAGAGGCTAAAGATTGCAGCTGATCTCCATCAACATGTTCAGCAAATATAATACCAATAAATTCATTCCACTTAGTGGATGCACACTCCAAATTGAGTATATTAAGTTTCGTTCATATAGAAAGAGGTTAAATATTATAGCTGATCTCCATCAGCATGTTCAGCAAATATAATTCCAATAAATTCATTCCATCTAGTGGATGCACACTCCAAAATAAGTACATTAAGTTTCGTTCATATAGGAAGAGGTAGTCGCAGTGGAAGAGGCTAAAGATTGTAGCTGATCTCCATCAACATGTTCAACAAACATAATTCCAATAAATTCATTCCATCTAGTGGATATTCCACAGTGGAAGAGGCTAAATATTATAGCTGATCTCCATCAACATGGTCAGCAAATATAATTCCAATAAATTCATTTGTAGATCTGACATCTTAAAAATGATATGGTCCGGGAAGTTTCATATGATTACCAAAAAATGTACTGAACTATCGCGATTTCCATCGACGAAAGAAGACACATCGAGTTGTGGTTGTAGAAGCTGAAGTTCGATCGAAGTGATCGAGTAGCAAAGTGCAAGAAACGTTGTTCAGGAGTGTTGACGCGCGGGGACATCGACGGTTCTCGTCCGGATATACATGTGAAGGCCACGCTCTCACACACACAAACAGGTGGATGAAACGAGCATAATCGCACCCACAGAGGCGTACACCGCGGGTCTCTCGATTCATTGGACCGTCAGCTCGGTGCCCGCCTTTCACCCATTAAAACGGACTTGTTCTCTCGCTACGGGCGGAGGGCACCCGTCGGGTACCCGTTCTGCGCGCCGAAAGCACGCCCATTCAAATCGCATTAAACAAGTCAATGCTGAATGCCGGCCGCGGGGTGAAACCCGCGAGCGACCCGAGTGTCGATCAGCCTTTTGATCGGCACCGTTCATTAGTGGCCTAATGAATAGCTGCTTCGAATAAGACGAGAACGCGCGCACGCTTTGCGAGATTATGAGCCAGCAATCGTCAGGATAACTGCTTTGCATTGTGTTTCTGTTAAACTGCGTTCCATGCAAAATAGAGCCATTTGTTTGAGAAGAGTCTGCGTAAAGAATCTTTGTAAATAATGTTCGTCAATGATTAATTATCTATGCACTCATCGAGTACAGGGGTTAAACAAGAAGAACACAACTTTGCACTGGCGGGCAGTCTAATTGGTCGATTGAATTGATACGATCCGAAAAATGAGGAGAAAATCAGCTCGACGGTGTAAATGCACTGGCGAGATTTCGACGAAGAGGGATAGGAGAGAGAGGGAGAGAGAGAGAGAGTGAAGGGAGGCTCGTGCTCGTCCCGTGGTTTCCGTAAATGGCGCAGCCAGGGCCGGAAGCAGCGGTCGCATCAGTCTGTTTAATAGCCGTATTGTATAATTATGAACAATGGCGAGATGGAGGGAGAGAGCGCGCGAGAGAGTGAGAGAGTCAGAACGGTCGGAGAGAGAACAGGAGAAGCCTGGAGAAGGGCAGAAGCCAGCCGAATGCCATGTGAAATGCATACCCGGCGAGATAGACAAAGAGAGAGACAGAGTGAGAGGTACTGGCGTTGACATTTACCAGAACGAGAGACAAGAGGGAACCGGAGCGAGATAGCGAACAAACGAGGATGAGCACGACGAGAGCCGTATGGCTTATGGCTGCCAGCCACCGTATACCACGTCCGCCCGTTCGTCGTACATGACGAATGACACAAAGCGACAGTTTTGACGTATCCAAGCTCTCTAGGAGCCACGGAGCTGTCCCGCAGAGAGTGCGTGCGGTGTGCGTGCGCTCTCCACGTGGTTGCGTCCGCCAGTTACCGTGAACCGAGGGAAACCGGGCTAGGAAGGGAGAAATCGGGCCGCATCGCGGTTAACACGCCAAGCCACGCATGAATCCGTCATTAATACTGCGAGCCTCTGACTCAAACGATCGCCAACCGGTCTCGGGCGACCCGTCCCCGTACAGGATCATGGCTTCCGGCCAGCCACCGGGATCATCCTGCATCGATCATTGCGACTATCGATATTCTCCTGCCTGAGATGCGTCCTTCTCGAAATGTCAGGAGATACTACAAGTTGTCGTATCTATTGTATAGAGAAACGTAGAGTACTCACTTCTCGTTTGCCAATTTGTTTCTGTGCTGGTTCGAGCTGCCCTCATTCCCGCGAAGTTTCTTGTCCATACCACCGATTCGTTGAGGAGACTCCCTCAATGCGAAACTCTTTGCGTAGTGACCCAGGTGCAGCTCCTTCCGGTTGAACATCTCTCGCATGTCGCGAGGGTAGGTTGAGTAGAAACGGATCCAGGAAGTGTACGCTGGAAATAGAAAGCAGAGGATTCTAATTAGAAAGCTAATCTGTGAACCTTGCAACCCCTGCTGCAGGGATTAGAAAATATATAGTATCGCGTATAATTGTGCTACACCAAAAGACAATAATTAGATGACGTCACTGAGGGAGACTTGTTGATTGTAACATAACATTCGTATGAAAAGAAAGTTTTCGATTGTATCTGAAGTGATGAATGAGATTGATTGGACACTTCTCTACGATAGGTGGCACGATTTTCTATCCTGTTTCCCGTAGCATGCCGGTGGCCTTGTAAATGAGGCCACGTGCGCGCCGTAACGCAGCTATAATCATTGGCTGCGTGTTAGGCGTGCCCTTATTAATCGTGGTTCCATTAAGTTCGACGGGGTCCGCGGTTCTATGGGGTGTGTGCCCCCCAGCCGAGCTATTAAGAGGCATTAACGGGGGTCGAGTCAAGTGCTGTGGCTAATAGTCAGCCCCTTATAGTATATCCTCCCATAGCTTCTCTAGGTAGCTTGTTCGCGGGGGTGAGAACCTTCGGGGTTCACCGATCCTGAGAGAACTTGACATGTGCCAGTGTTACTGTCATTCCGTGCGAAAAATCTACCATGAAGTACGCTCACCGCCCGCTCTTTTGACGGATGAAGCTACTCGAATGTAGCTCACCCTTCGACTCGCTCGCTATCCAACTTGAAAGCTACAATTATCGATGGTGGCTGAAGCTCTGAGAGCTGCTCGACGACCAAGAAAAACCGTTTCGAGTGTTCTCGTACTCGTTACGCGGTTTAACCCTTCGCGATCACGCAGCCGCGAGCTGATTTGATCGAAAGTCGCACGTAAATTATCGGTTAGACGGAAACGTTTGCTGTTCAATCGAAAAACATGATTCTTTCGAATATTTTCTCACAGGTGCCTTTAACACTAGGTTTACATGTCGACGGGTTCCAATATTTTTAATGTACCATAAATTTGGATCGATACATTCCTGTCATATTTATAAAGTAATGTAAAATTTAAGTTAAGACCTTTAGAAAATATTTCCAAATTTTATGAAAGGTCGTGAAGAGGACGAACGTCCTTGCTCAGCAGTGAATTAAGAAAAAAATAGGGAAGGGGTTTCCAGGGGCGAGCACTTTTGTGAAGGAGACTTAAACGCCCTTAATTCCGATAATTCACGTGGCAGACCTTATGACCCGACATTTTCCGGCTGGATTTCCGTCTGCCTTCCATCCCGGAGCCGTCTCTTAGGAAGAAACTCCGCGGAGATCTTTCTCCCGTGTTTCTCAACGTCGTCGCGAAAGGGAGAAATGTTTTTCTCCATTTAGCACCATAAATCAGCCGCGGGGGTGGTATCTCTCCAGCGGGAAACGCGACGCCAACCCGGAGGGGGTAGGAAGAGAGAGTGGGTCGCGTGGGGCGGCATTGTTCCTAAGTGATGTAACTGCGTCTTATTGTATTTGTATCCTGTATCGCATTGTTAAGAGTCTCTCGCCACAAAGCGTAAGTGGTTTTGGCGGAAGCCACATTCAGTGGTTGGATTGTGTCGGCCACCCCCGAACCGCCGAGGGTGTACAACCGGTGTACACCCTGTTCGATCTAACTCGAGACTCGAACTATTTCTCTTCTGCAGATATCCAAGCGAAAATGCAGTGGTTCGTCGAGTTAGTGAAACGAAAAATTTATTTTCACCTCCAGTCTTAAAAGGCCCAAAAGTTTATAAAACTTGTTTGTTTTCATTATTTCCCTTGCAAAAGTTTTGTCAACAGATTCGCGACATTTTTCTGATTAAAATGAGTCTAGATGAATTTTTAGTCAAGATATTTGTTGTTTATATGGAAATATGAAACTTCTTTGATATTTTTTAAACGAGATCGCACACTTGTATCGTCACGAAGTAATTTTTGTTGTGCCATAAATAAGTAAAATTAGGGGAGCACGAGTTAGCTCAGACACCCTGTATAGTGAAGTGGACGAATCTCTTAGGTCAGTGGCAGGGGTCGAAGTCTAGGGGGTTGTTCCATGGACTTGCGTCCGCTATTGAGGGCTGTTCGGATCTATTGGGGTGATAATGTTACGAATTAGCGAGATTTCCACTTCCCCGCACGCTGGCCTGCCCCTACATCGGTCAGGAATTAAATAAATTCATGGGAGTAGAAAAGGGCGTATTGTGTGGCCGTACACTGGCCCATAACTCAATTCCTTTGACAAAGCTTCCTCCTCTTGACGCGATCTTTATATTCTTGTTGACCCATTTGCGTCATTAGTAACAGTACCACAAGTTCTCTACATTTTTTGCACATTTTGTCACATGGTCTCCGCATATTTATCGCGGATGATCATTCCGGTCCTTCTTCGTGTTTGGCAGCGTTCAAGGGGCGTGGGTGCGAGGCTGACCGTGATCCATTCCGAAACGTAAAATAAAGACCATAAATCTTTCTAAGAGGTTTCGGGGTTTCGCAGGTTGTCCCGCGTCAGGGGTGGCTTTACACGAAGGTTAGCCACGGTTTTTGAGCGCTTAGCCGCTCCAGATTTGAGTGACGGTACACAGTTAACCACTTGACCGTTCCTCTACGTGCCCCGGGTGATTGATAGATTAATTGTCGCCGGTGCACTCGCCCATGGGGGTGAACGGTGTGCTATAGAGGCACGGGGAACGGTTTCGGAAAAGAAAGATGGATAAGATACTCGAATCGATCGTCGTCTCTTCGCCAGATTTGCTCGCCTCTCATAAAAGCCAACGGGATTCACCAAATTAACCAGCCACATCGTGTGAAAATTTCCTCAGCAAAAAAATTTCATTATTATCTATAAACAAAATGATCAGAGTTCAAATATTGAGGATTTGCCGATAATATGAAATTTAATATTGAAATATTTTGTCGGTATACTATTCACTGTATATTTCTCAACTCGAGAAATGGTAAAGCAAATGTCTGAGCAGCCTTTCATCCACATTCCACGAAAATACGAGACCGCCGCAAAGATTACCTAATCACGGCGACACAACTCGACTCCCCTCGAACGGTGGCCGAACGATCGTGTCCTAATGGATTTATTATTGCAGCAAATAAATTCGGTGGCCTAACGACCCTAATAGGGAGGGCCGTGGCATGGCAAACAAGATCATCCTTCCTCGTCCATAGAGTATGTAAATATCGTAGCCGGAGAACTCGAATCGAGACAGAAGTGGAAGGCTCTCTCTACGAACGCGAGCGTATGGGGGTTGCTTTATATGCGAGTGGGGTGGCCCGTTGGAATTGGCTTAGCGTAGCTACCCCCGGGTTCGAAGTCAGCTCGCTTTCGTTCCGATCCAACTGAATCGGAATGGGCGCCGCTCCCTCATCCTTCGCTAAATTTCATGAGTACTTTGTGTTTCAACGGGAGAGCTGCCGCTCGGAATCGCGTTAACCGGAAGACCGTAAAGCTGATCCGGCTTTCTATTAAACCGCTTCTAGTCGTTGTTACATCGAGCAGTACCGATCTTCCTAAAATCTATCTGCGCAATGCCTCGTTCCCGTTCGTCCGACCCATCGATCAGCGACGTCTTCGTTTTTCACCACTCACTTCGGCAATTACGCAGTTCAATGACATTTTCCAATTGCGTCAATTTTCTACTGCCGCGGCCGACCTCTGCGCAGCAGCAGCGGTGCCCTTCAAGACACCATTGCCGAGACACGTCACGCGTCGCCTCGTTCGACCGACAAACACACCCGATCGATAAACAGTCGAACTGGAGCGTTCACGAAATAAAGACGTGAAAACCATCCGACGATTTTCATCTTTTACCATCCTTCGTGCTTCTCTGGCCTACGTGAAATAGATGAGAAATACTACAATCGTTGTCACGTACCCCGTAATTCTGTCATTATCGAGTAATGTAATGTAAATCAACAAGTTAATGTGGAATACAAAATGAAAAGTGCTCGCATTAATTGCAAGACATACGAGTAAAAATGTCTGGTTCCTAATGCTTTACGACGTACAATTGTATAATTAAAAATTCCACTTACCTTTCATCGCCTTGCCGCGAAGCTTCGACTCTTCGAGCAGCAAGTTCTCGAACTCGTTCTGCAACGCAACCGCCGCGGCATAAGCAGAGTTGTGCTTACACAGGGGAGTCAGAAGCTTGCCGAGCACGTCGTCCATGCTCTCCTGTTTGATTCGAATGCGCCTGGACTCGAGCATTCGAACGAACTCGATCTCGGCCGGGGTCAGGAAGATCGTCGCCGATCCGGAGGAACCTGCTCGCGCAGTTCTGCCGATTCTGTGCACGTAATCCCTTGCTGAAATCGGCCCGGTATACTGCACCACGGTGTCCACCCTCGGCAGGTCCAATCCCCGAGCTGCTACATCCTGGGGAGACAGAAACAAATGCGTTTTGTCAGCTAATCAACTCGAATACAATAATTAATTTCCAGGCTTAAGATAATCTACCCAAATTTGTTATAATTGATTTTAAACTAACTTCCTGATGAGCTAGAGACTTGAAATTGGATACATGTTTAAAGGTGAAAACCCATTTAGCTAGTTCACCTTGTGTTACAGTAAATACGAACTTCTGAATTTCGAATGATCGAGTCAATGTGTTAAGGATAAAAAATGGCGACTTTCTGGCAATAATTAAAGCAAGTGGTAATGAAGGATAAGCTTCTACAATCTTGCACCGCGTCTAGGCCAATTCTCCAGCTGCCAACGATAGTCAAACCGATTCTGACAGCGTTATTGAGTAGCGCTGGCAAGCTGGAGTATAGCGCGCGCGATCAAGCCAGGTACAAATGTCTTACAAACCGCGTCGATTTCTCGTTTTGTACAAAGGTGAACGCGCGCGGCTGGCAGCGGGCGCCCGCTGCGGGACCCCAACGGCGAACGTTTGAGCACGGCCCTGATTTCCTTGCGTTCGGTTAACCAATGATTTACCGAACCGAGCACACATCGAGGTTCTGCTTGACGGCCCTGGAGACTAATCCCGGACCACCAGTGGGGGGCGGGCGCGTTCTGGCCCCGAAAATTCTTTCGCGGCACGATACGGACGCGTCTCGACTTCTACCTTTCCTTTCTCGACGGTGTTTTTTTTACACTTTCTTCTCTTTTTTATTGAATTAATTCGACGCCGGTCTACGACGCCGGCGACTCAGGCGCCGGGGTGAAGGATCCGTAGACCAGAAAAATAAAGATCGATGCATTCTTCTGCACAATACTCTCGGCAGCGGTGATTGTTGCAACAAAACATGTTGTTTTATATTGTCCTTTGAGGAAACACTCGCAAGCGTGTCGGTGACATTTTCCTGATTAGAATGAGTCCAAACGTGACGCAGTTCGAGGAATCAAATTTTTATCTGGCTCCTGTTTGTTGCAATAGATGAACAGAATTTTATTTTATATGAAGATGCACAGTGTTCGTTGATAGTAGACGGTAATAATTTTCAGTAAATGTACAGAAAATCGTCCTGAGTTATCGAGACCGTTTCGATGTTCGATGTTTCTCGGACTGGTTTGAGATCGAGTTCGTGATCGGGATAATTGATCGTGGAATGGTAGTAGGCTCGATTAGGATTTACCGAAAAAGATGGCTCGATAATGCGAGCCGGTCGGGGCAACGCCTACGTGTGCTTCGCATGGAACAAGCATCGCAGTTGCCACCGGCGCGATATAATGTAACGAAAACAGGGACGAGGAGCGATCGATGGCAGCGATTAAGACAAACGATCGTTTAGGGGAGAGAGGCCGCGATCGTGGCCCGTAGGATCGAGAACGGATCGTCCGCTCAAAACATCTCACTCGGGCCATAGATCACCCCGTGGATCCGGATCCACCACCGCTGAGAGCCGCGGAACATTCCATCCGCGGGGGCTCTCGTGAGTTTTCAACGTGGAAATTAATAACGCTGCCATAGAATTCTCCGTGCAAGTGACGCCGGTGAAATGTGGCCGGCTGCCATCGTTTGTTCATGCCCCGGGCCCGAAAGACGATCCAAAATTTCACCGGAAAGCCGGCTTGCGAAACTGTTCGATCAACAGACTGACTAACTCTGGAGAAAGTCTCCCGGAGAAAGGAGAGAAGCCTAGGAAACAAGATTATTATCACGAACAAATAATAGCCAAAAAATCAGCAGGGTTAATAACAACAATAGCAAGACTAACAATAAATCTCGCTATTGTTTTAAATTGTACCATATCGTTCCGTCATAAATGTATAAAATCGAATATGTTGGAACGTTTTAATTCGTTCGAGCAGGTAGGCCCGACTTAATATTCGAAATTTGATTTTTATCTCGAAACCTCTTTGATTCGTGGGCCGTGCGGGACGCGCGTTCGCGTGTCCTTTAATCCATCCATTCAGAAAAACAGGTTGGCAATTAAACGGGGCATCGGAAGAACAGGAACACCGACGGTGAGTCGCAGCGAAACATGCGTCAGATCGACGGCGCCGCTCGCCTGATTAAAACGAATTAATCCTCCCCGCGAGCGAAGGTGTCACTCGTTGCGTGTCGCAGGGTATGAATTTTCGACTGGAACCTGGACTGTTAGCGTTATCCTGTAGCTGAGCCGGCATGCGAGCCTCGCGTTAACCGACCGGGAAGCGATAATGTTAATAACAATCGGTTTAATCATCGCTATTATTGAATCCCTCGAGACCGCTATCTCCCGACGAGATCGATTGCTTGTCCCGGTAGCTGCAGGCAATCTATTGGGATTAGATTTCCGAGAACTGGATACGGTTAAACTTGCAATTGTTTTAAAATTGTTGTTTGTGTGCTGAAATGAAGAAGCTAACTTGATTATTCTACTATGGATGTATTTGCGAGAGCGTTGATCACGAGGGATCGCAAGGTTTCTAGCGGCGCGGCGTTCGATCGTTTCCAAGGTAATTAGCAAACGAAAGAGAGCGGTTCGGTAATTGCACGGTGCAGGAAGCGTCCCGGTTTCATACGGACGTGCACCAAAATTAGAGTGCGCGCGTATCGCGAGCATAGTTGTGATGCCAGAGGCGTAGTCCCCTCGGCGGGATTACTCCTGTGTTGGTAGCGGTATCGTTATTGTTAAGCATTCGCTATTTTACAAGTAGAAAACAATTAAAGAAGGGGCCGGCGCATAACGGGCGAGCAATCATAATTATACTCGTTACGAAGGCCTCATACGCGCGCGCATAATTTTTAACCTCCGGACGCAGCGTGGGTCCAGAGATATTAAATTCCGCCCTGAAAGAATAAGCCACGGGGTAATTTACTGCTCAGGGAGTGCCGTCGGCTATACCCCGGCTTTTCTTCTGTTCTTTCGTTCTCTTTGGTCCCGGCCCCGCCATACTAATTCCCCGGCTCGTGGAGTGAGAACAGTGTCATTGCTTTCATGCGACGTTACGCGAAACAATCGCGAAATTGTGCATCGTGGATATATGTATGTACAAGGTGGTCAGTAACTGACGGTACAACCGGAAACTTGGTTTGAAAATTCGGTGAATACACTACCGGTTCTACTTATTACAAGACATTCAGGATCTTAAAAGTTATTCTATATTTTTACTTTTTTTATCACCAGTTGCTGACCACTAGGTACATTACGCACACGAAAAACTCACCGTGCACAGGAGGACGCCGCTTCTTGCCTCTCGGAACGTTTTGAACGTGTCCGTGCGCTCCTTCTGCGTCATGCTGCCGTGCAGCCTGAAGAACTCCACGTCCACCAGAGGGTCCGAGTCCTCGTCCTCTTCGTCGACCGGTTTTCCCAGTACCGATGACAGAATTTCCGTGTGATAATCGACCATGTCCTGGGTGGCCATGAAGACCAGTACCTTGTGCTGCCCGTGACTCT
The DNA here is from genome assembly GCA_028455595.1 of Lasioglossum vierecki. Taxonomy (NCBI): domain Eukaryota; kingdom Metazoa; phylum Arthropoda; class Insecta; order Hymenoptera; family Halictidae; genus Lasioglossum; species Lasioglossum vierecki. The sequence goes on along the minus strand of CM052338.1, from coordinate 19,719,182 downwards.
ATACAAAACGTAAACGCCGTTTAATTTCCTGTAGATAAGATAGTTACTGTCTTTAGAAGTAAAATCTTTAGAAGTCTTAGAAGTCTTTAAAGGTCTCCGGAGTCGAAAGGTAACGATCGTTAAATATACAACTACGTTAGGATTAGGAACTGAAACGGGAAGACCTACCTGACATTTTCCAGCGATGTAAGCGCTTAGGGTGACCATCCGCAGCTTAGGTGGAGTGACGATGTAAGTTTGCATCACGCTTTGAGGCACCACCAGGTCCTCGTTGACATCGCTGATCTTGTCACCAGTCAGCTTCAAATTGTCCTTCGCAGCGTCCACGAAGATTGGCCGCTCCATCGCGAGACCAGCTAGCTTTTCTACAGCTTGGGTCAACGTAGCGGACAGCAGGATCGTTTGCCTCCGAGAATGATCATTAACAGTCCCTTCATCCTCATCCTCAACGTTTTCCTCTGTCGGTGTAATTTTCTTTTGATTGAGCTTTTTAGATTTGACGAACGGCTCGTCGTCATCGGAACCGTCTTCGCTACTAGAGTGATACTCTTGTTGTCGATTCGCAACTTTGTCAGCGTTGTCTTCAGACTCGGAAACGTTCTGCGGTTTTTGAGACTTATCTGGATACTGGTCGAGAGCTTCAACCTCTTCTTCCGTGAATACTTTCTTCACGTTCTGTCGGAGCATCTTCATCGCGTCGTAATCTGTGTTCTCGCTCGGCGTGGATACCTTTAGAGCACTTACTATTCTGAAAGAAGAGTTAGTCCCACCTGTTGTAACTTTTTCAAGCCTTTAAGAACAAACATTTTAATGATTAAATCATCTTACGAGTAGTCCCAAATTTTAGTGCAAAATTTAGTTGAAAATAATATTGACATTCTTGAAATCCTTGAATATGTTCACTGTTTTAAATTGCACCTACTGGTTTTTGTCATAAATGCACACAATCTGCAGTCTACTTGTGATATACATTGCCAGAACACATACCCCGAAATATCTTCCTCGTAGCCCATGTCGAACATCCTATCAGCCTCGTCCAAAATGAAATACTTGACGTCCCCCAGCTTCAGGGCTTCAGTTCTCTGAATATGGTCCAACAATCTGCCAGGTGTACTTACCAAAATATTACACCCCTTCCTCAACCTAGCTTTCTCTGCTTTCCTCTTTTCGCCCCCTGCCAAGTATCCTGGCACGATCCACGTAAACGGCTAGAATTGTATGAAAAACGATTGAACTATCATTTTATGAAAATACAAGGAACCAACCTAATATATCTCTAATGCATTAAGTTCCTTGTTACACTCACTTTTATTAATTTCAAGAAGCATTCATACGTTTGCAGAGCCAGTTCCCTGGTTGGCACAACTATGAGAGCTTTCAAGCCACTATTCCTATTCAACTTGGGCCTGATCTTGTGCAAGAACTCTACTATAGGTAAAGCATACGCTAAAGTCTTCCCAGACCCTGTCTGTGATCTGATGAGAACATCTTTTCCAGAGAGTATCCGTGGTATTGCTTTTTGCTGTACTGCTGTCATCTCTGTAATGCTCATATTTTGCTCCAAATTGGATATGGCAAAGGGATGCACGTTTAGGTTAGCAAATGTTGTTCCTGTGAAGACTGGCTCATTTATTGGCTTCACTAGTCTTTGACCAATGTTCGGTATCTCTGGATTATGACCAAAGAGAGAAGATATCTTCCCTGTGGATTTGTGAGAAGCATTTGCTCCTTTCCCGTGTGTATGAGATGCATCTGTGAATGTTTCTGAACGTTTCTTTTTCGTTTTCTTTTCTTTGTCTATTGTGGATGCTGTTTCTTTTGGTCTAACAAGCTCCTTTCTCTTTTTACTGCCTATTTTTTCTGTCGTGGACGAAGACTCTTTCTTCAATGATCCCAATAAATTCAGTTCAGTGCTCTTAGAGTCTTGTTGTTTGGAAAATATGCTAGAGAGAGTCTTCTTGGAGTTTGCATCTTTAATAGGCCTTTTCCTTGCTAATATCGTTGTACCAAAATTCTCTTTTGTTACTTTAGTGAAGGATATTACAGGTGGTTTGTTGGTCTCGCTGTCCTTATTAGACGATGACATATTTGCTTCTTTATCCTTGTTATCTACATTTAAAGGTGCTTTATCTACTTTCTGGCTACACTTTTTCTGTTGAATTTCTCCAGGTGATAAATTAAACGTTACCTTTTTCTCAATCTTATTCCCTTTCAAAGGCTGGCTAGGATTTCGTTTCAACTTTTTAGCAACAATGGCAGACAGAGACTTCTGTTTAACCCGTTTCTTTGGGTTGACAGGTGCTGTATTCCCAGATTTTGGTTTTATTTGAATATTGCTGATAACTCTGACTTTCTGTGTCTTATTCTTTTGCGCTCTCATTAAACTGATAATCGAGTCATCGTTGCTTGCCTTGCTCTGCATAAAAGGGCCAAGAAAGACAGGATTTTTAATTACGCCAAACGTTAGCTTACAAAGTGGGAAATATAAAAGAAATATAAAACCTGACACTATAAGTCTAATCAACAAAGAAGTTTAGCAGCTCGATCAACATAAGATTACGCGAAGAGCTTACAACGATGATACTACCTTGAAACTTACAGCAATTGATATAAAAAATTATAGAAAACAAACATATTTCGCAATGAAACTAGCAAAATAGTTTGCTTCTGCTAAATGAATACTGCGACAGACATAAAAATCAGATGCGCTACACTAAACTCAGCATGGTTGATAACATGTATTCTTATGAAACGAGACATGATTTCGTAAAAAGCAATAGGTAGGTAATTCTACACCTCAACCTGAAACCCTGAACGACTAATACATTAATTTACTCCATAATTTTCATAGACAAACACCATTTCACATTGTCCTAACCCATGAAAACGTCACTTACCTTGTGAGCAGCAGGCTCCGCGGAGATATTCAAAGAAATGTCCATATCCTGCACAGTCATCTTTCACTCAATATTCCTCACGTTTTCCTGACGTTCTTTTTCGTAATCAAACCACCTGCAGCACAAATATCTAGACCGAACAGCAAGGATATCAAAGAAAACACGAGAACTAACCTACAAGCACATGCACGTTACCGCTGAACTGATTCAAACGTCACAGCGCGTGCGCGGTTCGTAGCGCGTTGGTTTCGAGGCTAAGATTAAAACCGCGTTGGTTTGTTTTTCTATTAACGATTGCAAAATGCCATAAACAGACCGTTTTTATAAGGTTTCCTCAATGACAGAACACGATTCTCTCTGTAGAGTACTTTTTTCAGTGATTACCGAACGATTAGCAGTGTATTACCGAATAGAGGATAACGAAAAGTGACGGTATCGAGCGCGGCCGCTACGTTGTCGATCACGATCGATCAGCGCAATCGTCCGCGCACCTCAGCGATGTCCTAACCGGGATTTATCGCTATATCGAATAATCGACGTCGATCGCCGAGCCGAACCGGTGCTCGATCCACGTGTTTACTCGCGGCGATGCGTGTTTACATTTTTTCACGGAGTATCGATGATCCGTCGGTGATCTACCGAGAATCCTGAGACGTCGGCAAGCATTTTCCACCAGTGATCCACAGCGTTTGGACGAAATCACGGGTAATCATGAGTAAACTCTGCTGCATCGGCTACTCCTTGGCGGCCAGGATCATCAGCACGTACACCATGGTGAGTGACATACCGATCGCATAATTGCCGTTTCCAACCGGTTCTCTTAAATCGATTTACTCTGCTCTGGTCTATTATCTTTCTATTATATCATAGATAGCAAGCATAATTCCAAACAGATTCATCCTTTTCCTTGTTGCGTGTTACGTCGATTGATTTTACTAACGATTATATCGTGAATTGAAAAATTATATATTATATGTTACATATATCGAGTCTAAGTATCTCGAAGGAATAAAATATGTCCTTTATTTTCATAATCACCGGCACACGTGGTTGATGATATTTGGTTTTACTTCTTGAAATTTTTCTGGTCGAGTACAATGAGAAAAAATTATTATTTTCTTCGTGATGCAGATTCACTCTGCTAAACAATGGTCTATTATCTTGCTATTTTGTACCATAGATAGCAAACAAAATTCCAAACAGATTCATCCTTTTCCTTGTTGCGTGTTACGTCGATTGATTTTACTAACGATTATATCGTGAATTGAATGAATAAAATATGTCGTACTTCATATGATGAAACTTGGTTTTACTTTTTGAATTTTTTCTAGTCGAGTACAATGAGGAAAGAATTGATAACCAAGTATATTATTCATTCTTCTTTGTGATGCAGATTTAAACCGGTTCGCTTGAACCTCTCTGATGTATTCGTGTATGATATTGTTGAATCCTAGTCAATTATTTCGCTGGTACGTTGTACTTGAACTCTGTACACGTTGCACGTATGCTTGTAACGATTTTCAGAAGAGTTTCCAAGCGTTTGCGAATCGAAGAATTTGCCTTGACGATCGAGAATGACACAGTATGAGTGTATTTCGTAGTATTGAAAATGATTCACGGCTGAAGATCCTAGAATATTAGTAATCACCAGAAGGATACGTTGCACGATTTCTGGAAAGACAACATCGAAATGAAGTCAGCCAGAAATAAGCTAGCCGTTGACTTTTCGACGGGTATTATGCTAGTAAGAGAATATAACTGTGCTTTCAGTCGACCTCGATCCTGATAATAAACGTGCTGATGAGCGACTATTTCTCAAGATTAACAGACAACAGTTTCTTCGACACGGTGGCGAATTGGGCACTGCTGGGCTTGAATTGGATGCAGATACTGAGAACCTTGCACGTGGAAAGGAAAGGTGAGACCTCGATGGAAAAAAGCACTTATCTCGAGAATTGAGGTTTGAACTGTGCGATGGAATTTTGTATGGTGAAAGGCTCGTTACATTCGTTAATTAATGACTGAAATTCGCAGCGGAAACGGCAGTGGTGTTTCTACTTTTGTACGCGATCTCGTTCTTGCTGGTCAGCGTGTATCTCGCTTTGGGATCGATCTCGGTGAGTATGTTACGGTAAATGTTTACGAGAAGCTACCATCCTTTAATCTAAATCATTGTTCAATATATTATTCACGAAGATATTAGATATAGTAACAGGTGTTATACGCGTACCACGTGGTTTCGTTTCACGTGTAAGGAAAAGCCTGTACAACAAATATTTGTGAAAATAATTTCATTTAAATGAGAATCCACGAGTATTCTTTTCTTTTACTTGTTAAAAACTGGAATGAATTAATAAAAACTCTCTTGAGTTTTGAATTAATAAAAACTCGTAGAGTCCGTCTGCATAGTTAATATCCGTGTAAACAATTGAATAAAACATTCAAGTAAAAAGCGATGAAAAAATCATCGGAGGATGAAGTGTCTTTGTACAAGCAATCGTGTGATATTACAGTTCGACGGAAACATGTTCGAGAACGTTTAAGGTCGCGTGGCGAATGAAGAGATGTTCCTTATAATCATAGAACAAAAGAGAGAAAGAGAGAAAAGAATGATAAAGTTAGAGTCGGGGAGGGGAAGAGAGCGCCGCGGCGTGTATCGAAAATGAATGAATTTGCTTCTTTATTCGCGGAACGTATTTTCGGCACGTAGCAGCCTTGCTTAAACTCGCTAACGATCTCGCTAACTTCCGTGTACGTTCGCAGAGGAGACCGAAGTGCGCCGTGCCTTGGATGTATTTGCAAATGATTAGCATAATAGATCAGTCTGTGGCGCTGACTATTCATCTGACGCACGAGTCCCAGTACGATGTTTACGATAAATCAGTATGGTACATTCCAGCGTCCAGCATCTATCTACGTAAGTACATTAGAATTACCTGGAACACAGGTGTACACACAGGTGTATTACTGCGCGTCTCGGCGCACCGCGATTGCGAGTCGATTGCCGGCCGTGATTTCGCAATCGAGACGTGCTCTCGAATTTGTAAAAAGCATGTGCAGTAATTTTCAGCCGCGATAATTAGCGTTATATCGATTACACGAATCGGAAGCGGAGCTAATGGCAACTTATCTCATCGCGCAAAAATTTTCGCATCGACCCATCATATTTTTAAAAATAACTTCACCGTGCAGCAGCGTTCTCGCATTTTTCGATAAATGTACAACATGAAATAACAGTGTCGTTAATCAATATTCTCCCAACGTTTTACGAGCTGATGGGCTTCTCTTTTGCAAAGAGTGTGTCGGTTCTTCGATGAAAATAAACTTGAATCTTTCCTTTTGTCAGTGTTCAGCGCGTACATCTGGATGGTGGTGCAAGTGGCTCGAAAAGAGTGGTTGGAAGATCTTCCGAGCGACAACGACATGGACATGATGGAAGCAACGTCGCCGACGGACATCAGCAACGAGCCGAAGACGCCGTCGTTCATCTCGCAGAACTTCGCGATGTTTTATTCGCCGCAGCCTTCGCCGATCCTACCGAAATAGTGAAACTGTCAGGATTGCAGGAGAACTATTATCGCGAGAACGATTCGCGAAGCTAATTGGATGCGCAAACCTCCGTTCGCGCGTGACGTCGACTCACTTGGACTTTATCGTTAGCGTGTTTATTTATAGTATTGCCGACGGATCTCCCGACGATGGACTGATTAAACGTTCGACGTTCCGTAGCTGGTCTAACCTCTACCGGAACCCTCCACGATCTCGGGAGAAGATTCGAACCTTAAATCCGCGTAATAACCATTGATCAACTCCGCGGGCTAATGGAACGTGCGCTGGAGAACGGTCGAACTGCCAGAACACGATGAATCCCGGCCCCGCAACGGGGAGAAAATGTATAATAACGCGGTCGGGTACTCGATAAATCAGCCCCGGGATGCGACTAATAGAGTGTATCAAATGCGACCACGGTGGAGCGTGGCTGCATAGAAAACATGAGGAATGGCCGCGTTTTACGTCGAAATACTTTTAAACTTCCGGGATTCGAATCGCGCGCAAGCATATTCCCTGGCGGGGGCGACGCCGTCTCCTCGATGGAGGTCGATTTGTCCGAAAATGCTCGCGGAAAAGTTTGCCGAAACTCCCGAGAATAATGATCGAGACCGCACAATAGCCCGATAGCAGAAACCCCGCCGTCGATTTATTTCGCGTGTTTGCCACGGGACCGCTCGATCTACCAGCAATGTCGCGAACGTAACTTCCGGTACGCTCGGATCTTAGAGTGGGGAATACTTTCCTTTGTAATTTTAGTTTTGTTTTTTCAATCGAAGAATCAAGGTGGAGACAGATTTGGAAGGTAGTCATTATTGTGTAAATCTTGAGCAATGTATTTTACTTTTCTTTTTTCTTGGAGACGTGCCGGTGCTAATTACGATCTCAAGGCTCTCGAGTTGGAGAGGAACACTAACTACTGTCAGTTTCTATATAACGTTTAGTAGAATATGGTCCTTGTAGTGCAAGCATAAATTATGCATTTTTCTTATTTTTTTACAAAATAGCTAGATAAAAAAGTCTATTAACTTCAACTTTTTCTAAGAAAGCACCCTTCGTTCTTTTAGGGCTGACTAAACAAGGATCTCGAGTTGGAGAGGGACACTAAATACTGTCAGTTTCTATATTAATGTTTACTAGAATATGGTCTTTGTTGTGCAAAAAACGTCTATTAACTTTTTCTAAGAAGAGATTGCGAAAGATTCCTATTGATGTGGCACCTTTAATTCTTTTAGTGCTGACTAAACGTTGTAGGCAATTATAACGTTCGTTGCAACTCGATCTATCGTCGCGTCGTTAAATGACGATCCTCGATTGCGAGTTGTACGATTAAACGATGTGTGGGTGTACATATGTGCGTGTGTGTTAAAAAGTATTTCAATACTACTGTTAACAAAATGATGATAGTTTAAAAACAGATGGAGAATGTCTGTCGAAGGAAAAATTTAGTGTTCAAGTATTTTCTGTGAATACAGATCGGCAGACAAGTGTGAAAGGTCGGCAGTGTCTGCCAGGCAGCAGATAGACGGGAACGTGTACAAATTTGACGCTCGCAGGAAAGTTTCCGTAAGCTCTCCGCTGAACGATACGGCTGTGAACATGAAGGACAGAACACGGTGGGGTTCGCGACGTGGTTGGTTGCCGGTGCTTTTAAAAAGAACTGAGCGAGCCAATTTGTAGGCTGTCGCAAACTTTTAAAACACTAGTTGGCAGCCGCCCCGCCCCTCTCGACGCTCGTCCAACCATCCTGAAGGATTCCAACCTTCGCAGTCGAACGTCTCTCTCTCCTTCTGGAGGTTGGAGGCACCAGTCGACGGAGACGACGGAAACTCACCCCACCGTGTCGCGGGAGCCGATGGATTGTAAAATAAAACTAACTTGGCTCTTTCGTGGCTCGGGAACGGAGTACCGGCGAAATCTTATTCCCTCGGGTCTCTTTTATTTTCGCGTACCCCTTTTTTCCTGGCCGCAATCGCGAAAAAGCGGACAGTCACCGGGGAAACAGGCGAACTCGAGAAACTTGTACTCGAAAATATTATAGACGAGACTGTTTTCATCGAACGCATCAGTTTTTTTTTAATTGTTCTTTGAGCGCAACCAACGAATACTCTTCCTTCGGCGCGATTTCAAGAAAGAGACATTAGAGACGATGAGGGAAGTTTTCGATACGAGAAACTCGTACTTGAAAATTGTAGCCGGGGCTGTTACACCTTCGAACTTGTAAGTTTTATAATTATTCTTCGAATAAAAAGCTCAAGCCCATGTAACGAACGCGTCAGTTTTTTTAATTGTTCTTTGAGCTCAACCAACGAATACTCTTCCTTCACCGGTGCGATTTCGAGAAAGAGACATTAGAGACGATGAGGGAAAATTGTAGCCGGGGCTGTTACACCTTCGAACTTGTAAGTTTTATAATTATTCCTCGAATAAAAAGCTCAAGCCCATGTAACGAACAGATCTTGATTTTCGACACGTAGGAAACAGAAGAGAGTTTTGGATTCGAGATATTAATTTTCGAAGATTGCACTAGAGACTGTTACGCCTGCGAACGAAACTCCGCTGGAATGCAGAGCTATTCAGGATTTTTCCTCGATGGCTAAACTAGTTTTACGTGTATCCGCCGGCTAAGGAGAACCGTGGCCGCACGCATGGCCCACATAAAACGTAGCGTGGCGTAATTAATCTTCCTGTATGACACTTTGGCTGGTTACAGGGCAGAGCTTGCCAGGAGCCAGAACACAACATCCCACTTAAGCCTGACGCCCAGAAAACAATTAATACGAAATTGATTAATAATTATTGCGCCCCAATTTCCGTGCCCCCGCTCGTGCTAGTCACGGGACCGTGAAAAAAGAAAGTTCCTCGGCGTCGTCAGATTGCTCGATACCTCCACGAAATCATGATACGATCGATAGTGGACGTTCGACAAAAAAGAATAAACAGTAGAACTATCGAACGTAATGAAACTGATTGAACATTTTAAAATGGCGTAATTATTTGGGGTCCATCCTTTTCGGAGAGGTTTTGCTTTTCTTCGGTCGCCGCTGTGAAAGGATAGTCGATTTGCCATTTACTTTTCCAGACAGACAGATTTTATTGATCTGACCGGCGAGGGAAAGAGAGGGGAACACACGGCGGAACTGAACGCCCCATAAAGCTAACCAATGCTAATACTTCGCATCTCCGCAATGGCGTCCTCTCGCGAACGGCTGGCCCCACGGACCGTCCGCGACGAGGGAAATGCGTCGCGACGCCACTGTCCTGGACCGGAATCGGCAATAAACGCGTAACCGAGCCTAATTCGTGATGTTGGCTCAGTCATTGTGGCCCATTGTGAATTCACTTCCCCTGTTAACCGGGGGCCGTGAGCACAATGCCGGGGTTATCGCAGGAAACTGCCAGTAACGACTTCGAAGAGGCGCATACTCTTCCGAATACGCTCGATTCGTTTATCCCCCGTTGTTCCTCCGATCGCATACTCGCTCAATACTTTCCTATCGTGCAGGCTGAACCTGGAATCGATTAATTTCCTTCATACTTCCATTCTACCGTATATGGGTCAGGACGATCCTGAAGGGTTGAATTCTTGAGCATATTAAATCTTTGCTCTAGTGAAATGGTCACACAGTGACCATTATGATTATGATTTCAAAATATACAAACGTTATTCTAAACGAATATTATAGAATGTTCCAAGATTGTCGATAATGGTCTCCCGAACACATTTTTTGTACGTCGTCGATTATCGAATCAGAAACATTTGTTCGTATAAAATTTCTAGAACTTCTAGAATAGAATTTCACGATTGTCTTGTTAATCGTATCTATGTTCAAACAAGTTTGTACCGGGTGACGCAAATCGAAAGTAATGAAGAAAAGTATGAAATAATTTCCATTTAATTTATACGAATACATACGAACTATTAATAAAATTAATTTTGATTTGTATGAATACACACCAACTGTGAATAAAATTAACTAAAATAATACAAAAAGAATACAATGCAATCTTTTCGGATGCAAAGTTGAAAATATTAATTATCAGACGCGCAAAGGAGATCCCACCTTAACGAAGAATCTGAAAAGGACTTCTCCCCCGGCACGTCTCGTGAATAAAAATCCGAAACACGGCCCGATAATCGAGGGGCGGTATCAAACGAGAAAAATCGCATTACTTTCGAGTTTCTCCTTCGGAATAGGGGTGGCACGTGTTCCCGGTTTTTCTTCTCGGTCATTCTAAGGCTAGCCGGATGAACGAAGGAAGTCAATTTGTGAACGGGACACAATGGCTGCGTTTAATACTACATTAAACACGATGCCGGCCGATCGACCCCGGTGACCACCGTGACAAAGTCTCCCCGGACAATGCGACTGGACCTCAACGATCATAGGGATGGAAAACGTCTCCACGCACGTGCGTCGCATTTCCTCGAGCCCGTAAACAACCCCTCCGCGATCCCTCGATATATTCGGCGCGGGTGTACAGGTTTCGATTTCGTCGGGAGAGCACTGTTGAAATCAATTTGAAAAGCGCATGATTGATGCTCGCGGACCTAAGACGGGATCGGGAGCAGAGTTTCACTTCGCCGTCATTACGGGTCCGCGATATTTCATGTCAAATTGTATCGCCCAGCGTTCAGCTAGATTAGGCCTATCGTTATGTATCAAAAGGAACGAATGGAAACGAGAGCTCCTTTCGATCGACTTCCGGCGTCACGATCGTTCGCCAGACGATCGAGCTCGTTAGCGGGCCGCGTAATTGATTTAATCGATAATTGAACGGTCTTTGTAGAAAGGGGCAAATTTTTTGGCTGGAACACGTTTTCGAGCCTCCAGTGATTTATTCCTCCTTGCTAAACGTGATTAAGAACGCCGTAAATCAAACTCGTCGCGAGACTCTTTCGAGGCGAGCTTCGGGAAGCATCAAATGTTTGAGAACGAATATTTGTTCACATATCAAGGACATAACTGTTTTCTTCCATCACGATCGCCAATTTTAAATAAATAGGTTGAATTATATAATTCCGTGTTAAAAAGCAAAAAGAACATCGTTTCTCCTATCCTTTGTCTTTTTGCTTTTTAACACGGAATTATATAATTTACATTGATTTTATCGATTTACGTGATATTATCATTTGTATAAAATTGGAACAGCTACAAACTATATTAGAATCTTTCAATGGTTTTCATGAAAGAATACAATTTACACATGAAACAGAAGGTGATTCAAAGTTGAACTTTCTTGACATTAGTATAATTAAAGTAGGAAACAAATTAAGAACCAATTGGTTGCATAAATCTACCCGGTAAACACGGAATTAAACTTGAACTATATAATTTACATTGATTAATTTTTACAGACGCAATTACATATTAATTAATTGGTTATCGATCGTAATTTATCTTTAATGATATACGATCATTTATGACAATAGAAAAGAAAGGGAACGAGGTGTTTCGTCCTCTTCGTCATCAATTACATATTCTTGAAAATGGTCTTAAGCTAGACCAGAAGTCTTCAGTTCTGGAAGAAGATAAAGACATATATTGGTGAAGTAAAATACTGGCATCTTAAAAACTTTCTTTTCGCGGATCTTGCGAGTGTCCAGAGATAATGGACATCGTTACCGGAGCAGCGTGTAGGATCGATGTCGAATCGAGGGAACGTGAAATGTGAACGCAAACGGGAACCGGTGTGGTGTGCCGGTTATCTATTCGGTCGATTCAAAGTGGCGGAAGCGAGTGCGGGGGTGAGCGGAAGGAGCCGGTTTTTCGAGAATGGCTGCCGTAGGTGTCGAAGGGACACGGGGCTCGAACGAGGCCGCAATTAGGCGGTCCCGGGGTCGACGAGGCACCGACGAGGTCGGGCATTATGCAAAGCAGATTTTAAATTTAGATGTGGCCCACCGTGCCCACACGGCTCTGCGCCCTTGTGGCACAGAGCTCTTCGACTACTTTGCAGTTTCGACTACAGAAGTAGGCATGGTCACACGGACGGCTGAAGACACGCGAGGGGAGCTTCCAGAGTGAAAGAGAGATGAGAGGAAAGGGAGAGAGCAAGACGGAGAGGCTTAGGGGGTGAGAGAGAGAAAGAAGGGGGGCGAGAGAGCGTGGGTCGCGCCGTGCTCGACAAATTAGCGCGTTTTAAATCCAATCCGAGGCGAAGGGGAGGGAATCGTCGGGGCGGATAGCAGAACGAGGGATACTCGTCGGGCTGTTTTGCATTTCTGGCTCGCGAGCGCGCGGGCGCCCAACATTTGAGGTGTAAAATATTAAATCCGGCCGCCTCCGCCATATCGCCTACGTCCTCCGAAAGAGGTGGAGGCGGCGGAATGGAAACGGTGCTTGGTTGACATGAGGGAGGGAAGCGGGGCTGCGAGACGAGGAGGTGCGAAGAGGGCTGTGTGAGATGGGGTCCGTTTGCTAGATGGCTGCTGGGTACAAGGGGGGCGGTTGGATACGCGCCTCGCCAGCAGGAGAGGGCGGCTGGGTGCTGCGGCGCGCACTCAGCGAGTTTACATTTAAATGTAAAAGTGCCGAGTGCTGCTACGCGAAAGCTGCTGTTTTGCATTCGAAAGCTCATGATTGCCTCTGAGCTTTGCTTTTGACGTCGGGCGTTTCTCGCTGTCGGGAGAGGACGATGCTCGTTCGCCCGCTTGCTCTCGTTCGCCTCGTTCCCCCGGATTCGCGGGAACCGTCGTTTCGGACGAACGGAAAGGAACACCGGGAAAAAATTTCGCGCAAACGGAATCGACGATTATCTCTCGTGACCGGGTCTCCTGCTTGCCTGATCGCTCACCGACGATGTCCTGAACGAGACTGATGTCTTCGTAATATTAACAGGATTGAATTTATTCTGATTCCACTTGAATAAGCTTCGAAAAGCTTGAAGCAATTCGGACAGGTTCTACATAATCCGGCAATATTTTCGGCTCGAAAAATAATACATTTTTAGTGAAATTTCAAAAAATATATTGCGACACAGCTGTGTAAAAATATCGCGGAATAAGAAATTATAGCATACGTACTTGCTGTGGCAAGAAAAATTTTTTTTTAACTGAAGAATGAGTTACAGAAAACTAAGTTTTTTCGTCTATTAATATTATCCATATTAATAATAATTATCTTGGGGGATTTTATGCATTTATCAGAAAAATGATAAACTGAAATTCAATATAGTAGACGTAAAATATACCATGACTGAAACTTGATGTGAAGCCTACATTAAAACAACAAACCGCAAGAATCAAGAGACATTGTAAACGGCTCTATAATATTATACTTGAGTAAATTCGAAAAATTTGAAACAATTCGGACAGGTTCTACATAATCCGGCAATATTTTCGGGTTTTTGCGAGCACATCCGGTTCGCTGAACATCGGGATACTTTTTCGAAGCGTTGGCCACGCGCGCATACAGGATTTATTTCCGGTGTCTAATCAATTCTGGGAAAACGGAACACGTCAGAGACGGGCTCGGCCCGCTGTTATTCTTCTAATATGTATGTTTCTTATGAGCGCCGGTAAAAGGGCTCCGTGCAATTTCCTATGATAGATCGAGTCCCGCGGACAAGTTCCATTACGGCCAGCCTCTGAATTATTGAGCTGGCAATTCCCCGGTGACACGCGGGACGCCCCGCGTACCAGTGTCAACGGGCTCGTTAAGCCTCCAAATCAGGTGAACTAACGCGTTAACAACTGTTCTCCCTGGATTCCTCGAAGAATTCGCACATTTTTCGC
>CM052338.1:19635120-19704898 GCA_028455595.1 Lasioglossum vierecki | reverse complement strand
AAATTACACGTACACGTTTTTCTTATGTACTGATAAATAAATAAATACACTTTTATACATCATCGGGTACTTTCTAGAATTAGAAGACAGCAATGAAATATATCACAAGCATCAATGTAACACGCCTTATTACAGACTTCATTGATGACAACCAATCATTATACAAAATAAAAACTCTACCCGAAAAAAATAAAAATTGATTTTCATTCTCGATATGTTGATTCGATCGAAAATAATATAATAAAATACCAAAATTCTTCTAATTTGTCGTTTGCTTTAAATTACACCTACACATTTTTCTTATGTACTGATAAATAAATAAATACACTTTTATACATCATCGGGTACTTTCTAATTAGAAGACAGCAACGAAATATATCAAAAGCGTCATTAACTGATCCCGGAAAAGTTGAAAAGCGTCGTGATTAATTCCCTTTCGAGCCAGTGAACATCGAACGGACTCTGATCCGTGGATCGTCGATTCCACGGAAGCTCCGCGATCGATGTAGACTCGTCAGCAATTAGCCGGTTCGAGTGGTGTTCGTTCTCGGGCAGAACGAGGCCGGACAATGAATTAGACACGGCCTCGTGATCCGGTAAAATCAGGCCCGAGGCCACATTATAATAATGCGAGATCTGTCGATCGGATGGAGTATCGAGGCGGACACTCGACACAGCTGTCCGGTTAGGAGAGACGCGTAGTGGCGGTGGCGGGCCCATTGTACCGAACCTAACCAACCGTAAACGCCGAAAATCTAATTGACGAAATTCAATTTCGCGTCGACAATGCCAACGGCCGCCGTGGATTATCGTGTCTCCGAGACTGCCGCGGCAGTTTTCGTGTATTACATCGGAATCGGGTCCAGCCGATCCCGCTGCTGACGATTCGACACGCGGCGAGGATTCGCCAGGTCGTTCGAATCGCGTTAATGGCGGCTCTGCTTCCGGAGGCCACACGTGCCGACAACGTGTTAAGCCGATCAGCACACCCCGAGACCTTTGAAACTCACGGATTAAATGCTTCACGCCGCTATCTCGCCCTGTACGCGGCCGCGTTTTCGACGATTTCCGCTCGACAACCGTCGATGCGTTTCAATAAACTCAGTCCTCCTACTGTCGGACCGTCCACGCTTTTCTGAAAACAGTAATGCCGAAATTTCAGGATCGAAATGTAATTTACAACAGTTTCTTCACGAATCTTTTCCAAAATATTTTTTTTTATTGGAAAATCTAATATGAAATTTATTTCAATATAAATTATATTATAAAAAATGTTATTATATTATGCATAATTATTTATTTTTTATTTTATATAATTATAGTATAAAAATTTGTTATTACAGAAAAAAACGAAATACACTACATACAAAACAGAATATAATAATTACAATATAGAATGTAGTTATTAGAGATACACAGATATTGTAATACAGTTTGTTCATTAATTTGAGCCTTTCCTCGTTGTACAATTGCATTGCCATAGAACATGGTTCAGCGATACATCACCCTCCCTGCAGCTACACTCAGAATTATCAATAAATCCAATGCGAGTCAGAGAAAAATCAAGACAATAGTTGAACGGGATAAGTGTAACTGTGAATATCCAACATATTCGTTCCTCGTTTCTGTTCAATATGATACCAACCAAGATACCATTCGGATTAAATTTATTATTCTTATTTATTATAGACGGGCAGAAGCCTTTTTTATATTAGTATTTACAAAGAAAATAAAAATTTACACGTTTGATGTACACGATATAAGTAACATCTCGGTCCCGAAACGATTCAAACGACTCGGCCTACGAAAGATAGCGGGAACAAGGATAAAATCGCTTGCCGAGGGTTGGAGAACCCTCAAGGATCGCGTAACAGAAAATGGCGAAAGTTTCCCAAGTGACCGTGTTAAAACAGCAGACCGATTGGAATGCCACGAAGAGCTTCGCTCGAGCAGGTTGCACGATTTGAATATTCCAGGCGGGCTAATTCGCGACCGACAAAAGATGTTATTCCCAAGCCCTTCTGTTCAACCCCACGGGGGAGAAGCGAAGTTTCCGGCCGCGACGGGCGTCTTGGTTAATCACTACAATTGATATTCCGCTGATATCACCGCACCGAGTAACGGAGTAACGCGGTAACGAAGTAACCCGATTAAAGGGAGCCTCTTATTGGCCCGCGCTCGCTCGTTCTCTTCAATCGAGTTACATGATTACCCCGAGGAGGACGAGGCGAGACGGGATAGAGGGGTTTTGGCTCCTTCGGTGACGCGAACGTCAGAGAAACTGGCGAAAACAGCTCTTACGATTGCTACCCGATCGATTTCTCTCAATTACGAACAACCGCTACGAACAATCACTCTTCCGGACTCGCTTTTCCAGCCGGCAGGTTCGCGTCGAATTCTTTTTCTACCTCTTACGATGGAAACGTTGCTGCTGTTTCTTCGATTGTAACTTGGAACTGATAGTCCTATCTATCATCGGATCGAATTTCATAATGATACATCTCGTGGTTCGTGTACAGTAACTGTTCATTGACTTTGTGTGCGTTTGAATGGCTGAGATTTTTTTGTTAAAAAATCGAGAGAATCTGAGATCGTTTTATTAAAAAAATATCAAGTGAAACACGAAATCAGACTCTTAACGCAACATATAATTTTCAGTTTGTTCTTCTGGCTTCGCTATTATTATTTATTATAGGCGGGCAGAAGCCCTATTTACATAAGTATATACAAAGAAAAGAAAAAAAAGAGAAAATACAAGACTACTTATCTAATAAGAAAGATGGGATTTGCGCACAAAGACAAAGAAAAAAAACAAAATAATACTGGTACAATCGATAGGTATTATCATATAATCTTGTGTAGTTGCATTTGAAAATTTTGCGGAGATTCATTGGATTAATTAATTCCGGTACGTAAAAATTGATTTGCGCAAGTAGAGAAAAACAATCAATATGATTATTAATTAAATTAAAAAGAAAGCTCTGGTCGGATATTATTCTTCGAGCAGATAATGGTTATAGGTTCATTGTAGTTATTAAAGAATGACATTGGATTAGTTAGTTTGTATGAACAAAACCTGAGAAATTTATGTTGCACTCTTTAGCAGCATGATTTCGTACTTAGAGCTTTTCAGAGACCGTATAATTGATGTATTCGTTACAATATTCTCTGCTATGAATATTTTTTTCGCTGTTTCAACGGAATGATCGTCGTCAGCCGATTTTAAACAATACACAGCCTTCTGTTCATCGACGTGACAACATTTTCATGCGAGGATCCTCCGCGGTGGCCGATAAATCCTGCTAATCTCGCCGTCCGGATTCTGAAAGGGAAAACCACCCCGGTGGGCCGGCGAGCGTATCGTGTTTTCGAATTTCCATCAAAATGGTGGAATCACCTTCTCCCCACTCCCCGATGAAAGGGCCGTGAATCGGCGTATTAGGCCGGCTGAATTATCGGAGAATCAAAATAATTCGATAGATGGGGTGCGCCCTTTACAAGAGGGGTGAGCATTTCTGCGCGCTGGGGTGCCAAAACATCCGCCGTTTCTAGGGGAAATATTGTCGGCCCGATCATCTCTCTCCCTGCGTCTCCTATGAAAACCATATTCGGTATTAACAACGAATTAACGCCGTCATGAAAGAAGACGACTCTGTCGTTTGAAGTGAAAGATTACATCGACAGGCTCCGATTACGTTTACAGGAGTAAAACCACCGCCGGAGAGACGGCGGTCAATAGTTCTGCGATCGAGTGTGGTCCTATTTATTCATTTGAGCTAATTTTTTGGGCGTGGAACTGCCTATTTGATTGTCTCGCCTTGCTTCGGGGCAGATTGATGCCGTGGCTTGGAAAATGCGGTCCAGACAGCTGCCAGAACAATCGAATCGACGTTATAAATGATTAGGACGAGATGATCATTGGCGTATGATAGTTCTGTTATTATAATTCCAAAACGTTCGAATTTTTCCACAACGGTTCAACTTTTTCCAGTTACCACGACCATTGAGTTAAAACAATTTATCTAGTTTCTAGACAGCGGATATCGTTATGTAGAATAGACATTGTTTACAAGAAACAGGAACATCGCACCTAGCTATTTCTGTCGTAAAAAAAGAATTTAAATTAGAATTAAAAAAAAGAGAATTTAAAAACACTTTTATATTATCTTCAACCTATTAAACATATTGAGAAAGAAAATAAAGTGTATCACTCCAGTTTGTTGCAATCCTGTTGGAAAATTTCTATTTTGCATAAAGATCCGCTGTCTAGTCATAAATATATAAAATCTGTAGAAAATCTTTTAAGAAATAATCCGAGGGCACCCAATTGGATAACGTTGGTCCTTCATCGAAATTACCATTGCTGTTGTTTCATCTTTTATAAAATTCTCAGTTGTGAGCTCGTTATGACACCCAGCATGGAAACTGGAAAACTGATCCAAGTCCGTAAAGGATAACGTCCAAGTAATACTGTCTAGTCATAAATATATAAAATCTGTAGAAAATATTCTTTTCAAGAAATAATCCGAGGGCACCCAATTGGATAACGTTGGTCCTTCATCAAAATTACCATTGCTGTTGATTTATTTTTCATAAAATTCTCAGTTGTGAGCTCGTTATGGCACCGAGCATCCCTGACGAGCATAGTTTCCAATCCTACTGGAAAAGTGATCCAAGTCCGTAACGAATAAAGTCCAAGTAACAGCGGAGTGAATTTCGTGGACGTTTCGAAGGAGATGGAAGGTGCATCGCGTTGTCATGCAGCCATCTTAATAAACGCGACGACAGAGAGCAGCCAGCTGAAAACGAGACGTATTTAAAATGCAGAAAGGCAAACGGTGGCGTGTCAAGAGCCGTCAGGTGGCCGGTCGAGAGCGGACAATGGCTCAATTCGGGGCGAAAATCCGCCGGCTAAATCTCCCATTCAAATGCGATCTCGATCCCCTGCGTCAAATGGGACCTAAGTAGCTACTTAGTTGCACATTTGGCTCGGAACTACCGCCAGCCCCCTCTACACAGTCCGATCCTGCGACGCGAAACGAGCCTGAATTCGCGATGCTATCTCCTCGAGATGAGAACGATGCACTACACTTTGATACCTGGCCGCTGAGCGTCACGCTAATCTCCTGCAAATTCGGCCGGCCTTATGTGCGGCTATTATATTACCTATAATATCGCGGTGTCTTTGCTACCGGAGACGCTGACCAAGTTCGCAACTTGCTAATGTGCAGATCGAGATCATTGATTGAAATATTTTCGGATATTATTGCCTACATTGTATTTAAATTGCTTAATTAAATTAATTATCTCGATGTACATCAAATATGAGAAGCATGGTAGCTCTTAAGCTAATGATGCTTTTAAAAGAATTACCCTTCGTATCTATAGGAGGTTTATTTAAATGTAGTTTATTAGCTGATCAGCTGGCCGGCCAGGTTTTTATAAAAATATATAATATATTTTATATAATAAATATAATAATACAATATTTACATATCAAATATAAAATAATGAACTGTCTACCTCTAACAAAAGTATTAGAACTTCTAATAATAAGTATTACCATACTTTTTAATGGATTTTTGTTACTTCGATCGTAATTATTAAGATAATAAATCAGAATGATTTTTAATGTTTCAAACAGCGTCAAATTTGTTCATTCTATACGTTACGAAAAGACAACCATTTATTTTTACATTAATATTTTCTTCGTACACGTTTAACCGCAGCATGTTTTCCGCAAAATGAAAATCGCAGTTCCAGTATCCACGAGAAGTTCAATGTTTTCATGAAAATGTTCATATTTTTCACAACAAGCGTGCACATGTAACACAACCAAGTTTCCCGACAGTCTATCAATAACCTTTGTACCGGTTTTCGTTCCGGCGACGCTTCACCGAAAAGTTTCGCGATCCCCAGGAGATCCGGGCGAATTGGTTGATTAAATCGGCATCAATTATCCCGAGAAATGTCTATTCCCTGGCATATAATTAGGAGCGATCGGCCCCCGGCTTGGCGGCAGGGTCCCTTGGTTAGCCGATACCGCACCAAACAGGATAATTAGTTTTAATTGCTCCCGGCGAAACTTATCCCTTCCCCGTTGACGCATTAAGACCAAAGTTGGACGGGCCACAGGAGGTTTAGGTTTCGCGAAGCGTGAGCAGGTAAGGTATACACGTACTACGTGACACGGTTGGTAAACCCGAAGCTGGCTTTGTTAAGCTCGGATTCTGAGTGCCTTTGATACGTGTACTTGCACGCTAACTAACCAACCTAAGCTATCCGCAACGGGCTCGAGTCTCGCGTACGTACGCGGATCCGAGAGCGTGTGCTGCTATGTCGACGACCAGGGGCGTCTCAATGCTGGTTCACTCTCGAAAACCAACAAATTTTCGTTCCACCCCACCCTGAGGAACTAAAAACAGTCGGTCTTCGACGATCGGAAGCTTCAACGTTAAACACGTTTCTCCTTTTATTTATTTTAACCCTTTGCTCTACAGTATCGTGTTAGTTTAATTAATTCTACATTAATTCCCTTTAAACAACTACAATTTGTGTTAGTTTAATTAATTCTATATTAATTTCCTTTAAACCGAGATGTGTGAAATTCTCTTTAGGTTTTGTCAATGTATAGTTATTGGAGAATATATACGATAGATGTAAATTTTCTACTTTTCTAGGAGATCACGAACCAGCAAAAACTTCTAATCACTGAAATCGTAAAATAAATCGTAGGGCAAGGGGTTAATGGATCAGGAATAGTATAGCACTATACTGAATGACGTCACGATTACATTGTAGACGAGTACACAGGATTTTCTGCATTTATGACAAAAACGCTCGTGTACGAAGGACGCCTCCGTTGGAATAAAAATGATTATTCTCAAGCAGATCATTTCGAAACGTTGAAGGTGAAGGGTTCCTTGTGAATCTTGTTCCTTGTAGATCCAAGTACTCCTTTTTTTAGTATGATGTAATGTTAGTCGCGGGGACCCGTCGGGGATCCTCCGTCCCTGGATTTCGCCTATGTTAGCTCCGTAACATCGTCTATACGGGTATGACCTACACGTGCACGATACATTTCCAACTGGGAATTGAATTTCCTTGGTAATTTTAATGCTATTGTGGCTGAAGGGACGTAGAGAGAAAGAGAGAGAGAGGAGAGACGGGAGAGAGAGACAGAGGGTAACAAACAGCCACAGAGCGAGCATCCCCTAACCACCTAGTAGACGCAAAATTTAGTTGGAGACGAATGCGATATCCTTGCCGTTCCCGCGTGGTTCTTCGCTCGAAACGGTTCCAGCGAGTGAAACGCGCCCCTTTGTCATCTGGTTACTCCGTAGAAATAGTTTGATGCTTGTCGATTTCTTTTTCCACGACTTTGATAAACGCGTGATCACGATTTACACGAACACGAGAGTTCTTTGAAGAGAATTTCTCTGGACTTTTGATGCGCGAGAATTGAACAAGAAGTAGCGCATCGATGGAGCTTTATTTCCGGTACTTTAGCGGAATCCGGAAAGCCGCTGGATACAAAGCCAAACCGCCATAACCACTTAAGGAAGCTTCGAACGATGTTGCTGGAGAATCTGCGCCACGTGCTAAGCGGATTTTCTCGCCACGAAGTGCTTCCCGTTATATCTTTATAAATGGAACCACTCGGTTCTGTATGGAAAACCGACACCCCCGTATCAGTCACGGGATTTACGAAATTATGCTGTTCTATCGTCGGTCGTCCAATTTTACCGAAAATTCGACTGAATGGCAGGAATTAATGTTTCTCGTAGCTGCTGGACATCTTGAGGAAGTGCGTAAAAATTTGTTGTTCTTCAATTTTCCTTTAAAATGAATGTGAAAGCTATTATCCTAATGAAATCGATACTGAAATGGCTATTATAAAGTGCGTTCTTCCAGCTTTAATTTGAGTCCTCGAACATGCGAGAATTCCCAGCGGAAATGCAATTTGGAATTGCTTTGAAATCATCCCTCAAGATTTAATTACCTTTCTCACACCTGTCGACTGGAAATTTTTGATTTTGTCTCACGATTTTGAACTCTTCTCGAAAGTAAAATGAATCGTACGTTTTTCCAGTGTTGATTTGAACCCTAAACAATTAGTCAAGTGACAAATAAGCCGGAAGGGATGATGGTGAAACCTAGGACAACGAAAATGTGAACATCTGAGGAACCAGAGTGTTAAATTTAATTTTTTTAGTATGAGAATGATTTTACTGAAGCTGCGCATCGAACCTATACAACAAATTGCTATAATTGTGGCTAATTACCATTTTTTAAATCCACGGGCTCTGAATACATTCCGCCATCTAGCGGTGAAACCTCGAAACTTGTAATGAGAAGAACTCGAGTACCGTCGGTATCAGAGCATGTTTTACAGATTCGGTAGTGCAGAATATTGCATATAAATTGCCTACTGTTGATAACTACCATTTGTCTTCCAATTTGTGCGTTTCATCACAGGTGGTGCGATAGTTGATTTCCAAGAAGATTCCTCTGTTGGTAACTTTTTGCCACAAACTTGAGCGTTCCGCCGCTAGGAGACTTGGCGGTATTTATAAATTTTACGCAACAGAAGACCCTGTCAAAGCGGCAAGAATCAGTTTCACGTATGTAATTATAATAATATAAAACATACTGAAATCGACGATCAGAAAAAAATCGACGGTATCTCATGAAATCAATAAAATTCAGTTTCCTTGGGTAGCGTATAAATGACTAGGCCATTACCGTGGATTTTCAAACTTACATTTATTTAAACAAATCAACATTGACCTCATATTTACGGGTTGTATACTGCATTTTGTAGCACAGGTAAATGCATCACTCTATTACGCAAGATTTATGTGTCCTGCAACGCGTGGCATCGTCCTTTTGGGATTTGTTCGACGAAAATCAAATACATCGGGGACGGGGGAGACTGAGTATCGACAGTACTCTAATTGGGACTAGAGAAATTCGACTAGAAAAGAAAAATCGGCGGTTCGTCTTCCTCGCACGATAATGATTATAATGATAATGAATAGTGATAATAATGATCGTAATAAATAGTATGCAATAGCAATGATCGCGGTAATAATTCTAATAATACTCGCGGTTACATTATATAGTCCTCGCAATAGTAATAAACAAGATGATAATAATAATAATAATAATAATCATAATAATAATTCAATAGCAATAATAAAAAGCATAACGTAACAATAATCAGGGACATAAATAACAAATCGATCACATTCGAATACAGTACACACTACGAACCATCGTGAGTTGGTTCACGTCGTCGCTTCGCATCTTAATTCTCCATCGCTCCTCTCTTATCATCATTTTTTTGTTCATTTAATGATTTTATCGTTATATACGTACTGATCACGGTCACTCGATCTCTCGATTACATGATACATGGAATGAGACTGCTAATTATTCAACACGAAGGCTCCTAAAATCATTCTTCTGTACCGCGAAACGAATGTTTTCCTCGGGATTAAAGTACTTATTAATTACAATCGTCGGGTGTGTGTATGTATGTATACGTGTGGCTGCGTGTACGTTTCTCTTCTGTATGGCTGTACGAACGTGTATACAATACATGTATGTATAATATGTATAATGTATATATTTATATATTCATGTTCCTCTGTCCACGTTCCATTGTGTTCGTGTACATGATCGGTGTGTGACCCGGGTGTTTTTTCTTTAATTATATACTTTGGCTTCGTCTGTCCACTGTGTTGACTCTTCTTCTCGCTCTCTCTCTCACACATACATTATACATACACTCGCACCCCTCCCACACACACACTTTCTCTCACTCACTCACACCCCTCGTTCACTCACGGTTTCGTTAAACGCTAATGGCAGCACAGATACAATGTATTTTTTTCATTTTTCATTTTTACAGCGTTTTCAACGTGCCCGAGTCTGACCCCATAAACAGAAGCAACGTGTTCCCCTGCGAATCACTTTTGTCTCGGTCCGAGAGCCGGTCACGTGATCGATGAATCATGTTTGCCATCGGCTATGTATAGTGATTTTTATACAGTGCGCGCGAACGAGGCGCCGGAATCAATGAATTACTGTACGCACTACGAAGGAAAGAACCTATATAGTTTTACGATCTTTTACATATTTAACGTCCTCGCGTACGCTCGAGAACAAAACGAATCGTTATGCGGCGCGCTATTATAGTACATCTGTTTCGCCTTACGAACACGGCTTTCGTTCCTCGCTCGAATCAGCCCCCGGAAAGGCGAACCCGATTCTTCCTCGCTGTATTCACTCTGCTCGCTGGCGTTTCGCAGATTATTCAACGCTTATACAGAGCGATTCCGCTCGGAACGAGATCAACAAGGTTCCATTCTACGCGTAGCTTTCGGCTGACTCGTTCTGCGAAGAAAAGCGCTGCCGGAGACCGATCGATTCGCCATCGAGAACAGTCCCCAGCGAATAATAGCCTTTTCAAAGATGCAGAACGGCTTGCGAGGGTGAATAGCGGACCACCGGGACCGGAAACGAGCGCGACGATGCACCGCTTCGATGGAAAACGCGTCCGTTCCTTAACGCGTCGATCGTCGCCGTCCATGAAAATCTAGGAATATCCTAATCTCGTCGTAATCATTCCCTCGCCAATGAATTTCTCATCGCTGGACCATGGATCGCTCTGCGAAATGAAGGAGCCTAACAACTTTCTCTTCAATCGTTTGAACGAAGTGGGAACAAATTGTAAAATTTTGCGGCTCCGTTTTCGTTATGAACGCATCGAATCCATCAATCCAGTAATAAATTGTACAAAACTCAAACGAATGCTGCACGAGTATTCAGATTCCTCTGTCTGATTTCAGGAAGAATGCAGTATTATCTCGAATGTTTTATTATTCTCAACGAAAATTCTACCGTGCGGACATTTGGAAAATGTATAATAGCATATAAAAACAGTAAGTCATTGTAAATAGATAATCCTGTTTGATCTTTCTCGTGCAGCCTCCGATGAAAAATCGAGGAAAGCTTACTGTACGATAAATGTATCGCGGCGATCGACGCGCCAACGCGTACACGCGTCTGATCTCGAGAAACTTCGATCGATGGAGGATCACGCGTGGAGTGTGCTGTGCACCGCTGGCGTTCGAACTATAAACAATAAATGCAACAACAGCCTTTGTCTCGGTAAGTATTTCGCGAGCTAATATCGCGCGATTAACCTTTTTTAAACGCTAGAATAGAAACGAATTCGATGGAAAGAAGAGAGCTCCTACGTCTAGAACGAATCCATTGTCTGGATCACCGAGGAGGAGATTATACATGCATTGCCACGTGTGTTTGTATCTCGTGTGCACGCGGGTGTGTCTCTGTACGTGTATGACTAGAACGAGGGTGGAACAGAGTCGCTGGGAAAAGGAGCCTTCGGGGGAGGGGGAGAAGTAAAATCGGTGGCTTCGAAGCGCACGATATACTCGAACGATTTACCCTAGTTAATTAACCCTAAGTCGTCGAACGAAGAAGAATGTTTACGCGCGCGTTCAACTCCGTTCATCTTTCTCGAGATCAAACGCAAGCCGCAGCTCGAAAGAAAGTCACGGGCCTCCCGAAGATAGAAATCGCCAACTAATCGAATACATTATATCTCGGAAATTGCAACTAATGGAGCAACTAATTATTAGCAGGCTGCCGCCCTTCTTCCCCCCATCCTAACGATGCTTACAAATACCTAAGCGAGAATTTCGCGTATCCTATGACAACGGTGAAATCAGGCGCGCTCGGTAAATTCTCTTTTAGAATTCGCGATCTCTTCTTCGCATTTCTGTTTGTCGCTCTCTCGGTCAGTTCAGTTCTCGTCACACACACACGCACTTCATAGAAAATAGTCGCAAGCACGAGGTCGCGCGGAACACGCCGAGGAAACGTAAAAGAAGCTCTTTCTCTCTTCAGCTCGATTTCCAATTGTACCTTCGTTCTTCGGCTTTCTCTCTTGCACCCGCGATTCTTGCGCAAACTCGTCGTCGACGTTTCACCACAGTTTCGTTCTCGATTCGCTACTACTATCATTTGCACTCATTCTTTCTCTCACTCTCTGGCACGCTTTCCCGTTCTCGCTCTCTCACTCTTTCACGTTTCTTTTTCTTTAGAAAATAATTTCTATCTCTGTGAGTTTTTCCTCCGTCACGCCCACACCCCCCCTTATTTTTGTAATTTTTCCCCTTTGTTAACGAACCAAATCCGGAAGACTGAACGCTCTCGCCTGGCCCCGGAAGTTCTGCGGCTTGACGCGACGGAACTTCCGGCTCTGCGACGAGCTTGAAACGGTCCTAAAGAGTTTCGAACTGTTACAGGACGGTTCTGAAGGAGCTTTGATCTTGCATTATTGGTACAAGAAATTAAACATTTTGCAATTGTTATCTATCCCTGTTTCCTTTTATCTCGATCGACAATTGTTAATGAATAAATTGATATTTTCGGCGCACAGATTCGATCCTATGTTACTGAGCAGTTTCGCAAATTAATATAACTTTTTTCAACGTTTCGGTTTAGTTTAAGACGTTGTCATTTTATTGGTTCTAGAATTGTTTTCTGTACGAACACTGAATATACTGATCATCAAAAGTGTGTTACCTTTAATGAAAACGTATTAAAACGAGTATTAAAACATGTAAGTCAATAATGAAAACTGTTCAATCATTCTCTTATCTTTTAAGTGAACTGCAACATTCAGTTAAATAAAAATTATGAATGAACTACAATATTAAATTGAATAAAAATCGTTGACAATCAAGACTGCTAAAAGATCACGTAAAGTCAACGCCCCAATAATCAAAACTAATAATTCATCCACATCATGTAGAATGTCACTGACTGCAAGTAAGAGAAAGAATCGATGTAACCTTTGTTAAAATGAATATTTTATTTAGCACCTTGTTGCACTGCGATAAATTCATAATGTCAACAATCTAGTGACACCAATTGCACAAAAATTAACAGGAGGATCACTTCTGTTAACCAACACAGTACCAAAACAGATACCAGTTGAAAATATCAGTTCTTCTTAACAGCGAGTCATCGTAAAGCTCCCTCGCAACCATTTCCACAATTACAATCGATAATTATAACAGTTCCCAAGCCCAGCTAGTGGTCCGCGCGTTCGTCACAGGATTTTCTTGCGTTTCTCATAATTGTTACGATCTCGTTTCGAATAATCGCGACGTCGTCGTCTTCTCGTTCAGTAGAATGCGAGGGGTCGATTATCGGCGCGGACATCGAGAACCCTCGAAGACAAGCGAGCTTTTCCGGAAAGAGAGATCTCTGGAGTTTGATCTTGCCTTCAGCAGAGATCTTCCATGAGGATCGACGTCCGCCTCGCGACTTCCGTTCACACCCTACCGTACCGTTTCTTATTAAAAATATGTACAAAATCTGCGGCGACGATGCTTGTTCGCGAACGATTTCCACTTCCGCCTCGCACCTAAATTTTACTTTCCTCGCCGAAGCGACGCGCGTGTGGTTTCCTGGGGCAGAAAGATCGATTTGTGTGTGTTGTATGTGTGTGCTGTGTGAAGCGTGCTCGTGTATGCTGTGTGGGAAGAATAGCGGGTGTTAAACAATCGAAATGGAGAACGCGGTATCGACAGTGGCTTCCTCTCCGCGAGGAGAAGCGGAAGTAACGGGAGTAATATCAAAAATCTAGAAACGATCGAGTGTGTTATCGCGAAGTTTGAGAAGCTGGTGATCGTAGACGAGGGACTATCATTTTTAAAGATCGTCCAACAGAGAATCGCCACCGATCCCCAACTGCTCAAACCACGGAAACACGGTATGTATGCACATGTGTGTATGTAGATTATGTACGCGTAAGTATACAGTACTCGAAAATCCGACGAACAGTACAAAATCGTCGTAAACGCTTGGAAACTTATCGGAGCTGTAGCGAGCGGGCCGGAAAACTGAAACTAGACAGGCAGACAGACAGAGACAGTCAATTGAAAAGTCGCTACTGAAAAATTGCTCGCGAATTCGGCAAACGAGCATTCTCTCTCTCTCACTCTCGTTCTCACTTTCATGTAACGATTCACCTGGATACTCGCGTAACCTGTCGCTTAAACCTTAGTACCCCATTCTTAACTGGCTATTCGATCAGCTATAATGTAATATCCCTAATTAATATTGCACGCGCCGGCACACGAGGACCGCCAATCATCGCTGCTTAGAAAGCAGCGCTATAGCAGTCCTCTTTTCGATCACGAATCAAACTTAATTTATGCGTATGCACGGGACCCCCGGGATCGATCCTCGTACCTAAGCCTAATCGATACCTAGGATCAATGTATAGCGATATCGGAAGTCTCCAAGTTTTGCGAGTGTGCCTTGGTATCAGGACTGTCATGCTTTCTGTTCCTGTGGCCGTTAATCGTATTTGATTTCACAGTATTCACTACTTGATTCTCTTCTTGCTCTTCTTCCATTTTAGCACTGCGGTCTGCTCTTTCGAAAGAAGATGTCGGCTCTTGATCGCGTATTTGCGGTTTCACGTTTAACAAGTGTTTGCACGCTTCCTCCACCCTCCGTCTTGTGAGAATCATTTTCGATACCCACAGTATTCGATGTCGAGTCTCCTTTTGCTATTTTTCTCTTTCTTCTTCTGCTTCCTCCCTGTCTTCCCGAAAGTCCAGTTCTTTTTGCTCTTCCTCGGTGCACAGTTTAGCACTACCATGATCTGTTTCCTCGAAAAGGGACGCCTGGAATACGTTCATAATCGTGACAGTTCCCCAGTACAATCTTGTCGCAACAGTGGCAACACAGAAATGAAGTAATGGATGTCTTCCTTCCAAAAAATAATCAGACCGAGTTCTGGTACGCGTTCGCAACTAGTGTTTGTGACATGACCAACGTCTTCTTTCGAAAAACCGAGCCAAGTGTGATTAGTACTTTCGAATAATTACCTGGGTATCGAATCGCTTGATCAGACGAATGTCCGTTGTATCTCGTGGATCGTTCCCGTGGTAGAGCCCCGACGAAACAGAAAGGAATCGTAGCGAAGGTGTCCACCTCTCACCGAACGAACTTTGGTTTTCCACCAGGTCCTTGGACCGCGGGACGTCGATCATCATCCATTTAGCGAATTTCTTTCACGCCGTTCCTTTCTCTTCCTTTCCTCGTCGTCGTTTAAACGACGACCGGGCGATCGCTGCCCGATCCGCGGCTCTTCGTTCGATCTTCATTGCGACGAAGAGCCGCAGATCGAGCAGCTGCTCCTCAGCTAGCTCCGCACGCACACGGTGTTCTTATATCAGCTACGCTTAACAACTAAGCTCGTAATTATTACCGTTAAGTCGGTGTACCTTTAAGTCGAGTATTACATGTTCTGTACGTAATCGGCAATCGTAATCGATTGAAACGGCGCCACGAAAACTCACCGGCAGCTGCTCGTCGACGGAGCGACGAGCTGTACTAATCGGTGCTCAATAGTGTCGCCGAAGGAAGTTCACTGCCGAACGATAAATACCGGCTGTCGCCTAAAGGTTCGCCGGTTCGCTCGAACAAGAATGTTCAGAGTAGATCCCTTGACCCTGCCATAATTTCCTCGTTCCACCGAGCCGGGATCCTCGTTCGATCCTGCTCACTCAGATTCCATCCGTTCGTCCATCGGTCTTCCTGATCTCCCGTGATCACCTCGGTTCGCTCTCCCATGGATCCACGCGGGTGGCGGTTGGTGTACGATGCCCTCCCGCTCTCTCTCTCTCGTTCCTTCACGATCCTCGCTTCGCGCACGCGTGTGTATTGTGTGCAATTTAGACAAAGCGAATACAGACGCAAAAATATACATTGTTACGGTTCTCGCGATCGCCCGGCCGCGGAACGCGTTTGTTCGTGCTGGTTGTTGTTGTTCGCTTGTCGACGTCGGTTCCTAAAATCTCGGAAAACACGGTACAAAATCATCTAAGCGAGCTAACTACGCCCCCTCTTTTCCCCCGTCCCCTCCTTCCCCGCTCGTCGCGACGCGCCGGTAGGTGGGGAAACGAATTGTACAAAATAACTTCCGTCGCTCTCTCCTTCTCTCTCTCTCCCCCCTCTCTCTCTCTCTCGATTATCGAGTACCGTCAATGTTTCAGCCCCCAAGAAAACGATCTTTAAACCGTCGTCACGTACTCCCTCAGTTCGGTGGCCTGGCGAACCAGACCTTGTTCTTTGGCGTACCACGGGTCATCGTATCGGGGAGCCTCCTCGCTCCTCGCCCTATGGGGTGCGCGAGGACGCTCCCGTGACCTTTGGGGCACCTCCTCGCTCAGCGACCTCTTGCCGATACCGCTAGCGACCGGCACCTCCAGCAACGCCTTCGATCTAGTCAGCTGCGGCCTCTGCCTCTTCGGATCTTCGCTGGCTGCCCGGATGATCACCGTCGGCGGCTCCCGACGATCTCTGGTCTCCTCGACGGCGATCGAAGGCGGCGGTAACTGCGGCGGATGATGACTGCTCTCCGACCTGGCCCGGAACGGCTTCTTCTTCGACAGTCCACGGATCTTCGACAAGCTCTTCCTCTGCTGCTGCGGAGGCTGCGGCTGTAGTTGCGGCGAGTACTGCTGTTGGGACCGCTGCCTCTTCACCGGTGAAGCTGGAACTAGAGGCGACCAAATGGGTGTGGACAGTTCGACCGGAGACTGTACACGAGGCGGCGTTCTTTCCGGCGACTCATCCTTCCACCCACCTTGATATATTGGGAACGCGGACACCTGGTTCAGGATACGCCAGCGGAAATCTTCGTCGTCGCTCCGACAGGGTGTTGCTTCCGGAGGCGGGTGATGCGTTGGCGTCACGTTGTGGAACGGCGACCAGGACTTGTTCTCCTCCGGCTCCTGCACCGCGAAGCTACCACCCCCTCCTGCTCCTTCGTCCTCCGCTGGTGGCGGTGAGCCGTCGTACGGAGTCCACTTGATCTCGCTGATGTGCTTCGTCGGTTCCCGCTTCTTCACACCGATTGTCGGCAACGGAGAGTCGTTCTCGTACGGCGCCCACTTCGCGCTGGTGATCATCACCTCCGGGGAGATCAGCCGACGAACGATCCTGTTCTCTAGCTTGTTGATCTGCCGCGGGTCCGGTTCCGGGGACATGCTCCTGCGGATGCTGTACTTCGGCCGTTCCTTCAGGCTCTTGGATTTGAAACCTTCGGTAGACTCCTGGCTCCTCCAACGTGGCTTCTTCTCCTCCACCGGCAGCGAAAAGTGCGGCTTCAACGCCCATCTTGGCCGAGCTTTCTTGCCTTCCTCTGGACTTGCTACCTTCTCCTTCGCGCCCCATTTTCTCGATGACTGACTGTCCACTCTCGCCTGCGATCGCTCCAGCTTCGGTCGGTCTCTGCGCATTGGTCTGGGGTCCTCGCTCGCGTGCTTCTTCAGCTCCGGTCTCTCTGGAATCGGCGCAGCGGCTGCAGCTGGCTGCTCATCGGGTCGCTCGACGTTCAGCGACGTGGAGTAGTAGAGTTTCTTTCTTTCCGGCTCCAGAAGCAAAGCTGAAGGAGGAGGAAGAGGCTTTTCTGGCTCCTTCACCTTTGGCTCCCTTGGCTCTAGTAATTCCCTTGGTACCCTCGGCTCTCTTGGCTCCCTTGGCTCTATCACAGGCGGTGGCAGAGGCGGAGTCAAAGCTGGCGCCGGGGTTGGTGACGGTGTTCTGGTTGGTACTAAAGCAGGAGCTGGCGGCGATGGAGACAGGGTCTTCGATTTCGGACAGGTACACCTGGGCTTCGGGTTAGGAAGCACTTCCGGCACCTGTAGGAACCTCGCCTCTCTAGCCATACGGGTATCGTCGCTGCTGTGCTTTCGCAGGTCGTGCATCGGCGGCTGCAGATAGTCGACTTTCACCGACCACTTGTCCGTCTCCGCGCTGTGATGTTTTCGTAGATCGCCCCGCTGGATGTCGTGCGGCTTCTTCTCCTCGGGCGTGAGGCTGTGGTAGCTGCATTTCGTTTTCTTCGCCAGGTCGAGGTCGGTGTGCGATGTGTGCAGCTCCCAACGGAATTCGGTGTCCTCCGTGGTACTTTTCTTCAGGTCCCAGATCGCGTCGTCCGGCGACAGAAAACTGCTGTCCACCCATCTGGAGTCGGTGCTCCGGTACTTTCTCAGATCGCCGCGTTCCCTCTCGGCTGGCCGAGGTGCCTCGACGACGTCGCAGCTGCATGTCCTCTGGGTCGGCGTCCTCTGCGACTCGAGCGGCGCCGGCTCGATCGCATCCAGATCCTCGATCGTATACGAGATCTCTATGCGACGCTTATTCCCGCAGGACGGACACCGTCCGACCGGTTCTCCTTCGTCCCGGCTCGATCGGTGATGGTGGTGATGGTGATGATGGTGATGATGTTGTTGTTGCGGCTGGGCTGGCGGCGGCTGCGACTGCTGCGGCTGCGGCTGAGACTGCTGTCGGTGCAACGTCGAGGTCGAGGTCGATGCGGTGGGGTCAAGCTGCGAGGGCAGATCCTCCTCGTCGTGACGGCCGTCGTCAGAGTGTCGTGACGTCGCAGCCGTGCCTGACGATGCGCACCAGCAGGTGTGTGTAGCTCCGTCAAGCCGCCTTGGTGGGTACCGCGACTCCGGAGACGACGAGGCTCCGCTCGAGGCCGCTGCCAGGCAGACTACTTCGGCTCCCGGTGCCACAGGCCTACAAACACAAACGTTTCATTCTTTGCCACACTCGAAGAGATCGTTGTTCACATTAAGCAGTACAATTAAGTTGTAGATTAAGATAATTATTGTTATATGTTGTTACGGTCATCATTCTGAACAACTTTTTCCTACACAAAAAATTATTGCTAATACTTTATTGAATTTTTCGAATTTCTGCACGCTCTGCACGAGATGAGAGAGAAAACAGAGTCTCATTCTGGTCATACATATATAGGGTGAGCTTTCAATTTTTAACCATAACTCATTCTGATCGCATAATTTTTGCCAAAATTTCAAATAAAACCTAACCTAATCTAACCACAACTCATTCTATTCGTATAATTTTTTCCTTAGTAGTTCAAATTCCGGATTACAGCTACAATGCAAAAACTATGCGATCGGAATGAGTTGTGGTTAGGTCGTAGAGAAGGCGGAGAGGGTCGGCCATCAGGGGCGGTAACGTGTATAGGGAAAAGTTGTTCAGAATGACGACCTTGACAACATGTTTCAAGGTCAATTAAATCGGTGAGAAGGCCCTCAAAGTAGATAATTACCTCGATTAAAATTCAAGATTAATATACACAGTTTGCGAATAGCCAGTGTGAACGGGGAACAAACAAACAAGAGGGATGGCGGTACCTTCAGCTCGGTGAAGATTTCGGTGAAGAATCCAGGCTCGCTGTTGATTCGCAGCATCTCGGCGCTCAATCGGTTCACGATCAGCAAGCACCTGTCCCAGAACTTGTCTTTGCTGTCCTCGACGAGGAACGGCTTCAACGGGTAGCTAATCTCGTTGCCCATGTAGCTGTAGCTCAGGTACAGACACGTCAACACGGTCGCCTGAAGCTCTCTTTCGGAAGCCTCGTCACCGTCGACCAGCTCTCTCACCAGCATATAGACGAACACAACGTTGGCAGGATTCATGAACGCGACGTCCTGTTAACAGGTTCGTACACCGTTAGAATACAATCAGAGTACTATAGAATATATTCGTTGTCCACTTTCTCTATTCTTATCCTTCGCACTCGAAACTGCTTTGCCGAATGTCATTGATATAGAAAATTATCAAACTATTATAGA
Organism: Lasioglossum vierecki; assembly: GCA_028455595.1. Lineage (NCBI taxonomy): Eukaryota > Metazoa > Arthropoda > Insecta > Hymenoptera > Halictidae > Lasioglossum > Lasioglossum vierecki. The sequence goes on along the minus strand of CM052338.1, from coordinate 19,685,165 downwards.
AGATCAGAATATCTGTGGATTCGATCACATCGCACTTTCAGCAAGTTTATTAAATAAAAACAGTGATGGAAAAATTGTTTCGAGTGCAAAGAGTGAAAAGACTTTTAAAAAATTTTTAGCATTAAAGTGTTAAATATAAAACATCAACAGCGAAACGACCTAGAAGCCGATGGAACGAGGAACTCAGCACCCCTAAAATTCCCTGGGAATTCTATTAATTCGATATCTGAAGAACGCGAATATCTCAACAATCTGAGCCAGTCAACTTATTACATCTCGATGGCCACAGACCCAACCCTGTCGAATATAAAATTGAATTCCTTGGTACAAGGGATGACAAACATGTGATGCACATTCCTAGCACGAGGCAGGGAGTCGCGTGTAGTATTCTCGAGGCGGACGCGTTCAGGTGAATCGAAGTGCTTCTTCTTGTCTAACAGAGCTAACAGCGAGGGATGATTCACGCGTGGTATCGCGTTACGTGCCACGCTTGCGAAATTGGAATCGGCATTGTCGGTCGCGGTCGATGCATCGATTGCAGCGGGTCTTCCTTTCATTGGAAACCCACTCACTCTCTCTCTCTCTCTCCCTGTCTCTCTCTCCTTTACTCTCTTTTACTCTGACGTCCTTTCACCGTCGCGGTCGAATTCACTCGCCGTGAAAACTGGGAAATTTCTATCTCCACTCGACACCCGTGCTGTATCGCGTAGGTGCTCTCGTCATACCAAGCCTGAACAATAGCGCGTGTCCTCGAGAAGTCCAGTCGATCAGTTAGGCTGCGGTTATTGTGGATTTCCGATCAAATGTGACACTGTGCTGGGGATAATTATAGACTGCTTCTTCTGGCCTGTTTCTTTCAGAGCTTTGAGAATCGTCCGATCGAGACTGGCTCAAAGTGGGTTTAAGATAGCGTTTGGTTTAATTACAGCTAAATTTAATTATTCTAAAAATGGACAGATGTGCTGGATATTTATTAAAATGATTGAAGAATAATGTGAATGTAGATTCTATAGCTTGAAATGAATGCAGACAATTTTTATTCTTCTGCTATTTCTTTCAGAGCTTTGAGAATCGTCCGATCGAGACTGGCTCAAAGTGGGTTTAAGATGCGTTCGGTTTAATTACAACTAAATTTAATTATTCTAAAAATGTACAGATGTGCTGGATGTTTATTAGAATGATTGAAAAATAATGTAAATGTATAATCTATAGCTTGAAATGAATGCAGACAATTTTTATTCTTCTGCTGTTTCTTTCAGAGCTTTGAGAATCGTCCGATCGAGACTGGCTCAAAGTGGGTTTAAGATAGCGTTTGGTTTAATTACAGCTAAATTTAATTATTCTAAAAATGTACAGATGTGCTGGATATTTATTAAAAGATTGAAGAATAATGTAAATGTAGATTCTATAGCTTGAAATGAATGCAGACAATTTTTATTCTTCTGCTGTTTCTTTCAGAGCTTTCAGAATCGTCCGATCGAGACTAGCTCAAAGTGAGTTCAAGATAGCGTTTGGTTTAATTACAGATAAATTTAATTATTCTAAAAATGTACAGATGTGCTGGATGTTTATTAGAATGATTGAAAAATAATGTAAATGTAGATTCTATAGCTTGAAATGAATGCAGACAATTTTTATTTTACATAAAATTTTGAACGATGTCAAGGAATTTAATCATGGCCGGACACAAGATGAAGTCCTCTTTACAAAGAATTTTGAATGAGATCTTCACGAAATCTGCTTCGAAAGATAAATTAACAAATAATTGTACGGAATTTTGTGATCGATTAATTCATACGTTGGCTCTCACTTTTCATTTGTTTCTCATGGTGTAAAATCGTCGCCGCCGAAGAACAAGTTAGGGTAATGAAAGTAGAGGATTCAGAATGTTGTACAACTCTTCTTCACGAGGATACGGCATTTAACAGTATTGTCCTCAATATTAATTGATCATTTACCCGTTCGAAATCATTTATCTCGGTAATTGGGGAGTGACCCGGTTGGAATCGGGGCAAGATTGAAATCGGAAGGTCACTGTAAGAAAACTCCGAAGCGATACAAAAGGATCCGCGAGCGAGAGGTGTTGTTCGATTCCCATGTCCGACACCTGTCTCCGTGCTCCAGAAACCGAGTCGTCCGAGTCATTAGCGAATTAGAACACGCCCCGGAAGAACTACTAAATAAGTATCAAATGAACAATTTTTAATTTTATTTTAAGGCATCAAAATTTAAAGAATTATAAAATTATGTATTAGGATTTACGTCGCCCAATACACTCTTTCGTAAATTGAACAGTTAGGAAGCCACGATTGGCAAGAATATTCCGGAATATTCCTCGAAAGAGGATAATGCTTGTTTCTGTATGTAAAAGTCGCTTAGATAACAAAACACTGCGTTCAGATACGCAAAGGAGATCCAACCTTTAATGCGAGGACAAAAGCACTCCGACTGATGCATGCAGCCCCCGTTGCATTTCATCTACTTATCCCTGTGTGCACAGACAATTCGCACGTGCACGGTGCGCGCCCTATTCGATTGCTCGCAGGTGCGCGTGTACGATTCAACTGGGTCGAACCTGCGAATCGAGTTTTGCGAGTAATGAATTTAGTTTCGAACACACCTGTGTCTTGTGCGGCGATTTATCTCCGATTAATTTACTCTGGTTGTTTAATCGTTCTTTGGTAAATTCGGGGTAAATTTATTATTATAATTTATTATAATAATAAGCATTTATGATACAAAATTAGTCGTTTACATTTAGTGAAAGTATTCAAGTATTTAAATAAAATCAACAGGATTATCTGCAGCCTGCTAAAACGATTAAAAGAACTGTCCATGTATCACTATTAATAATTTGAAAAATTCGAAGCACGTGCTGCGTCGAGATGATGATCTCTCGAGGTGATTATTAGGCCAGTAGATTATCGAGCTTTTTTTAGACACAATACAGTGGTTAAGAACGGCCTATTGTTATTAATAGACTTCCGGTAGCTGTACCATGAATATTGCAAAGCTGTTACTTAGTCGACGCGGTTTCCAAACGACGTCGACGCCAATGGATGACGCACTTAACCCTTACGCTGGCAACCCGGCACTCAGGCATCCATTACTGTACTTCTTTCGACCTTTTAGTCGAGTGACTTTTCAATTATGAACGCTTTCAGAGACGTGACTCGAGACAAACTAATATACGTCGGAAATGTTAATGCCTACATTTACGTTGATGCTTAAACATTGCTTATAGTCCAGTCGCCAGGTAATTTTACCTGGAAAGTATTTCGAAATTAATGAAATTTTGACACGTTATTTAGGGGTATTCTGGAGTATCGAGTCTGAGTTTTCGACATCGAGGACCCTGTGCTAACTTGGGGAGGGGGAAAAAACCACGATTTTTATTATCTTGTATTTTTGTTTTTCATTTTTGGAATACTTTCCAGGTAGACGCCTTTTTTCGACCTGCCGACTGGGCTATTACACAAACGGCAGGAATTTTATTACGTCCGAAAGTAAAAGCACGAATAAAAATTTTATATTATATTTTGAAAAAAAATGAAAAGCATTATGGAACCCATTGCGTCGAGCACCCTAACAAGCGTCAAAAAAGAACCCGGATCGACCGAACCGGTTCCGAAAGCGACGGCTTTGATCCGTCGAGCGATCTCTCCTCGAAACGTCGTCTAATTACAACAACTGCTTTTATGATAATTAAAACGCACGGTGTTTGATCACAGGCGAACCTTTTCCTGAGCTGAAAGGGATGGGGTTGTCACGGTGGCGATTGTCTTTCACATGTGGGTGCATTAACGGCGAGGTCCCACATTGACCCGGGAGGATCGATGCTGCCGATACGTTTTCCAGCCTCGCAGAAATTTTGCCAACCGCCGCCGTCACCGCTGCCGGATTGTTGCATGTGCACGCCCGTTACGTCCTCCCTCGTTAACGCATTCCTCTTTTTTTCTTTCGCGCGCGCATTACACGGTGTAAAGCGTTCGCTCGCATGAACGCCTCCAGGAACATGTCCAGGAATACATCTAGGGACGTCGACACTTGCTGGCGATGGGACCGATAAAGAACGGATAAAAGAGAGACAGAGATGGATTGATGACGCAGGAAACAGTCCAATTTATTCGAGATTACCGTGAATTATTACCACGGTTTTATTTGCTCGCTTTCTTGTTTGTTTGTTGGTCTGTCTGTTCGGTGAGAAATTCTGCAATTGATTTTAAACTAACTTCTCGATGAATAATTAAAAAAAAATAATTAAAATTTTTTTTTAAAAGTCTATCTCGTTTTAAATCTTACAAGTATTTTCATCGCAATTCAAAATTCACAATTCGATAATTGTCACCAGTCTGTACCAGGTTAGGAATCAGTATGCAACTAGGAAAAATTATTGTATACTTGTCAATCCGTTATTAAAAACGTGGTATTTTAAAAAAATTTTATTTGTACCCCATATTTTGAGTTCAGATCAGAGATTCAGAATTGTGGAACGCTCTGATAGATTTTATTTAATCCTTTGACCGTGGAAGGCGTTTGTTGACGCCCTCGTGGGGTTATTAATGTACGTGAGAGGCGTATGAAGGTGTGAGAAATTTTCTTAGACTGGTATATTTCTTTTCTGTTGGTTTCCTTCTGTGCACCGATTTGCGAGAAAGAAACCTGGACAGAATTAAGCGCGCGGCTCGATTGAATACGCATCGTGACGTGTTTACAGCTTCGAACCCAATTAAAATGTTCTCTTCAGCGAATTCAGACGAGAAACGTTGCAATTAATTCGATTGAAAGTTTCATTCTGTTACCGACCTGCAATTGCGACCGAAGTGACTGCAGCGAGCTCCCATTGAATACGGTTTATTGTCCATTTTACTGGAACACTTTACTTAGCAGAACATTATTAATAGGGTTTTCCATGGGCGCTATATCAACCGGGAGTTTGAAAGTCCAACTATCCAGAAGCAATTACTTAAAATTAATTAATTAAAATGTTCTGAAAATATCTTTAGCTGTGTATGAGAACATCCTTGATAGTTCTGTTAAATTAAAATAATCACGTTTAGTAAATAAATAAATTCGTGATACTCTTACAAAATTAAATAAAATGAAGTACAGCAGTCGCTTTCAGTAAACGAACACATCGTTGTTGCTTTCATTAAACAAAGTAAAATCTAGCATTAATTTAGTTAATTCGCCAGTAAAATTGCCGCTAAAAATTTTCTTAAAATATCTTTAGCTGCGTACGGTACATCCTTGATACTTCTATAAAATCAAATTGAATAAATTAACATAATCAAGTTTAGTAAACAAATACATTCTTGATACTCTTGCAAAATTAATTAAAATGAAGTACAGCAGTCGCTTTCAGTAAACGAACACATCGTTGTTGCTTTCATTAAACAAAGTAAAATCTAGCATTAGTTTAGTTAATTCGCCAGTGAAATTGCCGCTAAAAATGTAATTAAAATATTAGTACATCCTTGATACTTCTATAAAATCAAATTGAACAAATTAAAATAGTCACGTGTAGTGAATAAATAAATTCGTGATACTCCTATAAAATTAAATAAAATGAAGTACAGCAGTCACTTTCAGTAAACGAACACATCCTGGTTGCTTTGATTGAACAAAGTAAAATCTAGCATTAATAAAAGCACGAATCATTTCCGTAGGGCTCCACGTACCGAACACAGAAAAATATATACAAAAGAAGTAGAAGAAGAAGAAGAAGAAGAAGTAGGGTGCCTACGATTATGAACGCGCGACCGATCAGCACCGTCTCCATAGAGCATTATCGACGCGCCCTCAAATAGAATATGGTTGCACAAAGTTGTCGGTGGGAGAAAGGGATCTTCCAAGTAGAAAGATGCAACGCGAAACGAAGAGGCTGGTATATCTCGAGTTACGAAACACACCGGGTTCTTTATTATTAGCGGCGATCTATTTCTGTTTTCCAGGACAGATAATAGCAATCGATGTTAATTGCGCGTGATTGTCGCGCGGCTCAGGGAAGACCGGGTTGGCAAAGGAGCCCCGGGGTTTATTTTTAAATAAAGTCCTCATTCAGGCATGTGCCGATACGTCCGTGGAGTTTCCACGTGTCTTGGCTGCAGTTCACAGAGCCGGTTCTCGTCAGGTGTAACGGGCTGGCCTGCTAAAGCCTTCCACACACGAGGGTGGAAACCGCCAGCAAACCCGAGAGAGAGCCCTCTCTCTCTCTTTATATACTCTCTACCCGTTCGTGAGTCGTGTATATACATCCGGTCGATATTCGCTCGGGGTGAGCGGCCTGTACCCTCTGCAGCCGCGTTTTTCATCAGCTTACCCGAAGATCCGACGATTCTAATTGAATTCCCGGTTAGAGTCACTTCCGGGGAGACTCTAATTCATACTGCCTCGAAGTGGACGCTCTTAGCTCGACACTGGACCACTCTCTTCAGGGTAGAAGCTATCCTTTGATGCTCGCTCGCGAGATACTTCGGGCTGCTCCACCGATTTGCATCGTAAAGAGGAGTTGAAAATTGTGACAGCAAGTTTCGTTGGATCCAAGTAGAACGGTTTTTCAGAGGAGGGTCGACGACTTCAGGGAAAATTGTGTTGCCAGCGCAAAGTGTTTAAAGTACCTCTAAAATGAACCTCCATGCATATTGAAAAAGAACAAGTAATTTCAGCGTGGTAAAATATTTCGAATTTCATTGCTGTTCTCAATTGGCCAAAGAGGTACTCTAATGCAGACCACCCCTAAGATAAACCGCTTTGTATCTTGGATAAGAAAAATTCTTCTTCAATTTATTATAAATTTCGTAAATATTTGCAGAATCATTACTTGTTTTAATCGATCAGTACATTTATCGGCCAAAAAAGGGGATCCAGTATCGTCGATCACGCGAAATCTGGAATCGCTTGGCTTCTCGTCGATAAGAAGGAGAAGAATGGTCTCCGTCTCGTTTTATCCAGTCACGTGCCGCGATAAACAATTCCACCTGGTACGGTTTCTCCGTTAACGGGATTCGCCGCAATGACGTTCAAGCTTCTTCTGTTCGGCCGTCTAGACGAAGTGGATCAACGGTCTACGTTAAACGGTCCACGTGTTGCTCGTTGCTCGACGAACAACCGCGAGTCCGCTTTCGAAGCGGACCTCGAAGTGAAGAGAAAATAAAGAGAGAGAGAGAAAGGGTTTGAATCGATGTCGGCGAACCGAGGGTGGATCAACGTCAACGATGATCGGCCTCGTTTCTTCCCAGAGCCAAATATCAGCTCGAGTGACCGCAGAGCATCACTGGAACTTGGCAACGTTTTAGGAAGCTGAGAAGATTGCGCAATCCGCGGCGAAGCACTGTCAAGTTAGAGCCGAGTTAGAGCGGATGGAAGTTTGTTACCTAACTCGCTAAGGAGCTGCCGCGAATCAGAATGATCCAGTTCGTAGCGAAGAGCAAATTTACGCGATTGGATCGATGAAAAAATTGTTGGATAACAGGAAAAGTTTTCGCGACTCCTCTGTTCACTCTAAACCTAAATATGAATGATCACTATAATATGCTGCCTTATGAAACTGGCACGATCGAATTTATGTAGAGTTTGTGCAATTTATATTATAGCGTACACTTGAATAAAGTGCAATTTTTATTACAGCGTATACTTGAATAAAGTGCAATTATTTCCAGTGGAAGCATCTTTATAACTTCAATCATTGTTAAATAAAAAATGTGATGTATGGAGAAATTATAGAAATTTATTTTTCCCTCTTGCCATGAAATAAAGAGCCGTGATGAAAATTTCAAACAGAGTCTACATAACAGAATCCTATTTAAGAAGGATTTCTTTTTGAAGGAATTTTGAGACACTCTGTAGAATAAATATAAATATTACGAAGAAAATCTAACGGAGATGTTTCAGGCAATTAAAATGATTATTATTTTTCAATCTCAGAGAAACGAGCTAATTACTGCTCGGAGCAATCAATCAGAAAGCTACTTCGTCAACAACGGAGAAAACAATACGGACAGAGTAAAGAATCAAACCGCAATTTCACGGTCTCTAGCTACCTGCCGATACAACGTTTATTTTTAGCGGAGCACAAACTGTTTCGGTTATTTATATGAAGTGACGATCGATCCTCGTACTCGTCGGACACGCGAAATTCGTGAGCGTCACATATAGGCAGAAAGTGTTCCAGAACGAGGTGTGTCACACCCCTGACTGATTAGGCTCGAGCACGTGTCCGATCGATTTGCGATAGAAACCTGACACGGGAGAAAACACCGTGATTTCTCGTGGTTGCCTGTTACGTGTAACGTTGCATCGAGCGATGGGAAAGGCCGCGGAAAATGTCGAACGATTCTTAGAAGACGTTATATACCGTTAGGAACTGTCACGGAAATGAAAGAACTCGAAGAAACAGGAGGTACACGCGATCGGGGAAACTTTTCGAAGAAGTACGAAACGTGGACGATGTTTTACAGTCACTTTACATACTTAGCTATACGTATAACTGGCATGACCTACCAGCCGAATGACTCAGATTATTTGGGAAGGCGATTCAATGAATTCGATTACACTGCCCAACAAATCTCAACTTTTTTCTTCTTTCCATATAACTGTTGGATGGATCTTATACAGTTTTTCGCGCTGATTAAGAATCTGACCTCAATTTTTTTCCTACACGCACAGTTTTTTTGAGAAATTTGAATTTAAAAAAAGACATATTTTTCGACTTTGAACAAATATTGTGATGTTATTATAAAAGATATTGTATAATATAATTATATATTATTACATTATATTATTAATATATAATTATACATTATATATTATACAATATATACTATATTGTATAATATACTTTATATTGTATAATCTTATACCTTGAACTCTATGAGAACCACCCAACAGATATATGGAAACATTTTTGTTGTTGGACAATGTTATTAGCCTGCAGATTTTTATGCAAAATCAAGATAGCATAAAGTTTTTGTAAAACATACTGTATGGGGTGTAGCGTGATTACAAATAAATTATTAATAACCAGTCTTACATTATATAGTCTGACACTGGTTGTAGTCGATAAGTCAATCATTTTCGATATTTAGTCATTAGAAATAGATATGCACATATTTAAGCATTGTTACTCATTGACAGAAAACGTCTTCATATCAATTTTCTATCAATCTTCATCTATCAATATCCATCGAAAACTCGTCCCTTTCTGGGTGAATTAAAATTGATTTGACAGGATTAGTTTTGTAGTTTGAATTAGATCTATAAATATGGTTGAAGTATTAACAATTTTCTTCCAGAAAGAGCAGGTGCAGCCAATAAATACGAGGAACGTGTTTCGCGGCGGTAATGGTATTAGTGCGGGCATTACCGCGAGGACGACGTACAAGTATTCGCGGTATGCGATTTCGCGCACTTTTAAGTGTTCCGGGCGATTGCCAAAACAGATTTGCCGGGATCCGTGCATCATCGACAGGAATACGGGATCGATGCGCAACGTGTTGCAGCCTCGAGGAGTATGTTTCCGCGAGAATACATAGACTCGAAAGATCGTTTTATTCGCCCGGAAAAGTTGGCGACTCGGGAGAAGTTAGGAAACTAAGAATTCTCGGATGGAGTCAATTTTTTAGAAGGCACTCCCCGGCCATTACGGTCGTTGCTGTTCGTGGTTGTTACGCGAGGCGTTGCGACGTCGAATTAGGCGACGTCCGCGAGGAAAAGCGAGCACGACGAGCCACGCTGGAAAATTATTCAGGGCATCTGATTGCCCCACTTCCGTCAAAGACGTCTCGCGAATCGCTCGCAATTATGCGGGGATTGTCTCCCCGAGGCGTCACCAACTTCCGCCGAGGACTCTGAACCGAAGTTGCAGGACACAGAGTCTCCTTGGGAGGAACGTTATGGCTTGGTCGTCTTCAATGTCGGGTTATCAATTTGGCAGGAGAGCCAATCGAACCGGATTCGACGATCGATCGAACGCTGTGTTACGTAACCGGGGCACATTCAATAATTCGCCACAGCCGTGATTTATCGGACATCGGCGCTTTCGACGCTGTGGCTCGCTAGCGAATCTACCCTATCGACGCTCTGTGCATTTCAGAACAAACGACAGAGAAACTTTTAGTCTTTTTTTATATAGGCTCGCTCCTCGAGCCATTCCATTTGTTACTCGATCTTCATCGTTGAAGCTTTTTCAGTCCACTCGCGACCTGATGCTTTGAAACAATTGGTAAAAAATTAGGATAATCTCTCCTAAACCTTGCGTGCAGTTTCCTTTAAATATTCAAGATAGGGTTGTGTTTTAATTTCTAACACCATTTTAAAAAATTAGGATAATCTCTCCTAAACCTTGTGTGCAGTTTCCTTTAAATATTCAAGATAGGAGGTGTTTTAATTTCTAACACCATTTTATAAGCAGATGCCGATCTCGTGGATTTATGGCAAAAATGGATGAAATACAAAACAGTTTGGCCATGATAATTTCTTTTTTATTATAAAGAACTGAAATTATGGAAACTGTTGAATAATAGTCGAATCAGTTAATAGCCGAACTACCCCTAGCTTGCGAGTCTGATACACCTCGACATACTTTCCGTCGCCCAGTTCAGCCCCCATGCGGCACTAACGTCCGCGATTTTCTTTCCTCCTTTTTCCCTTTCTTGCCCAGCTCGGAAATTGGAACGCGCGGGGTTAATTATAAACAACGATAGAAATCGATTAGCCGCTATATAGGCTGCTGCTCTGGTTGATGCTGCAGGAAAATGTGTGCAGCAATCTGCCGCGTCAGAGGGTGGTGTACACTGATCCAGATGGGGTGGGGGGTGGTGTTCGAACGTGGGGTCACGTGCAGGATATGCTCTGGCAACGTCGCACAAAACCACCCCTTGGTGGCCGAGTGTGGAAATATGCGGGGGACCTCGGAAGAGGGTACGTTCACCCTTCGGGTTTTAATTGCGAAGGGGAGACGACCTCTCTTCCCGAACCCCCAACCTCCTTGCGCTCGGAAGACGTTCCACCGAAAGGGATTACTTCAAAAAATTGCAGCCCTGACCCGTCGTTTGGCCTAGCCGTGCTCATGGAAACGGGCTGCGACGAGGGGTGCACCTTTAAACAACGTCGGAGGGGAATGGAGCTCGTTTCGACAGCAAGAAAAATATTTCACCCTCCGTGGCTCTTGGATATAATTGAACGGAACTGGTTTATTCATTATTTTAATGCGTATAATATCGCCAGAGGGCGAGATAATCGAAAAATCACAATTTAAGAAAAAATGAATTTGAAGGTTCCGAATAGTAACAACTTTTAAAATAAATTTTTAAATTAAAGAATAATCATGATGCCCTTATTTAACTTTAATCTCGAAACAACCCCTATCACAGTTCTTAGCTAGACTGTAGATTGTATACATTCATGAAAAAAGTTAAGAAGGAGAGTACAATATTTTAGTACTAAAATCTTAAGTTTCTTCAATTACTCTCATAAAAACCAAATTCGTTTATCATCTTAAGCGGGAGGGGTAAGTTGGCAAAATTCGTGGGGCGTTCACCTGTCGGAAAGTATGCGAAACGGTGGATCGAATCAACGGGAGAAAACTCTCGTCGCGGACGAGTGGTTAACGTTTCGGGGTAAGGGCTAGTAGGATACGGGGTTGAAGAACACAGGGTGGTTCCTGCGACGATGGAGAGGTCCACCGACAGAGAGAGCCGTGTATATTTACCTCGTCGCGAATAAACACACGCACAACCACACGCGCAAACCAACCCTACTGAGCCGGGGGTTATTTTTTCCGGCGCACACCCCCGTTATCGTGAAATACTGGAACACCGGTGGCTTTTAAAGGCTCTCACGGCTGTCGAAGATACGTTTCATACGCCACGTCATCCCTCGATCATTCAGGGGCGCTCGCAGCTTCTCTCGGCCGGCCCATTACACGGAATTTCTAAAACAACCCTTAGCGATCGACAGAAACTCAATTTGCCGCACGCTGAAAGCTCCTGCCAGGCGAGGATCCATTTTTCATTCCTCGCCTGCGACGATGCGCGGAGCTTCCTATAGTGGTGGTCCGCTATACTGTCGTCATCGATTTCCACCTCGACGCTGACGGGATCGATCTCGCCAGGTGATAAATCGCGTGACAATTTATAATCGACGAGGAACCCGCTTCGATGACGCTCGACGAGCTGTGGTAATAAATGTTGGATGCACGGTGACTCACGTAATTGATCGAGCAACCTTTAAATTACAATAACATCGTCTTCTCCAATCATTTTGATCGGTACGATTAACCTTTACTCCGTAAATCAATTTCGAGCACGAAAGATTTCGAGACACGTGGATATTCCATGTTTCTTCTAAAGACTTTTACCCCGTCAAAAAATATGTTCCTTCCACGTACCCCCAAAATTAGATTCGCTGTATAAATAATTCCTGATTAAATATTTATAAATTACCCGTGGCTCGTTCCCCTCTTCCCTATGACGCGTTTCAGATTCCTCTTTTTCTCGACGATTCTGCGAATCGATCGGGTAATTTCAACCGGTTACGCAAACGATCCTGCTATTTTTTTTAATCATCGTTCTTCCAGGAATTGTTGTTTACTCCCTCAATTCTCTGGCAAACGCAACGAATTGTCACCTTGATTGGACGAGAATAGTACCGACGAGAAAATCACGAGAGAACACAGATTTCGAATGTTATGTATTGATAATGGAGCTCGTCGACGAACGATTTCCCACATAGATAAGCTGCGAAGGGTTCGAAGCCGATAAAACTGTCCCCTAAAACGCGTGCTTATCTTTATACCCAGAAAATCGACTGCTAACGAGGTGAGTCCCTTTCGAGCTCTAACGAATTTTTTTTTTAATTCCTTTATCGACGGCCGTCGGTCGTCCTGAATGATTGAGGGGGATCATCGGATAGAATGGTTTTCCGCGTTCATCCCTTTTCCAGTTTTCCATTTGGTATTCGGATTTTAGCTGTAGCCATTGTTCACGCAACATCTAATGCGTTCGATGGAGCCGTGAGCTTGTCGATTCTCTTCCGAGGGACATTGTCGAAATTGCAGCCAAAAGTTGCAGTGTACCATCAATTCTACGTTTCTCTAGTTCGACTTTTCGTTTCGACTGGGAAACTGATTTTTCCATTTTATAAGGTTCGTATTCGATGCAGCTGCGAGACAATTTCACCGCTAAATAGAAAATGTTTTTGTAAGATGTGTAGTGATGGTTAAATATTTAAAGAAAAATTCCTAAATCTCTGCTTTCAATTAAAAAAAAAAAAAGAATTTAATTCAAACGTTTATAGCTCTGAGTTTAAAATTAACAAAGTTGGATTTCACCAGATTTCTGTTGGCACGAAAATGTAACGATGTACGTAAATTCTAGCAAAAGATTGTGCTGAAACACTGGACGCTTCTCAGTTCTTTTTTAAATACTGGTAACCGGAAGCAAGTTTGCAACCTTGCCAAAATTTTGGTACACGTGGTCTAGAAGAATCTACGATTGCGTGGATATTCATCGAGATCGATTTTTCAACTAGTTCAGTTTCAGGATATGCGACACCTCGCTTCCGCGAAGCACGACGGCAGCGAGGAGAGTGTCGACTCGTAAACCGGATGATCGATAATGACCTTCGTGGCCTCGAGCGAAAAGGGACTGCGAAAGGGATCGCGGTCGACTGTCATTCTGCGTGATAATCGCGAGAACAACGATTCAGCCGCGTGGCGTGTATGAAATGGCCGCGAAAGTTCGCGTCGCTGAAACAATGCCGATAAATTCACTGTGTTCGTCCCGCACTCGCGTGTTCGTCAAGGTGAAGATAAATCCAGAGAGCAAAATGGGAACACCGAGCCTCATGAATATCGAATCCCGAAGCTGCTTTCGGATCAACGAGAATCGAACCACCCGCCGCGAATTTTTGTCTGATCCATGACGGCCGCTACCACTTGCCCTGAAAACATGTATTGAGTCTCGAAGTTTCGCGACATTATTATTATTATTTATTATAGACGGAACGAAGAACCCTTTTACATAAATATTTACAAAAAAAGAGAAAGATACAAGACTACTCGTCTAATAAGAAAAAAGTATAACTTTTTAGAAAATATTTTAACATTTTGCAAAGATTCAATGAAAAAATCAATACGATTATAAATTAAGAAAATATTTGACGAACAATTTATCCTAGTGGATAGATAGAATAAAATGTCCTTTTAATTAACAATTTTGTAATTGTCTACTTTTTCAACCCTTAGCGGTTAAACTCAGAGTCACCACTACCAACATTATTTACATAATTAATATTATAAGCCGGAAGAATTGTTAAATTTCAAGTTGAAATAGCTCCGACTGATAAAGGTTAATCACTAGACTGCGAAAATGAAAGAAGATGAAACATAACATAAACGAGAGAAAAAGTTGTAGAATGGGAACTGTGAACCAAGGAAAACGGGGACTTTCGTTTTTCGCAGGCGTCACTGTAGTAAAATTGCGGCTTGTTAGTCGTTGCTTCTAATCCAGGGATTTATTACATGCACCGGATTACGCCATATTTCGCAAGGGATTCCGGATGACGTAAACGGCGCTGAATGTTTGCGGAGGGCGAGCGAGGTGCCAGGTTTCCCGGAAAACTTCTAGTCGGGGAATAAGGTCAGGATCCACCATTGTAGCACACAACTTTTTTCGCCGTTCAGCGACGCCCACACCCGAAAAGATTCGCCAAGCAGTTACAAAGAAACGAACGACAACCGATCTTAGGTAACCAATAGCATCATCCGTAACCAGGATTAAAAAATTACGTGACCATTAGCCCTTCTGTGGGCGAGCAGGGAACTTTAACAATTGACATTTCGTTTGGCAAGCTGAAGCTACTTACTGACGAGTCCTCTAGCGGGTCTAGGACGAAACACCACCTTCTTTTGCTCTACTATTAAACATTTTTAATAGCAAATAATATTTTACTATATAATTTACTTAAATATATAAAATCTCCTTAAATTTTATATAAATTTAATATTTTATTATATAATTTAATTAAATATATAAAATTTTATTTTATTTTTAATATGTATATTTTAAAATAAAATCATTCTCATTTATTATCTTAATATTTACGAGATAGCAGTATAGTAAATTTAATAACACCCTTATTTCACCCTTATTTTAAAATAATTCATATTTGTTCTTTTATGAATGAATTCGAAGTTCTTGTGGCCAAGCCGGTGTAAGTGTCGTCTATTTTGTGCTGCAAGATTTTCTATCTTGCCAGCAGTAATTATAGCATTTGAGTGGAACGGTTCGAAACTCTTGAAGGGTAGTGTATGCAGTGTACGACTCAGGGGAATACGCAGCTCGTAATGAGAGCCGCCGGGGGCACGTTAGTCACAATATGTCGCGAAGGGAATCAAGAGAGCCGGCACTACTTTTCGCGGAACGAGACACCGGGTTTCCATTTAGTCTCCCATATCCATATGCCACTCGGTCGAGCGATGAACCATCCACGGCGAACATGACAGGCTTCGTATACATGTGCACGAACATGTGCTTGGTAGAGAGTGCATAGAAACGTGGTCGTGCATGTGCCCGTCCGCGAAGGACGCCATCGATCAAGCGAACGGTCCCGCGCGTGGTCTCCCTATGAATTCGTTTCGATTTCGGGCGAATTTCACGTTAATGCTCATGGCACTGTGCGACGGGATTGCGGCCTATGTAAATTTTATGATTGCCAACACCCCTCGCACTGCAGGGACACGATCGACCTCCTGCGCGTCTCCTTGGTCGCAAAAAGAAACGTCGATCTTGGACGTCGCTTTCCGGGTGAAGGTGAAATCACTATTCTGCATTCTTAACGAATATCCTTGCCGAGGCCGTCCGAAATTGTTATTCTCTAATCTGATCGAAGTTTCATCAACCCTCTACAGTGTCGCGTTGAAATTGTGTACTAATAGACTGCTGATTTTTATGTAATACATTTGTTCAAGTTCATTCCGAGAGATTGAAGTCGAATATATTTTCTGTTTTACCGAGCTGAAAAGGTTTGTTATTCTAATGTCTTCTAAGTTTCTTCGAAGTCTAGTTGTAACTGATAAAAGAGGAAACAAATTTTTATTTTGTTCCAGTGTCTTGTAATTAACGCAGAAAATTTTCAATCTCTATAAAGAGACTTGAAATTTGATACATGGCTCAGAACTGGATGACAATACATTATTAAAAATTTTTTTTTTTAAATACCACATTTTTAAAAACGGACTAAAAAGTATAAAATAATTTTTCCTAGTCGTATACCGATTCCTAACCTCGTACAAATAGTGGTGAAAATTTGTGATTGTGAATTTTGAATTGCTATGAAAATATTTGTAAGATTTCAAACGGAAAACGTGGGGCACGTGAAATAGATAATCGATGCATCTTGTGTCCCAGGGTTTTCGTTTTAAATCTTACAAATATTTTCTAGGAAATTTTTTCATCTTTTTAAGATTTTTTAAATCTTACAAATATTTTCTAGGAAAAATTATTTTATACTTTTTAGTCCGTTTTTAACAACGTGGTATTTAAAAAAAATTTCTGTTGCGCCTAATTTATAACGAAACGTGTTACTATATTTCGCACACGAGAATAAATTGAATTCTTTTTCTAACTGTGAATTCATTGTGAAGCTTTCGAACCGGTCTGTACCCTGTAGAACGAGAAAGAGTCCGACAGTAGTGAAGGGTCGTTCGGGATCTGACGCGTGCGGATCTCGTTTAACAAGTTAAGAGTGGTCTCTCGCCACTTTAGAGCAATGTGCACCGACTCAGAAATGGACGCCGACGATCGGGGCCGATTTTTTCCGGGCCGGCGGAAGCACGCTCTCAATTAGAACGGTCTGGCGAACTTTTGTTTCCCGTGGTTCTGCTCCACGCCGATCGTTATGCAACGTTATACGAACGTAACAGAGTCGGGCTGAACTCGAGCTCGACTAAGGCTCGGGGGTTCGTTGGAGCGGTCGGGGTTCGATCGTCAACAAAGCGAATCCGTCGTTAATTAACTTACTATCACGGTGCTCGAGTGATAAGCCTTAATCGGATACCGCCTACATCACCAAAGATAAATATTAATTATCGCGTCACCGTTAATTGGCCTGATATCGAGCGCCGGGGTGGCACCTCGGGTCCCTCGAGCACCGACGTTCCTCAAACAATTTATTAATAATCGAGCGACGCGATACCGGGTCTCCAACATGGCCGGCAAGCGGCTGTGTACTATCGGCCGCCACGGGTCTTACTAAAATGTTTGGACTAAGTTTATCGGACCGCTGCTGCCTCGTCGAGGTCGGACTGCCCATGCTCGCGGGAACGACGGTCGGCAAATGTTTCCCCAGGTTGTTACGACAGGAATGTTTGAACGGGACTGAAGAACCTTTCACAAAGCGACGCGTGTTCCCCGAAACGAATATTCGGGTTTCACCTTTCTATATTAGGACTCCCTTGGCGTTAACACTTTTGCTAGTGTACACATTTGGGCAACGTATTGGCAATGTCAATAGCAACAATTAGCAACAAGGACGAAATACCACCTTTTTTCTCCCATACTATTAAACATTTTTAATAGCAAACTTGGCCTCAAATACAAATACAATGATTCAAATCTGAATTGACACGTTTACGTATGCTTGTAGAATTTGATATAGTGTAGAATTTGATCAAATCATGCGTCGATAAAATTAATTCCAATTACCAACAACATTTGAACACTATAGATTTCACTGTATACGAATATTCATAATTTCCACATTAGGACTCCCTTGGCGTTAACACTTTTGCTAGTGTACACACTTGGGCAACGTATTAGCGAATACAATAATAATAATTGTTAATACCAATAATTACCAACAAGGACGAAACACCATCCTCCTTTTCCACTACTATTAAATATTTTTAATAGCAAACGTGGCCTCAAATACAATGATTCAAATCCGAATCGACACGTTTGAATAGCCGTGCTGAATAGCCTGTATATACATGTATATTGTCTGTGGACGTAAATGTACAATGCATATAGAATTGTTTAAAAAGACTGTCCACTTAATGTCACAAACGACACACATACACAACTTTTTTTTCAAGTGAAAATCTCTTTACTGGCCAGTGAATGAGTCTGATCCGTCACGCTCCGAGGTGAAACGGTGTTCAGGTAAACTCAGGTTACTTTGGGCAAAACACGGAATGTATTAAAAAAATTGCAAGATGTTTGATCTACAAACAAATAGATATTTTACTGATAATTCCTACAGACCACATTCATCCACGTTGCACGACAGCGCTGAACATGATCAGAGAACAATATTGCTATACTGTATACAGCGGCGCGAACTCTGACCAACAATTTGTTTACACCTGTATGTCCTAACCTTCCTGGTTCTTTTCGTATGATCTCGCGAGTGGAATGACATTTCGCGTACGAGCGATAAAGTTCACGGGTCGCGCTGTTAGGGCTCGTGGATCGACTCACCTGCCAGCCCTGAAGCAGCAGGCTCCTGTCGACGGCTTTCAGCCACATGACGGCATCGTTGACCCGGAAGTCTCTTAAACGGGTGCACTTCCTGTGGAGGAAGACGCCGAGGCACTTGAGCAATTCGGAGGTCGAGGCTTGGATCACAGTTTTCCTGGGCCCGGGAGGTAGCGGCTTCTGCACGAGCTTCTCGCACGTCGGGTTGTGCGTTGTATGGTTGTTGTTCGACGCCGGCGGTTTCGTCTGCTCCCAAAACATAATAAACGTTAGCAACTCGACCAACAATCCTCGGCTCGAATATTGAGATCTTCCGATTCGACTGATAATATTAACTCTCCGCGGGAAAGCATATTTTCTTAACTTATTTAAAACTTTCTATAAAATAACTTAACACACACACACACACACACTTCACCCTGTATATACAGGGTGTCTCAAAATTCCTTCAACATCCGGAAATAGGAGGTTCTTCATATCATTTGAAACAAAATTTTCCTGTGCAAAAATTGCTTCCGAGCCTTTGTTAAGGAGATATTAACGAATAACAGAGACCAATCAGAGCGTGACCTAGGCGTTTGTTGTCGTGCTCCGATTGGTCTGTGTTTTTCGTTAATAACTCCTTAACAAATCCGCGGATGGCATTTTTGCAAAGGAAAATGTTTCTTCAAATGAAATCAAAGATCGCCAATTTCCGGATGTCGAACGAACTTTGAGACACCCTATATATTTATTTATTTATTTTGTTCCCCTCAGGGTTACAATTCTTTCTAACATGCCCTTTTACTTCCCCTTCCGCACCCCTTTAACTTCTCCTAATGTATTTACTGTTTTAAATTACTAATTTAATTAGTAATTATTACTAATTCTTTTAGTCTGCACGACTTTCAAAAATTCCAAACAATAATCGAAACTTCGCTCAGGAGATAAAGCATTCAGGCTGTCCACAGAGAGTTAATATGTCGACAATAATTTAACAATATTCTTACATTCCCTCCGCGTCTTCACAATTTCGTACTTCACCTATTCAGTTTCGTCACGATCGCGTAAAATCCTCAGTCTAGCAATCACTGTTAGAGCCCTTTCACTCGGAGACACACGAATCACGATTCACACGCAATTGCAATTCATCTTCGCGAGCAACGTCCACGCGTATGAAACACGGTAGTGCTCGGTTAAATATGCTAAACCTGTTACGCTTGAATTTGCACAACCAATCTCCACTCTCCCCTCACCATCGAATAAACGAGGAAAGTAAATAAAAAGATGATCACGCGGTAAAGAAAATTTCAAATTCAGTCATTCTTGTTCTACCTTCTCAAACGTATTACCAGAGGATTTCTCAGATTTTATGATTAAAATGGGTCCAAATATGAGGAACTAGTTTTATAAACAAGTAAATAACGAACTGGAGATGGGTTAATCGGAAGAATCTGGACAATCTAGTGGTACCATATTTGGAAAGGTAAGAATTTCTTACTTTACGAAATGCTACTCTCAGTGCCGAATTAAGCCTCGTAGCAAGAGTAGCAAATGCTATGGGCCCCGCGCTTGCAGCAGAAAATTGACCTAAAATTTGGTGGATACCATTCCTAGATATTTTTGCTAAAAAAAGGTAATCCATCGTGTTTGTAAAACCTGGGGCCCCTGGTAACATTTGCTACGGGCCCCGCACTGGCTTAATCCAGCACTGGCTACTCTGTAACTCAAGAATTTTACTTGCGGCTCCGAAACTTTACAAATTTAAGCGAGCACTGTTGTGTACACACTCGTTCACGTGTTCCCGTGTGAAAGCTCTTTTTTCCCGAATCTTCGTGAAATTTCCAGTCGGCAAAGAGCCGAGAACGTAGGCTCGGCACGTGTGCCTGGAAAAACGCGAAGGGAAACGAGGATCGATATGCTTTCGATCGTAAGCTCTGGGGTCAAAGCACCTTCGACGTTCCTCGCACGGAACTTCCAAGACACTTGTTCGAGGCTGCTCGCACGAAAATGGGCCACTACCGGTGCCACGTAGTCGGCGTGCACGCGTGTCAATAAAAGCGACTCGTTCCGCTAGCGGAAATCGACTGCGGCCTCAGGAAACAACTCTAAATTTTATTAGCCGACCAAGAAGGTTCGCGATGTCTCGATCGATTATGCACAAAATGGATTGGCACGATACCTCGTCTCGAAAAATGTTCAGCTTCCGCTTCCATCTTTTTACCGGAAGAACTACCATTCTCTTCTCCATTTACTTCTTTTTTTTTTTAAATATGTGCTTCAATCTTGTTCGATCCGGAAACGTCTGTTTAACGCTGGAACTATCGTCGACGTGATGAACAAATTCATTCGCAAGCCAAATCGATTAACTACACTGTCCAACAAATTTCAACTTTTTTCATGTTTCCATATAACTGTCAATTAATTTTTCAATTTGAAAAAAGACATATCAATTTTTATCAAAAGTACATTATCAAAAGAAATTTCAATTTGAAAAAAGACATACTTTTCGACTTTGAATAAATATTGTGATGTTATTATAAAAGATATTGTATTGTTCTTTACATTAGAAAAATTAAGGCCAGATTTGGAATCAGCGCGAGAAACTCTATAGGATCCACCCAACAGTTATATGGAAACATTTTTCTTATTGGACAGTGTTATCTTCGGTATTTACATTTTTCTACCGAAACACGTGGTCAACTCTCAACACGTCGAGTGTCCACGAAGTTCACAGAAAATTAAATGAACGTATTTCACAATATCAAAATGGGAAAGTCAATGTTCATCGTAACAATAATTTTTGTAACATTCCCACAGCTTTTCCGTATTAATAAAATTTAAATTCTTCCACTTAACCTTTAGAGAACCAGCATTTAGCCATCACGAACATAAGAATATTCTTTATGAAAAATTTGTGTACATGTACGATGTAATAGGTTACACAACTTTATCTCTGGCCACAATAATGGTTAGAAAATGGCTACAGTAATTGTTCTAAAGGTTAGAATAAATTTCCTGAACCACATGGTACAGTGATACACTGTTCCACCTGGCTCCAAAGAAGACGTATCAATATACCTCATCAGAGGTTGTTAAACAAAAAAAAACAAAACATAATTACCTCTCATTCAAGTGACATAATGCTAAATGAAACCGCTCGCGCAACACGATTCACACCAAATCAACGTGTTTACATGAATGGCTCCACCTATCCATAACAGCACAGCACCGCGATACTCTTCTTTCTTTGTTGTGTCTCCTTCTAACAGGACTGACCAAGTTCACGTTCGTCTGTTGTCGTCAGTCTTAATTCAGGTACGTATACACAGAGTCCAAATAATTTCCTAAAATTTCAGCGATTTTCCTTAATCTTTATTTCGTGGAGTTAATCGATTTGGCAAATGAATATATTGAAAAAGTCTGTACTCTTACTATTTTTATAAATTAAAATAAACGTTAAGCAAGTTCATACGCTCCTCGAATGGAAATTAATGTGTTTATAATTGTTGTATTTTCCTCATAATTATTCTTAATCGAAAGAAAATCGTGGGAACATTCTAGCTACTATTTTTCAAGATAGAATATATTGAATAAGTTTGCACTCCTATTATTTTTATAAATTAAAATAAACGTTTTTAGTGCTCGACAGGTGCTAGCGTTAAACAAGTTCATACGCTTCTCGAATGGAAATTAATATGTTTACAATTGTTGTATTTTCCTCGTAATTATTCTTAATCGATAGAAAATCGTGGGATCGTTCGAGCTACTATTTTTCGAGATAGTGCAAGAGTAAAATAAGGTTTGCTTGAGCATAAGCTCGCCCTTAATCGATGCAGTGGCTGCGTGCATAGTTTAACAATGACAGAACCTCGAAGCACCTCGAACTTTCTTGGTCACTTGATAATTTCAGCTTTGCGATTAGGTCAAGCTTCTCGCTTTCTTCACCAACTTCGCGAACGGCGTAGTTTGATAATTAGACCGCAGATATTCGTGTACCGTTCAATCTACTTGTATTTACTTTAAGAATTGAAAGAAATCTGGTGATGATTTTCATACATTTTACCACAAAGTATTATACACTTGTGTCACAGCTTTGTGACACGTCAGAGAACATTTAAATTAACAAGAATAAACAGCTGACAACGAAGGAGATCTTTCTCAAATTCTAATGTGTACAAAATTATGTACGAAAACCTAGAATTGCATAGATATTTGCAGTCTGGTGACAAACAAACTGCAACACGTCACATAACGTTTAAATTAACACGAATTAACAGCTGACGACGAAGGAGATCTTTCTAAAATTCTAATGTGTACAAAACAACGTACGAAAACCTAAAATTGCATAGATATTCACAGTCCGATCATAAACAGAACTGTATGCATTTGGCAATATGCACTTTTACAAAATGCAAGAAAATCAACACACTGATCCGAACCAACATTATTTTCGCACAAAGATCCGCAGTCCAGCAAGAAATCGGCGTGGAACGTTCTAAGAGAAACAACACACAGCATGTGTTGGTGTGAATGTCACTCACCTGGGGCGTCTGTATGTTCTTATTTTTGTCGACGATGGGTATGTTGTCGAGCGGCTGCCTGAACGCCGTGTTCTTGTTCTTGTTGTCGAACTTCTTCTTGTTGTTGTTGGCGGTGCTGAACCGTTTCCACGAGAGCGCGTTGATGAACAGCGAGTGTTTCTTCAGGTTCTTCTCGAGGGCGTTCTTCTCGGAGATGATCCTGGCGTTGTCGTTGTTGTTCAGGTTGATGTTGTTGTTCTGTAACGCGTTATTGTTCGTGGGCGGATGACCGGTGGGCGGCGCCGGCGCCACCGTGGCGACGCTGCTCTTGTTCTCCCTGTTCTTGGCATTGTTCAACTGTTCATAGTTGAAGTTGTTCAACGTGAAATCAGCGGGATGTTGGTGTCCCGCTGGCGGGTACACAGACCCGCGTCTGTCACGCGGGCTGAACGACAACACGGTACCCATGCTGGCTCGTTCTTGTTGTTGTTGGGACTGTTGTTGCGAGAGTTGAGGTTGCAGCGTCGGCTGCTGTTGAGTCTGAGTGGCCTGATGCGTGGGATTCTGGGCCTGTCGACTAGCACCTTGGGTGGGCTGGCCAGGGTTCTGGGCCTGAGGGCCCGGATTCGTCGGATGATCCGGGTTCGCGGCCTGCTGGCCGGGATTTTGGGTCTGTTGCGCAGGGTTCTGTTGTTGCTGAGGATTCGCAGGCTGTTGTGCCGGATTCTGCGGCTGGTGGCCGGGGTTCTGGGTCTGGGGGCCGGGGTTCTGGGTCTGGTGACCCGGATTCGGACCGTCCGAGGTCGCCTCGTGGGCCTGATGACCCGGTTTCTGTGTCTGCTGAGACGTAGTGGGCGGAGGTCTCGGCGGACTCGGTGTAGTGACGCGCTGCGGGGGTGGCGGGGGTGCTCGAGGAACCGAGGACTCCCTCGGGGGTCCCGTCAGCGGGGTCGCATCCCCTGGCTCGATGGCCTCCTCCACGACGGGACCCACCACCTCGCTCAGCCGACCTCCCAGCCTGCTGACTTCTGACTTCGACCTGAACGAGCCTGTCTCCTCCTTGTCCTCTCTCCTCCTTGTCCTCTCTCGCTCGTTACCTTCTTCTCTACTCCCAATCCTCCCGAATCGCTGTCTTCACCTTTGACTCACTTGAACGACGAAAACCGAGTCTGCCGCGAGCAATCCTATCTTCTCGAAGAACCGATGCGACCGAACAACACCAGCCGTCCTCCGCGGCTACTATCCGCGATCAATAGCGCTCTCTCGCAGCAGGCTCGCGAGAAAAACTCACGATTCCGGTCCACACAGATCTCGCGCGTGAACCCGCCGCGGGATGTGTATCGTCCTCGTCGTCGGCCGAGAACTGTCTTCGCGGAGAGCGACCAGTCACGAGGGAAAATGTCGTCGATGCGTGGAGAAGATGTCGGTGGTCGGGCAAAATGGCGAGCGATCGATGCTTCACCGCCCTCCGCCACACGGAGGGAGGACGAACCAGGTGAACGAAAATACAGAAACCGTTGCCTCGCCGGATGGGCACTCGATCCCTCGATCTTTACCTTCGCTGTATACTCCCTCTTCTCTTCGGTTACTCTCGAATCGCCGCAAGCGCTCCGAGAACCAGCCTGCACCACTTTTCCCGATGCACTCCCGTTGTTCCACCGTAACACTCGTCGCAACAATCCTCCCTCTCTCCCTCACGCGAAACAGAGATCGCTAAGGAAATAGATCCTTTATAGACCTCCCTTCACAGGAGAGCGAGGTTCGACGAACAGATACGATTAATCCACAGAAGAACCCGTGTGTTGTTGTTCACTGTTCGATGATCACCGTTGTTGCTCGTCGCAGCGAACGGAGGAGATCCCCGTCCGTTTGTTTACCACCCCTTTTGATCGCAGATGTGCGAACAGGGCCACCCGTAATCTCGTCGCCGACGGTTCTCCGACGGAGTCGACGTTGTTGGCGTGATGTGGTTATGGCACACGCAGCAGCGCACAGGCACACACGCGCGACTATTATTCAAACCCACGAGAGAGTGCTCGTCGGAGAACGATGCGTGTGACAACCGCGAGGGGATGCAAGAGCAACGGTGCTCTTCTCGGTAGAGACCAAAAGAGAGATGAACCGTTGTTCGGATGAAAACGGGTCGCGACTCGCGCGGCGGCCTCCGATTCGATGTCTGTGTCCGGTGGCTCTGCCGTTGTCGTGTGTCGTGTTCGCCGACGTCGCCGTCGCCGTGTCCTCGTCCTCGTCGTCGACGTCGTCGTCGCTCGTACGAGTCCCCTACGTCCGTTCGTCCACCGCCGCCTCCTCTGCGACCAACCAACACTTCGCACGCCCCATCCCTGTTATCGGTGCGCGCGCAGTCGTTCGATAAACGCGCAACGTCGATTTCACGGGGGTGGATGGCGTGCGACGAGGACGCCGCGCACAGGGTGAAACAGAGAGATCACCGAGAGAGAGCCAGAGAGAGAGGGTTGAACCCAAGTTTCGAAGGTGAAACGAAGAGAGTAGCCTCGCGCCGCATACGCCCAAAACTTCTCTTTCGTTTCTGCTTCAACGTCGCGACCATCCCCGCCAACAACCCCCTGCAACCCTTCTACGCCGAATTTACGAATCGTCTGCGAATGCTCGGCCGGAAGACCGACACCTGAACGTAGGTCGAGATTCTGGACAGGAGAGGTATTTTATTCGAGGCTCTGGATGATCGTTGGTTAACGGTTTCCGGTTAGGGGCTGATAGGTTACGACTAAGGGTGGCTGAACTCTGTAACCCGTTTACTTGGACCTGAATTAATTAGTAGTCCGAGGAGCAAGGAGTCTGTTTTTGATAGGAGGATTATTTGATTGGGCTTTAAGTTATGGCTGATTATACTGGATGGATCACGTTGCTTCAGCTGGTGTGTTGGAGATAGACTCTTCTGCTTGATCTCTGCTCGAATGGAACTGCCGGGCTCGTGGGGTACGTTGGCTTGGAGACGCTGCTTTCGAAAGGGTGTACCTGCGTCACTGTTTCAACTTAGTTTGAATGTGAAGATTCACCTGTATATTGTTTTATTGCAACAATTTTTGTTTGAAGCGTATTATTTTGTAAAATGTTGGCCAATATCGCAGCAGAGATGATGATACGTAGCAAGACACATTGAGGACACGTATGGCTAATCCGGTGCACTCGAAATTAGAAAATATTAAGCTTATGTGTTTTTTTATATGGGCACACTTATTTCTGCATCTTCGGAAAATCTGGAAAAATTCTGAAATATTTTTTTCAGTCACAACTATGATATACTCTACTGTTTCAACTTCATTTGCATGTGAAGATTTATTGTATATTATTTTATTGCAGCAATTTTTGTTTGAAGCGTATTACTTTGTAAAATGTTGGCCAAGATCGCAGCAGAGATGATGATGAAACTAGAAAATATTAAGTTTATGTGGTTTCTACGTGGACACACTTATTTCTGCACTCTCAGAAAATCTAGAAAAATTCTGAAATATTTATTTCAGTCTCTACTATAATAATACTCTACTGTTCGAGTATTATCACCGAGTTACTGTAGCTAGACTGCAGAGAAGACAGGTGCGATCCCAAGGGACACCTAACGTGTGTCCACAAAGCCGCCAGGATTTTTCATTGTCGTGGGAGACACGTTATCACGGTGAGCACATAACATTATTGTTTCGAGCTACGCAGATTAGCCAAGGCCTGTGGGAAAGCTCGCGATGTCTCATGTATGCGGTACAACTGTCAAACCACGACACCTTGTTACACCAGCTGCTTATCCGCTGTATCCTCTGTCGATACGTTGAAACAGTCTACCTTGTGGATTCGTCTCTGTTTAATGTGAATTTCTAGTCGCAGAGAATTAAGATCTGACTTCTTGCAACTCTTCGTTTTTCTTTCTCACTGCAAATTCTGTTCGCTTCGTAAATCTGTCAAACAAGATAGCAAAGATGTATTGATATTATTTACATTAATGTGTATATATATTTATGTTTAATATATGTTAAACTGAAAATAGAATTTTTAGAATTATTAATAATTATTGAATTATTAAATAAAATTAGAATTTAGTTTTTAGAAGAAATTAAATAGAAAAAAATAATAAATAATAAAAAAAATTGGAACATATTAAATTATGGCACAACCAAATGAAACAAATATGTTAAATAATGGCGCAATAAAGTGAAACAAGAACTCAAGCATCTGTAAGCAGAAAACGGGAGAATTCTTGCTCGAGGAGGATGTTACATTAATGAAAATACTGTCGCATGTTAATTAAAATATTGTTACACTCCGATACGGAGTGTAAGAAACTTTTGCGCAATGTAAGCTGAAACGTTGACCCCGCAGTGCGCGGCGATGCGTGCATGAATCACCTACATTAAATATAGACGATGCAGATACAACATTGTTCTCTAGCCTACTACGGTTTACCTTGAAGTGGCAAGCAGAGCAGGTGTCATACTTTCCATTTCTTTTCCACAGATCTACACACTAATTCCCACGTTCGCTGGAACAGAAAATGAATCCCACGGAAAACGAAAAATTCGACAAGAATATTTTCCGACGGTGAAAAAGCTGGATGAAACGTGTGATCTCGGGAGTTGCGTCGCGATGAAACCTGCTCGGGTCACGAATGCGTCCGAGCGGCACAGAGCGTCGCACAAAATCTGTTCTTTATTTGAAAAGTTTATTAATTGCGTTTAATTCCAGGAAAAAAATTATGTTTACAATTTAATTTTTTATAAGAGTTCCTGTATTTGATTAATATTGGGGAATATTAAATGTACTCCTTTTCTCAGCGTTGGTTGTCTTCTAACATGCTCTAAATATATATTCAATAATATATATTCAATATATATTATAAATATATAATATAATATAAATCTTTTTGAATTCTTGGAATATTTTCACTTTTTAAAATATAATTAAATTTAATATTTTGTAAATTTAATTAAATATAATTTTTTAAAATATTACTTTTGCCGAGTATTCCCGGAACACTCGCCCCCAGTGGTGAATATTCTCCGAACGTGCGACCAGTCTTGGGCTGCTTGGCGAGAAGATTCCGATCCGATAATTCCGCCGAGTTCCACGATTCCGCGAAAGAAATTCCCGTTGCGTCGCTTCTGATTGGCGTACAATCGAAGCTCTTCCGTGGCCGAGCATTAAAATAGAACCTCGAGCAGCGAGGCGAGGCGAACCGGCATGATTGCATCTAAATCCCAGCCACTTCGATCACCGAAAGTATAGTCGGTTCGACCGCCGGGATTACCAACGAAACAAGGTCGAAAACGTGGGGGTAGGGGTGCAATTACCGGCGCCACGCAGTAACCTGCGGATTAAGTTGACCGAGCCCAGTGGCTTGGGAGGGGGTTGGAAAAAAGAAAGAGAGAAAGCGAGAGGGTAAGAGGGACACGGTAGGGAACGTGTAATCCCTGATCGATTAGCGCGCTAATTAACGTTTCACTTAACAACGAGGTGAAACGAGCGGGCTCCCGCGATAGAAAAATTCGATCGACCGATATACAGGCTCCCGATCCGGTGCTACGGATAGAAACGGGGTGAGTCTACCTGTGAACGATAGTAGAACGTATAGAATTAGACCTTGTTGCACCGTTGCACCTTGTTCGACTCCGAGGGAGCCGGGCTTGAAAGTTTGAGTAGTTTGCGCGTGAAGTTGAGTGGGCCGCGTTTGATCATGGTTCGACGATTTTGCTTGTTGTATGTACAGCTGATTTCCTGTTTATAGGGTGAATTCGTTCTGGAGAAGAACGTCTGGATGGAAACGCATACATAGTACGCTGGGAAATAGAGACTGTTGATTGGTACGTGTCTGATCAAGCCATTCTACTGCTTGTATACAAAGTTCGTTTGCTGTTGATAAAATAAATTGGTTGTAGAGAAGTCTGCGTGAAAACGGTGTAGAAGGGAATACAAAGCAAATTGGAAAATGGATGCTGCTGATTGGGTCGCCTCTGACTATGATCGATCACTTCTACTGCTCGTATACGCAGTTAATATTCTGTTTAGAGGATTAATTGGTTCTAGTAATGACTATGCACGTGAAAATAATGAAGGCACACAAAGCGTATCAGAAAATAGGTGCTTTTGAATTTGACGCGTGCCACCGTGATCGGTTAATTCTACTGCTTCTATATGTATACAATTAGTTTCCTGTTCATAGGGCAAATTGATTGAGTCGCGTGCGAACATGGCCAGCCGATTCTACTGCTGGCGTTTCTTCTATGGTTATAGGGTATAACAGTTCTGAAAAGGACCAAAAACTAATTCTCTATATCAATAGATTTATTTTCAAAAATTCTACGCATAGTAATTCTTAAACATATTGGATTTATCTGGTTCATAGGGTAAATTGGTCCTGGAAAAATTATCGTCGATCCCGTTACAAGGATCACTTTGAATATGCACGATCAGGCACAATTTCGAAATCGTTCTTATTCGTCAGCCCCAAGAAGGCGCGTTCAAAGAAAGAAATAAGGACCAAAAACTAATTCTCTATATCAATAGATTTATTTTCAAAAATTCTACGCATAGTAATTCTTAAACATATTGGATTCATCTGGTTCATGAAGTAAATTGGTCCTGGAAAAATTATCGTCGACCCGCCACAAGGATCGCTTTGAATATGCACCATCAGGCACAATTTCGGAATCGTTCTTATTCGTCAGCCCCAAGAAGGCGCGTTCAAAGAAAGAAATAAGGACCAAAAACTATAATTCTCTATATCAATAGATTTATTTTCAAAAATTCTACGCATAGTAATTCTTAAACATATTGGATTCATCTGGTTCATAGGGTAAATTGGTCCTGGAAAAATTATCGTCGATCCCGTTACAAGGATCACTTTGAATATGCACGATCAGGCACAATTTCGGAATCGTTTTTATTCGTCAGCCCCAAGAAGGCGCGTTCGAAGAAATAAATAAGGACCAAAAACTAATTCTCTATATAAACAGATTCATTTTCAAAAATTCTACGCAGATGAAAATTATATGAGAACGCAGAACATATTCGAACACTATTGCTACTGCTTGTATACAAGCTGATTCATCGTTCACGGGGTAAATTGGTCCTGGAAAAATTAGCGTCGACCCGCCACAAGGATCGCTTTGAATATGCACCATCATGCACAATTTCGGAATCGTTCTTATTCGTCAGCCACGAAGAAGGCGCGTTCGAGGAAAGAAATAAGCGGCAACGACGGGGTGCAGAGAAGAGTCTTGTTAAAAGACGAGCCGACAGAAGTCACCTGTATTGATTTCTTTCCGCGTTTGAAAGCTCTTCCGCGGCGGGAAGCTATTTCCGTGTCCCCCCTCGACTCGATCCTTCAGCAATTATTCAGAAATGGTGCGTCCGTGATTGCTTCCCGACAATGGACGATCTTTGCCGGTTTTTTTGCGGAGTATGTAAGAATTCTGCTCGGTCGATAGAGACTCTATCTTAAGCTGCGAAACATTTCTAGAGCGTCCCGAGCCGAATGGTCTCTGCTAGATGCTTTAAGATGCAGATGCTTCTGGCTCGCTCGCGGTACGAACCTAACCCTGTCTCGTTCATCCTGTTCATCACGCAAGTGCTGGGGAAACTATGGCTGCGCCAGGACTAGCGACATTATGGTAAGTGCGTCGTTCCACATATTAAACACACTCCGATTCGACCGGGCTCGCGTGACGAGCGCGAGTCTTGCTGTGCTCCGCGAGCTAGATCCATTCACCCTAGAGAGATCGAGTCGCATTGCTTCTCCCGTTTCAAAAAACTTCAGAAAATTATTTACCACTTCAAAATATAGGTCCTCCATTTAAGGACAGTAAGGATTCAAGGATTCTAACTCTTTTTCCCTAAAAATATAAAATTATATCAACGTTATTTAAACCTGAATAAAACGGTAACAAATAATGAATTTCATTCTCGTGCTAATTTCAACCCTGGAAAAATATATTCACTCTCTCTAGGGATGATTAAATTCCCAATCTTCTTTAAGCGTAACTGTCTTTATTTTTCCACTCTCTGCGCATTGTAACAACAACTTCTAAAGAAACGCCTTCAGGGGTCTAAAAGCAGAGGATTTCCTCTTTAAAGCGAGCTGAGGTAGATCCTCGTGCAGCCAGTTTTCACAAAGTTATAGCAATTGAAGTGCGCACCGTTCTTCATCGACGATGTAACGATCGTTCAATTTCGCGCGTCGCTGGGCTTCTAACAAGGTAATTAGGACCGCGAGCAAGTCGCGCAACATTCATTGTAAACCTCCCACAGAGTCGCTGGTACAGCTGAGACGTCGACCGAGGCAATCAAAGCCAAGCGAGACGCCTGCGTCGGCTGCGAGGAGCGATAAACGCGTTCCATTCGGACATTAATGGAATACATGTATCCAGAAATTCGTCGCGGAGGATCGATCCGGGTCAGGCGGCTTGGGAAATCCTTTAAAGCCGAGAGGTCTCCGTGATGCGTTCCCGCTGTCCGCCGAGATCCTGTATTTTTCACCGAGATCGCCTCGCGCTTCTTCTTCTTCTCAACCTGTTTGAATGCGCCGTCCCTGTAAATATTTAACCGTGGAGAACTCGTGCACACACACGTGCCAGTCCCTGGGAGTTTATCGCTTCCGCGACGTTTCCGCGACGTTACCGGAACATTTCCGCGCGGCTGACTGCTGTGAAAAGCAGCGCGCGGAACCAATAACGAGTACCCGATGCGGACGGAAGCCGATTCCTCGCCGCGAGGTACAATGAGCCAGATAGCTACCATGAAGATGGAACACAGTCGAGAAAACCTGCAGAAAAATCTGCTTTCAAACCTTCGAACTTTCGAGAAGAATATGGCTCCCTTGAACTTACTCTATTATTTTTACAAGAGCTAAACAGGGCCACTACAAACAGTACTGATCCTGGAAAGTACTCCTAACTTAAGGAATTTTGGAACGTTGATTTATTTTAATTTATTAATTTAGAACTCTGATCTTAATTTTAGTTTTTGGGAAATTTGAGCTTGAATAAAGAAACATGTGTTTTGACTTTGAACAAATATTGTGATGTTATTACGTAAGATATTGTATTGTTCTTTACAGCAAAAGATTGTCTAGATTATTGGGTCAAAAAATACGTTTGACCAGTGAAATTGAAGGGAATTTAATGCTCTTTGTAAAAATGAAAAGTAAAAGTTCTTAGGACCCACAGTTTTTGAGTAATAGGCGAAAAACCAAAACAAGGTAATACAAATCGTGATTTCTTCCTCTCCCCAATTTATCACAGGGTCCTCGAGGTCGAAACTCAGATTCGACACCCCAGAGTACCCCTAAATGACGTATCAAAATTTTTTTAAGTTCGGAAATCTTCATTTTGCAAACCGTTAGCTAAACGAACGCTCTAAGATCATCTTAAAATTTTTTTTATTAAATCTCTAATTTTTAACACGTGGTCAAGAGGTGATATCGTGGACAACCGTGACGACACTTTAATCCGTCAAGAAAATATTCGGCGATCGTTCGAGGACGGAACAGGAGCTGGTTGCGTGCCAGCAAGTAGTAAAGCCCGCCACTGCTCGGACACGACACGAAGAACCCTCCAATTAATTAAGCGGCGTACACATCGACCGAAGTTCCGCAAAAAGCGACGGTGTTTCTTGCGAATGGGAGCTTAACAAGCGACGAGCATAGCACTCCGGCGATGCTGGAGGGACGTTTTACACGATTCGTCCATTAATTTGCCTCGGAAATTGCGCTATGTATTGCGTCGCAATATTTTCTTGAAACAAGAGGATCCTAGGCGACACGGAATTGTTTCGTTGTGGCGGTAGAGTCGTTTTGTCAGGGATTTAAATAAGCAATGGTCGGTGGTGTAATGCGAGATGACTGTAAAACTAGAATAGAATCGTTGTAGGTCTAGGTTGTAGGTCAGTGTTCAGCGGTGCAGTGAATCGGTTGTGCAATTCGTTAGACTTTCTTTACGCGATCATTTGCTTGTAATGCGGTAAAGAAACTCGTACAGCAAAGAGATAACTTCATTCTTTTATAAAAAACGCTTTTTACGGAATTTATGAAAAACATGAATAGGTGCAATTTAACCATTTTTTTCAGAAATTAGTGCAAGCAATTTTTATTTTACATAAAGTCTTAGCAATATTAAAATTGAAATATCTTCCAAACTAATGATTTTTCGACATAATGAGCATGGCTCATTACTGTTTTTACAGAGAATTAAAAATATCGTCATTGGACTACGGATTTCATGTATTTATGGGCAAAAATGAATGGGTGCAATTTAACAGTAGAAAGGCTGCAATGATTTAAGAGTGCTAATCTATTTTTTTTTAACAATTGATACAATCAATTATTATTTTATGATGACGTTGTCTTAGCAATATTAAAATTGAAATACCTGCTAAACTAATCATTTCTCGACATGCATGGCTCCTACATTTTTATAGAGAATTAGAAACAGCACGATTGACTCATAAAAAAAGTATAGAAAATTAAGAATGATACCATGTGTGACATCTGTAGAAATAATCTTTCCGTAGAACGCATAATTAATGAATTATCCAAGGTGATCAAGTTAGGTGGCTCACCCTGTACATGGCCGGCGCGGCACGCAAAGTGTTAGCGAAAACAATTACCCGCAGGTGGTCGTAACCAAGCAAAGCGAGTGGGTTTTTTCGGTGTGAATCGACGCCTGGTCTCGAACCGCGTTCCTCGCATAAAGGACTGCTAACGAATCTCTGATTGCGGGCTGGGCGGTTTCGATTGGACAGTGATAAAAAAAAGAAAGAGGGTAAAATGCGAAGGAATAGCGTCGCCGGAGCAGAGGTGTCCGGCCGTAGGGCGTCGCTGCAAAAAGCCTGCTAAAAATATAATGTCGGCTACTCGCGTTGCCGCGAAACCGCGCGCGCGGCTCCGTTCACGCGGCGTGTCGTCTCTATATCGATGTGACCCCGATACGTGGCAGCCTCTCGCGAATAAAAAAGAACCGGGATGAAAATAAAGAAAACAACGCCGAGCCGAGAGCTTTATTGTGTGCAATAAACTGGCAGCGTCCGCGGAGACCAGCCTCGATGGTTCCACAGACGCCAGCGCGCCTGAGACACGTCGGGAAACGTCTTACGAAGGACGCGTATTCGACGCGCATCGGACTAACCGTACTCGTGATTGGTCGATCAAAGCCACTGTAAAAATGTCAGGGAGAAATAGACAACGGACTTCGCGCATTTATGACAAAAATAGGTGGTTGCAATTTTACAAAGTGAAGAAATTTGGAAAGTTTTAGAACACCAATGTTTTAGTTGCAGCTTATTTACATTATTAAATATTAACTTGTTTTGTTGCAGCTGATGCAAACAATTTTTATTCTGCATAAAGTTCCGCAGTCTACCTATCAATGTTGAAAAATCGAGCGGTAATAATAATAGCTATTTAAATCACGAAATTGCAGATTTTCATAAAAATACTTACGCAAATATAACATTCAAAAATAATATATAAAAACAATATTTGATAACATTCAAAACAAAAAAATTTTTATAAAGAGCCGCAGTTAACAAACAATTGCAAATGATTTTGATCTTGAAAAAAGATCTGTCGTTTACATACAAGAAATTGCAACCAGTATATTTTTCAACAGTTCTACAATTTACTGGGCTTTCGATGTCAGAAATAGGGTGGATCGTTCTCGATCGGTTCGCGATCGAAGAATCGTTGCCCGGTTTCGCAACGTGTCGTCGAAACGCGAGGCTGCGTGCCATCTCTGTTGCACCGGTCTATAAAAAAAAATGCACCGCAAAGTGGCTATTTATAATCCAGGGTACATAGACGTTCCATTTTCCGAGCCCCGTTTAAAAGAAGCGCAGTCCCAAGGATAACGCACGCTCCGCTGCTTAAGGGAAACGCGTCGCATCTAGGGTAGAAGCTTTAGCGCAGCCTCACCTTGCTGTCGCTAAAGCTGGCCTACTGTGTCAATGGGCGAGCTGTTCCCGATAAACGTGAACCTCGAGGAGATCGACGAACCAGAGGACAAACGCGACTGGTAAGTAGATCGTGCCTGCGATGGTCGGACCGACTCAATTTTAATTGGTTCCAGCTTGTTAGGTTTCGCGAGTATACCTAGGCAAAACTGTAGTCGTTCACTGTAATTTATTTGGATTATAAAATTATGTTTTTTTTATTTATTTCTTTACTGTTGCTGTAAACATGAAAGGTCATTAGCAACAACGATACATTCTCTTACAATACTTTATACAGGTGACTTAATATTTTTCAATCCATTTTCATATTTTTTGTATTCTATTATTAGACGATTCATGTTAATTGGTACCTTATACATATTAGAATTATTTGTGTTGAAAATGGTAATTATTTACTTTGAGGGCCTCCTCACCGATTTCGATGGCCTTGAAACTTTTCCCTATACATGTTACCGCTGCTCGGTTTTAGTTTTCAGTAGTAAATAATTACCTTGAAAATTCATTTACGAGCTGGTAGATTGAGTGTGCCGACCAAATGATAGAAGATCGAGAACTTAATTAACAAACTGGAGACGGAACTCGAATAGAAATACGTTTCTTCTACTCATGATCGAGTTTGAAAATTGATAAAGAGAATATTGTCCCCCTTTCTCGTCTCAGGCCACTCGTGATGCCGAAATCGAAATTGCCATTGTTCCGGGCAATTCCACAGAGCCTGGAAGACTCGTTTTACCGCTAAAATCTCGAGGTCCCGGCTCACCTGTCTCACTGGCAGAGAACCGAGAAAGATTGCTGCGCGGATAGTTCGGCTGAGTCCCCGAGAAACTCGACCCATTAATCTTCGCGTTAGCGCGATACTTTTGCAACGGTGGAACTCGATTGTTTCAGGGGCTCGCCGCGCCGGGGGAGTTACCGAACTTCATTTCGTGCGACCGCAGTCGACACGCGAAGTTTTCCAACAGGCTGAGAAGTCTAGGTAAAAGTGTCGCTGCCACGAGAGGAATGGGATTTCGAGGGAGTAGGGTCTGACGAACTTATGAAACAATAAAGGCTGGGTTAACCCGGCCCAGTGTGCGACGCTCGCGAAGAGAAACGGAACAGCTGACTGCGAAACGAAACGGCCAGCAGTGCCAGACAGTCGGACAGACAGACGCGAAGAACGTCATCCCCTTTAGAAGGGCTCCAGACAGACGAACCCTTCAGGCAACAGCCCTCCACCCCCGGCCTGGTTGCTGGCGACCACCGTTCCATCGCCATAGCAACCCCTAGGATTCTGCAGCCAGTCTAACCAACCGATTTGCCCATCCCACAGGAGCCCCTGGCCGGCCGTTGTTCGAACATTTACATCAAACACGCTTTTCCCTTTTTTACGCGCTGGAAATCAACCCTTTGTTCCCCTTTGCCGCTACCTCGCACGGGGTGGAGCTCTCTGCGTCTGCTGGCAGTCGCGCGAGCCTCTAGAGATCGAACTTGTGGTACATACACTCACGAAGTACCGGAATTTTCAAGTATTTGTTGCATTTTTATGTGTTACGAGAATTAAATCTTCAGTACTCTTAAAAATGCTGCTGTTTCATTTATCAGCTCGTTAAAATTATTTAAAAAGGAAATCAATTTTCTACCCCGCTCCTGTATGTCGCAATTATTGTAGACAATTTTAATTTTTTCCATGAAAATCAATTATTATTAACACAATGAATTAATAATAAGATGCAATGTGCTCCCTCCAGTTTCGTTTATCAGCTCGTTAAAATTATTTAAAAACGAAATCAATTTTCTACCCCGCTCCTGCACCTTGCAATTATTGTAGACAATTTTAATTTTTCCATGAAAATCAATTATTATTAACACAATGAATTAATAATAAGATGCAATGTGCTTCCTCCAGTTTCGTTTATCAGCTCGTTAAAATTATTTAAAAAAGAAATCAATTTTCTACCCCGCTCCTGCACCTCGCAATTATTGTAGACAATTTTAATTTTCCCATGAAAATCAATTATTATTAACACAATGAATTAATAATAAGATGCAATGTACTTCCTCCAGTTTCGTTTATCAGCTCGTTAAAATTATTTAAAAAGGAAATCAATTTTCTATCCCGCTCCTGCACCTCGCAATTATTGTAGACAATTTTCATTTTTCCATGAAAATCGATTATTATTAACATAATGAATTAATAATAAGATGCAATGTGCTTCCTCCAGTTTCGTTTATCAGCTCGTTAAAATTATTTAAAAAGGAAATAAATTTTCTACCCCGCTCCTGTATGTCGCAATTATTGTAGACAATTTTAATTTTTCCATGAAAATCAATTATTATTAACACAATGAATTAATAATAAGATGCAATGTGCTCCCTCCAGTTTCGTTTATCAGCTCGTTAAAATTATTTAAAAACGAAATCAATTTTCTACCCCGCTCCTGCACCTCGCAATTATTGTAGACAATTTTCATTTTTCCATGAAAATCGATTATTATTAACATAATGAATTAATAATAAGATGCAATGTGCTTCCTCCAGTTTCGTTTATCAGCTCGTTAAAATTATTTAAAAAGGAAATAAATTTTCTACCCCGCTCCTGTATGTCGCAATTATTGTAGACAATTTTAATTTTTCCATGAAAATCAATTATTATTAACACAATGAATTAATAATAAGATGCAATGTGCTTCCTCCAGTTTCGTTTATCAGCTCGTTAAAATTATTTAAAAAGGAAATCAATTTTCTACCCCGCTCCTGCACCTCGCAATTATTGTTGACAATTTTAATTTTCCCATGAAAATCAATTATTATTAACACAATAAATTAATAATAAGATGCAATGTGTTTCCTCCTGTTTCGTTTCGCTTTTCAAAGAACGAAGTACCGGAAATCTCAAGTATTTGTTGCATTATTATGTGTTACTAATTATTGTTCAGTCCTCTTAAAAATGCTGCTGTTTCGTTTATCAACTCGCTAAAATTATTTAGAAAATAAATCAATTTTCTACCCTGCAATTATTGTAGACAATTTTAATTTTTCCATGAAAATCAATTATTATTAACACAATGAATTAATAATAAGATACAATGTGATTCCTCCAGTTTCGTTTCGCTTTTCAAAGAACTCCCGCAGAGAAAGTTCCTGGAGGAACACGAGCCGTCGCGTGACGTTCGTCTCGTGCGTAAAATCGCGGATTCAAGGGAGGATCGTCTGTAAGCAACCATTAGAGAATCCACGCAGAAACGGGACATTTTTACCGTGCGATGGCTGGCCGAGTCGACTGACAATGGCAATTTCCAGAATTGCCCGCAGTTTGCTCGCCGGCTGGCCCGGATCGAATCCGCCATGTTGTCACGAACCTCCGTCGGCCTTCTTAAGATCTACGCAGCTGGTTGAACCTACCAGTCTCGCGATCTGATACTGAACGATAACACAATCTGTGACAGCACTACAATGAAATCTCAAGTAGAAACAGTGAATTTTCGACGTCCCAGGGAGATGATTCTGTTTGTGATAGCACTGGCAGCTTCAGTTGCCAGCCAGGATGCGAAGAGCATAGTGTTTCCGGCAAACGGAAATGGCTCTGAGACTTCAAATAAGATGGAAGCCTTCCCCCGCGCGGATATAACGCATCCTCCGGAGCCTTACTTGCGTCCGTTGACTACGAACAATTTTCTACCCGGTAACATCCCACGTTTGTATCACCAGTTTTATCGAAGGATACAAGATGAACTGTGAATCAGACTCAACGTGTTGTGCACTTCAGCTCCACCCAGGACCTTCGTCAGCCATCGCAGCGAGCTGCCGTACGTCTACGAACATCCTAATTTCGCATACCCAATCGCACATTCAATCGACTACTCTGTTGGACCGTCTTCGAAGCAGATGGTGATCGTCAGTTTTATCGGATTGCTGCTGCTCTTCGCTATTATACAGAACACGATGGCGTCTGTAAAACGCAGGGACGTTATCACGGATGTCTTGTCTGCTAGGGATAAGAGAGATCTCTATGCTGCTTACGATTTCGAGTCTGCGGTGAGTTGTAGAGCGAAGAAGGATCTAGAAATTGTTGCCCTTCGGTGATAAAAAAAATTGAAAATGATAACTTAAAATTATTCACAATGGAGTGTCGTGTCCAATCTAGCACCTGTTCCTCCAACAGTTTCAGTGGACAAACAGCAATCTGACATTTTTATAAAATCAGAACAATTTCTGTTTCTTTCATCTAGATAATTTTAAATTATTCAAAATGAATCATCATGTCCAAGCTAGCACCTGTTCCTCCAATAGTTTCAGTGGACAAACAGCAATCTGACGTTTTTACAAAATCAAAATAATTTCTGTTTCTTTTATCTCGATCGACAACTCGTAAATAACAAAATTTATTTCATATCAGAACGTTTGTCACATTTTACCTCACTCTATATTATGACGACATGTAGTCAGCACGTGGTTACAGTAATAACTCTGAAATAATTATTCTGTTGGTTTTCGTTTTTCTTTTTTAACACGGAAGTAAACTTGAACTATATAATTTACATTGTTTAATTTTCACAGACGCAATTATATATTTCTTGATAAAGGTCTTAAACGAGACCGAAACGTTGAAAAAAGTTACAATAATTTGCGAAACTGCTTGGTTGGTAACATAGGATCGAATCTGTGCGCCGAAAATATCAATTTAGTTATCAGAATAATTTATTGAGCGCTATTAAAATCGAAAAATACTTTTTCCAGCATTTTGCATATCTTTGCTACACTCAATTGATTGTCGCAAAACTTCGTTTTCAAATCTGAAGAAATAATTCAGATGAAGTGTCACCGTGAGAAATTCGGATTCCGTGCGAAGATCTGCAGTTTGTTAAAAATATAACATTTATTATCCCATCTCCTATTGCTTTGAAGTATTCCCGTGGTTTTCGTTTCGCAGAACGCGGAGCAAAAGGAAGTTTTAGCAGACGATGCGAGGGTTCGTTGCATCCAGAGGACGGTCTGCCTGGAGAACCGGAAGTTGACGAGAACGTTCGGTGCTGTTGGCAAGGTGCTCGCCAAGTACTTGACGTGAGTTCAAAGATCGCTCTCGGGAATGCTTACTTGTGGGACTTAACCCTTCTCTGGCATAAGGGGTGGCTAAGTTTCTGACAAGTTCTCGTTCGCATCGAAATATCATATTTTATATAATAAACTTAAACAAAACTACTACATTACAAATTGAGGTTCGAAATTGAAAAATACAATGAAATAATGCGTTAAAAGATAGTTCAGCGTTTGGGGGCTGAGAGATTTTGTCAAATTAGTCGTACGGTTTCAGACGTAGCGTGGGCAAGTCTTTGAAGTCTACTTCCGGCTGGGACCGGCTTGTGCAAGATGCAGGAGAGGCTGGGATTCGCGAAGAGGATTGCGACGTGCTGTACAGAGACTGCGAGGAGCAAACATATTCTGAAACGTCGCCAGAAACGCGCGACGAATAGTTGAAATCTAGAAGAAATACGAGGAAGCGGAGATTCAAGCTCAGAACCATTTGGACAGATTTTGCAAAGGGCGGGAACGAAAGATCCTCGCATTGGACGAATGAAAAAGCGGTCGATATTAATGACTTTTAATTTTAATTACAATATGCTGTGTTGTGTTTTTTTGTTCTTTATCCGCTACAAACATCGACATCTAGCCTGAACTATTTTAGATAGCAGTCCGCTCTATAC
This sequence comes from Lasioglossum vierecki, assembly GCA_028455595.1. Taxonomy (NCBI): domain Eukaryota; kingdom Metazoa; phylum Arthropoda; class Insecta; order Hymenoptera; family Halictidae; genus Lasioglossum; species Lasioglossum vierecki. The sequence continues at coordinate 19,644,533 of CM052338.1, read as the reverse complement.
ACGCTCCATTTATACTCTCTCCCTCTCGTGCTCTCCAATCGTTCTCTCTCGTCGTCGGAATTATAAAAAAATATCAAATCACGAACAGAATGGAGACAAACGGCCGCGCGTACTGCACTCCCTATCGTTTGTTTTTTTCTTTTGTGTATGTTTGCGTCGTCTGTTACATTTTTTCATCTCTCTCTCTCGCTCACTCTCTTTCTCTCTTCGCTTGTATCTCTTTCACTCTCTTTCCCCTTGTTCACTCCGAGTGTGTGTGTGTGTTCACGTTTTTCCATATTTTTTGCCCGCTTACTCGCCACCCTCCCGAAACGAAATCTCTCTATCTCTCTCTCTCTCTCTGTTCACCGGGGAACGTATTACTCCGTGTGTTCAACCACTCTTCTATCGTTCTCTCTGTCTCCCATTCTCTCGCTCCCTTTCTCGCGTCACAACTAATTATACAAGTAACGCTATTCCATATTATTATCGTTATAACATTAAGGCATTACATATTTATAAATTCTTCGCGTTCACTCGCCGCTATACAGCAATACCATGCTAAACTCGGTAAACTTATGCTTAAATAGACGTGAGATCGCTCGTTGCAAATAGTCCAGGCTTAAGGAAAAAAAAACACAAGAGAGAAGAACGTCAATGGAAACGCGGACGCGCGACGCACCGGAACTGGCCTCTTTTTTTAAAGCCGTTCAACACTGCTACAACTCCGCTGTACTTGAAATTGCGACAAAATATTGGCACACCTAAATTTCAATCGTACAACCCCTAACTTAATATTTAATTTTTAATGAAACCGACCCGGCGTCAGTTGATTTGGCGCTAAAGTGCGGATCTCCGAACAAAATAAAAGCTTTTTCTGCGGGAAGCAGGAGTAAAATAAAAATTGATTCCATCCCTTAATCATTTTTTTTTCTTTCAATAAAAAACAACGTTACTACATTAATTTTTTTAATAAATGCATACGAATCCGCATATGTATAATTACAAATTAGTTTGGCATGCTGACTGCTCCGTCAATATCCGCGGAAATCACGTAAAATTTGAATACATCGCGTAGAGGCTTTAGAGAAATAATATGTATGATTTGCAATGAAACTGACCGATATCACTTATTCGTTACATTTATACGAAACTATATAATTAAAAGCTACCTTGACACCTCGACTGCCATGTCAATACCCATAAAAGTCACACAAAATTGAATTCGTTGCGTGTATAGTCGTCTAGAGAAATAATAATGATACTTTCCTATGAAATTGACCCGGTATCAGTTTATTCATCACATTTATACGAAACTATACAATTAAAAGCTTAACACCTCGACTGCCACGTCAGTACCCATAAAAATCATACAAAATTGGATAATTCGCGTTACAATTACAATTTTCAAAGAAATTAACGTTCCTATATAACGGTATAATTAAAAGCTAGTTTAACACGTCGACTGCCACACATCAATGGCAAATAAGTCACAAAATCATAGTAACTTGTTACAATAATAAAAAAAAAACAAAACATAGTCTTAGTTACACCCTTCGTTTCGATAAAAATCGATATTCGATTTTGATAAAAAAAAATAAAAAGAAAATTCGCCCATGCAGCAGTCAATATATTAACACTAGTAACAATTCGAACTATTTAAATGTTCACGTCGACGAATAGCAAAAGTACTATGAATCTCTACGTTTTCTCGTACAATTTATTATAATCCAAGGTATAAAATATACGAGGTGAAATTACGAGCTACGAACGTCGTAAAATATTTCGAGTACTGACAGAATGGTTGACAGCTGTGCCAACAAATTTTCCGCGTCCCTGTTCGTCTGCGACGAATCTTCTCACGGCTTTTACGAACGATCGAAGATTTCGATATTTAAAAGACGAATCGGGGAACGTGCAGCGAACAATTCTAGTTAGGAACGTTCTGTCTCGGGGAAACGGCTTGCGCGCGAAGCGGCTGGCAGTGTTGAACCGGTGTGTACCCATTCTACTCGATAATCGCGCTAAACAATTCACTAAATACGAATTTCGGGCAAAGAACGACTGGTTTCTCTCGCGGCGCGCGAGGGAAAGGAACGAAACTCTCGTCGAAAGCCATCCGGTGCCAGATGCGTTCGCGTTCTTTTGTTCTCTTACCTCTCCCTCTCTCTATTTCTTTCGCTTCCCTCGTTCACTCCGTTTCTCGCTCTCTTCGTTTTTCTCTAGCATTCACCCTTTGTTTGCTCGGTTCTTTCGCAGTCACCCTCGTCGAAGCATACACACACGCGCAGACACATATACACAGCATCGTTCTTTCAATTATCACTTGCACGCACGCGGCTTAAAGGTCCTGCTCATTATCGCATCGTCAATAAATTAGACACATTTGTCGAGGCAACGTAGTTTGCACAGGCAGGCGGCAGGCAATTCACGGGGGGAAAAAATACCTCGAAGTACCGAAGCTTCTCTCGGAGTTTTCTGCAATTTTTTTGTCTCTTCTCGAACGCGTTTACTTCGACGGTCGATCGATCGGACGAGATACTCGCGATTCGAGTGGTTGCGGAATTTGAAAAAGTGTCTAATCGAAATCACGATGGAATTTCGAGCGTCTAAAACTAACTCGACGGGTCGCGTTCACTTCGCGGAACGCAACGAACGTCGTTCGAAACAGGTTGAACCGAGGCCTTCGGCACGTTCGACGAATTAAAAACAAGAAAAACAAAACATTAAAATCGTTTCTTCGAGCGAGACACGCGAGCGACAACGACAAACAAAAGAAGACGTTAACGATAACGTAGAAAAAAAAATAAAATGTGTCTCGATAATAAAAAAATCGTTTCGAAGATCGTGCGCGCACCGATCGGTATAAAAACACGTGTCTTTGCTGTTTCACTTTGCTTTATTCGATGAAATCCATCGTTTCTATCTCTCGGCGAAATCGAGACATTGAACAATAGGACGCGAACCTCGATCCACGTTGATCTAACCCCCGATCCGATCAATCGATCACGTCTTCATCCAGACCTCCTGTCTCTCGTCATTCTCGTTCTCCTATTATTCTCTCTCTCTCTCTCTCTCTCTCTCTCTCTCTCTCTCTCTCTTACTCTTTCTCTCTCTCTCGCATTCGTAGATCGCCCTACTACCGTACAAAAACTGAATCCACAATTATGCCGACTAACACGATAATTAATTAATGAAACTATCGAGTCGATACAATAATAATAATAATAATATTAATATTAATCATTAATTAATAATAATATGTACAACATTCTAAACGCTATTACTTCGTTTGTCCTGTGTTTCATATACCTCGGATCGTGCCACGCTCACCGTGATTAAAAACAATCGTAAAAAAAAAACGAAGAAGGAAAATCTTTGTTTCAACTTGATAAAAAAAAAAGAAAGAAGAAGAAAAACGAAGGAAAAGAAGTCTCGAATTCGTCTGCTATAAAATCTGTAAAAGTCTCCCCTCGTTTTCACTCGTGTCCACGGGCGTTGCCACTCTAAACTTCCCTCTTACTATACCCGCCTCGTGTCTTACACAAATTTATTTACTAGTCGCACGCACTCGTTGCTTCCATTCGCAGACGTTTTGATTCGAGGTCCAAGTTGCAGAGAAACAATACTCGGTTTTTCTTATTCGGTACGAACGAAATCTGGTTCTCCGAGGTTCTGCGACACTAGCGACCAAGACCTCGAGGATCGAGCAGGAAGCACGCGCCATGTTCGCTCGCAACATGCACGGAGGATTATTTTCCTCCTTTCACCGCGAATGTTTCAGCCACTCGCATGACAAATCGATAAACCATATTGTTCGTGTCACTGACAAAGCACTTCGTCGATAACTTGTAAAACGGATTTGCTTAATAATACAGTGGCTCGACCACTGCTGCTTTTAAAAACGAAATCGGATACGAATATATAGTATTTCAGGATCCAATCCTTTCGCGTGTAGTCATTCATTTTAAAACTTGATACAGGATCAAATAATTCAACGTGTAACACTACGATCATGTTAACACAGCATGCACAATCGTTATTTAAAAAAGAAAAAACACGTAAATCGAAAAAATAATCATTTGCGTGAAAGTCAGTCTGCGTAGAAGGGGCTAATCGATTGAACAAACGAGTGGCACGTTGCTCTCGCAATCCTCCGAGCTCGAAGCGAGAGAGTCTCGAGTAAAAATGTGTGAAGGCGAACACTGTTAACGGACAGCGCTGTGCCGGGTGTGCGTATTGAGTACCGCAAGACCATGGTGCAGCGGCAGCCGATTGCGAGAGATCGTGCGTTGTGCTATTCGGAACGGCTTTGTTAGCTCGCGACCGGTTTTGAAAAAGCTCGCTGAACGATACCTGCGTGTTTCGAGAGGAAACGGAAACGACAGTGTGTGTGTGTGTGTGTGTGTGTTTGCCTCCGGTCAGGCTGTGTCCTGAACATTTTGGATTCGCGAACAATTTTGGAAGACGCGGCTCGAGGAGAATGAACAACAATTCGTGGCACCAGCGAGAACCACCTCCCGTCTTCGCAAGGAGAGAGCGAAACAACGAAAAAAACAACAACTACGCGGCGGCGGAACGAAAGCGACATCGACTCAATAAATTTTTTTCGAGTTTTTCTTTTTCCTCTTCTCTCACCCTCTCTTTATCGCTCGCGACATAAAATTCTCTCTCTCACTCTCTCTCTCTCTCTCTCTCTCTCTCTCTATCTTTCTCTCTTTGTCATCGTTTTTTTTCTAGACTTTCCTCGCACTCGGTTTCGCGTTCTTACGGTCTCGGATACAATCACCACCCGCATATACATACAATATCGTCGTACCGATAGATATTATTATTATTATCATTATTATAATTATACCCTATGTACAAATCGACATCGCCGGCAACACGGCATCATCATTAAACCTAAGCGACAAACGTAAGAGTAAAGAGTTACTAGGGACCAGTCATAATTTGTCATGCTAATAGTATAGGTAGCAACACGCCCGTTTATAATCGTTTTACTATCATCGTCGTCGTCATCGTCTTCGCCGTCGTGACGTCGGCCATCGTAAATATATATATATGTATATATTCCGGTTCACTGTCGTGTCGACGCGCCATCTTCGTCGAAGATCGGTGACCGTGTTTTTCGCCGGATCGTCGCCGTGTGAATTCCGTGTCTCCGAAAGACACCTTTTTTGGGGGGCTGGACGCCCGTCGTCTAATCGTGATTACTTCGATCGACTGAGGTAATTTCGTTTCTCCTTATATATCTCTCTGTTCAAGGTCACGACAGATCATCGTGTCGTCGCTAGGGCTTGGCTAACACTTTTTGTTAAAAAAGGGAAAAGAACACAGCAAATCTGAGGCGCGTTACTCAACGGATCATCAACATCCTCTCACTCTCCCTCTTTCTCTCTCTCTCTCTCCTCGTCATCGTATCTCCTTTGTGTCCTTCCACGGTTTCACGCACACCACTATACTTTATTAGACCTAGCATGCTTAGAAAATACTTGAAAAATGAGTCTATTGGAAGGTGGCTGTTCGAGTGGCTGGCTTCTCTCTCTCTCTCACTATACACAGTTCTCTCAAATCCTCTAGCGGTTCTTGCTCAACGATAGAACCGCCCCGAGAGAGCTTCGTCGACGTATTCCACCGCTGCGACAGGTCCTCGTGTGTTCGCCCCCCGCTGTCCTTCGTTCGTTGACTAATTAACCGAAAGTTCACCCGTAATCAGCCTCCAGACTCGACTAAAGCCTAACGTTTGTTTACTGGCCAACGGTAGTGCGAAGCGCTGTATGTAGGTTTCTCCAACGACGACGGTCCTCGTGAAATTTCGTGTCGTCTTCTTCGGGTGTCTTCCGGAGGGGTCCCTCTTGCAGGCGTCGTCTCGGCGCGACACAAAGACAAGAGCAATAATAAAAAAAAATGAATAGAGACAGCAGGAGGCGGCGGCGGAGATGCCCCGAGCGAGTAAGCTACTGGCAGCTAACTCGAAAAAAAGAAGAAGAGGAGGAGAAGTGTACGCGCCGGGTCGCGTCGCCGGTTGTTATAACAATCAATAAAGACTTCAACCACGATTTCGATCGTGTCGACATAACACAAAACAACAATATCACCTAAATAATAGTTGCTACAGCCCCCTCCCCCTCTCGGGGTGGATTTCCTTTTGTTTCTCGTTCTCTCGAAGGGCTCGTTTCGACGAGAGACGACGAAGACGACGCCGCGCGTGCGACGTCGAGGGTCGAAAAACAGCACGACCATGGTTTTTTTCCTTTTTGTTTTCCATTTTTTCTTTTACTCTGCGTTATAGGCGACGACGAGGCTCTGTTTTGTCGGAGCGAGGACATATTAGTCAGCAGCAGACGGAGCCCTAAACGGGACGAGGATGACACGGGGAGAGAACAGCGGAGGATTCAGGACGCCGAGGACGACGAGGAGGATGACGAGGAAGATGACGAGGAAGATGTCGATGAGCATGATGAGGAAGACGACGACGACCACGATCGTACTCGTCTCACCACGATGTTCCCCTGTGCGTCCTTGTGGCAATATAATAGCGCGGTGGTGTTCACAGTCGTAATCGTGGTGGCATTCTCGCTGGCGCCACTCAGTTGTTATCTCCTGTCGCGATACAGGAGATAAGTCTCCATCGCCTGCGGCAGGTTCAGCATCTGGATTTTCTCTTCTAGTCTGTGCTTGCCGATCCGCTGGCGGATCACTCTTCGACAGAGGTCCATCAGGGGCAGGGGTTCCGCTGAAAAGTTACAACAGAATCGATGAGCAACTTGAATATCCTTGTAAAAATCAGACAGAGAATCATTGTTGTTGAATACTTACGATCTAGACCGCCGATGTACTTCATCGTGATCTCGCAGTGTCCCCATACGGCGGATACGATAGGATGCAACTTCCTGCCTTTAAGGCCCCTGAACGCGATACCCAGGTACTGGCCGTCAACCACGAACGCTAACGTACCTTCGTCCATGTCCAGGACCACTGCAACAAGACATGCAATTTTGTAAATTGACATTCTTTTCGATCGAAATTGTACAATTTTATTTTGTAAATACAATTTTGTAAATTGAAATTCTTCTTGATCGAAATTGCACAATTTTATATTATAAATACAATTTTGTAAATTGAAATTCTTCTCGATCGAAATTGTACAATTTTATATTATAAATACAATTTTGTTAATTGAAACTCTTCTTGATCGAAATTGTACAATTTTATATTATACATACAATTTTGTAAATTGAGATTCTTCTCGATCGAAATTGTACAATTTTATATTATAAATACAATTTTGTAAATTGAAACTCTTTTTGATCGAAATTGTACAATTTTATATTATAAATACAATTTTGTAAATTGAAATTCTTCTTGATCGAAATTGTACAATTTTATATTATAAATACAATTTTGTAAATTGAGATTCTTCTCGATCGAAATTGCACAATTTTATATTATAAATACAATTTTGTATTATGGTTGGTGATCCAAGTTGTTACAAGGTATTAAAGAGTAGAGAATTAGGAACTTTTTGGATAGGCGAGAAGAATTTTTTACCGAGGAATTTGTCAGGAACGATGAACGTCTCGTCAGGCTTAAGTAGTGCCGGGTACGTCACGCCGTTGTTGTTCTTCGAGTCGTGGAGTAGTCTATTCCTGCCGAGATCCCAACCCCAACTGAGATCGTTGTTGCCTACCAGACTCTGGTAGCCGACACTGTGAAGAGGTGCGTCTGCCGTCGCGACGCCGACAACGGCATGTGTACCTCGTTGCCTCGTGCTCCAATACAACTCCCATACGTGCATACCCTTCGTATAGCCCACCTTCCCCCTGATACAATCCGTGCTCTGCGCCACGGGATGTCGGTGAAACGTCAATTTGTCGTCGTCCTATCGAACAGCAAGCGAATACAGATTATTATACGACGTCGAGTTGCGAACTAAACGCATCATCGATCTTATTCCAAACCGCATCACTCTATCATCTACCCTTTGAACTCGTCGATCAGGAAAAGTAAGAGGAATTTCACTGATTTTCTATACTGCATATTGTGGATTGTACAATTTCAATTTTGGAATAAGATCAGTTCTGTTAGGGCCTTACCCAATTTTCGTCAGATATCGCGATAGAGACATGGATTAATTTCAGATGATAAGAACAGTGTGATCGTGTTTTATAGGGGGATGATTTTTCCAAATGGTCCAGAATGGACAATGAAGAAGCGCGAGAGGAGTTGTTGCTTGGACACTACAGGGTGGTCCTTATTTTTCAACTTGAAAAGTCTGAATTGTGATACTTGGAAATGATTAATCTTTTTTTAGAAAATTTTGAACTTTGGGGGTTTACTCGCCACAAATCCGACGGTATCGCCAGTCCATCAAGGATTGGAGGTATTTTTGAAATATTTCTTTTATGCGAAAGAAGTTCAGGGTGACGTACCTTGACGAAAATGTTCAAACTACGGTCGTCGGCGTTCCAGCTGTGGTGTATCTGTGTCTCCCGCGAGGCGGGAGGCATATCGAGGAGGATATCGAGGCGAGCGGGCCTCGAGAAATCTTGCGCCAGCTCCCTGGGTACCACAGGTTTGTACGCCACGGTGCCTCCGCCTCCACCGCCGCTCCCGAGGCCGACGCCGCCGCCCGTTCCGGTTCCGCTCTCGCGCGTCACGCTCTTCACGGCGCCTGCACAAAATTAAGGTCGTCAGTAAAATTCGCGACACTTCCTTTTTCTCGTAATTCTTCGATCCTCATTCCCTGGAAACATAGAATCCATCAGATCTAACCCTCAACGTACCAAACTATATACAAAGATTCACGTTCCTCAATTTATTCATTTAAAAAAACACTCTAATCGATTTCTTTTTGATCCATATGTATGAAAAAACTACGAACGAATGCATTTTTAGCATTCGTTAAACGGCACGAGAAGGATAGGCATTGGGGACCCTGAATCAGCCTATGTTTATGGATTTATGACAAAATGGAATAGTTAAAATGGAAAACTTTCGGAAGAGATTCATTTCATTAAAATTCTATTTGTTCCAATCGACTGAGGACGTTTGAATGTTGCTTAAATATCTGCGTTCATCGCTTCGTACGCTAAGGTATAAGTCTTTTTCATGCAAAGGAAATTGGGATGTTTATATCAGTCAGGACGTCAGCTGTGGTCCAACTGTAATTCTGTAAAGAGTGCATCGTTTTGTAACGTGTTTCAATATAACCCGTATATCAACAGAAGCTTCGATTGCAAGTTGCACGCAACTGGGAGCCTCCCCGAAGTATAGCAACCCGCAAAGAGGATACAGTTGCTTCAGTTTCTCAAAAGGTGTTTATGGGTTCAAAAGAAGAAAAAAACCAACCACTGAGTCAGCTACAAGTCAAAGTCTCCAAAAGAAACACCACCTTTCTCTTCCTCTACTATTAAACATTTTTAACAGCA
>CM052338.1:19583525-19635020 GCA_028455595.1 Lasioglossum vierecki | reverse complement strand
AACATAATTAGTACCGTAATAAATTGTAAAAAACGAACAGAATCCTGAAAGCATTCCGACGTCTTCGGAAAGCGCAAGACAGTCGTTTAAAAACAATAAGCAGCATTATCCCGTAGGTATTTGGAGAACAACCGGAAACCATAGTTGAAACGTTCCTCGTAAACGTTGTCAAATGTCAATTCGCTAGCGAAATACGACCACAGTCGCTCCTGATATGTGTCTCGAGATAAACTTATTCCGAAGGAAACACAGCGCTGCAGTAAGTGCACATTGATCCTGTCCCGAATTCCAGCAACAAAACAATTTCAGAAAATGACTCGTCGGTGGTTATTTACGAGCAACCACGGACCAGCGATAAAGGAGACCGGAGAAATCATGTTGTACCGTGAACTTCGAAGCCTGCGGAACGTTGCGACGGTTGATAACGCTGAGGGACGACGGGTTATCAGGTGGTCGACGCCGGAAAGGTCTGATTTCGAGAAATCAGCTCGTAGAATTAAGTTTCCCATTGAAAGCAACTCTCCAAATGATTCTCGTAAATCCTCGTGTCGAATTACAGGTTAACTATCGCTGCGATTAACGGGACATCGACTGACGAAGTTGTCTCATGGTCGAATCGAATCGACCTAGCGTCTTCGAGAGTTACAGCGTGGCTTGAACAGTACCGTAATCTGTATCGATTTTCATTCACGAAATTACTGCATACATGGACACTTGACAATGTCGAAATAAATAGAACGGTTTGAAAATATTTTATAAAATAGTTTTATATTACCAAATATTAATCATTTCAAAAAATATGTTTTTTCCCGATTTCTTATTGTCTATTTTTGCTTCGTTTCATGCTGTCGTTAAAAAATGAAGCTGATTCTTATTTATGCATATTAAAATTAATTTTCTGCACTGTTTGGGATATTCAACGTGAATCAATAGAATATTATTTACGATGTCTGGCTTCGAGCTGCAGTTCAGGAGAAATTTCAACGTCGAGAATGAACGAAAATCAATTTGGAAAATGACAAGTACCGTTACAAGGAACCAACGTTGTGTACACAGCTTTTGCACGAGAGTAGTAATTTCAATGAGGACCGAGGAACAACGGACACCTGGAAAACACGGTTCCAGGACCGAGGTCGCTCAGGTTTTTCCAGCTGGTCACTACCGGCGACCTCGTGACGTAACTTTCGCGCTAACAACGCTCATGGCTCGCTCGTTTCCGGCCACGAACACCGGACACTGACATCCTGGACTCGGCCGACTCCGGTAATGCACGAGATTAGCGAAAAATTTCTGTGAACAATTCCTGCGGGAATTTTCCATCGGATTCTATGGATTTTTCGAGCTCGGTCGGTTGACCTCGGTCCATAATCTTTAGAGCTATGTTCTTCCGATCGAGACCTGTCAGACACGATCGTCAGAGTCTTCGCTCCCTCGATCTATTTGACACTTTTGCTTAACCTCCATTGGTTGCACAAGTGGAGATGCGTCGATCTATTTATCCGATCGTTACTCGGGAATTGTTTTGCAAGATGATTTTGGATGTTTCTACCTAGACTGCAGGTTTTATCCATTTATGACAAAAATGGATTGGTACAATTTAAACCAGTGGACACGTTAAAAATATTTAATAAAGATAATTTAAAGAAGATACAATTTTTATTTAGTTCGCATATCCTGCAATCGATGCGAACATTTTTTATATTGCATAGAAATCCGCAGTCCATTGACATTGTATATCTTATCGTATTTTAAGAATTAAATTTAATCTCATTGAAATTATTAAAAGATTTATTTGCTGCACAGTTCTACGAAAAATGATGTTCGACCCACAATCTAATTGGAACTGCTAATTGTTCCGGCGGCTACCCCTCGGAAGCCCGTGGCAGGGTCAATTTTCACCCAAGTTGCCCTCTCAAGGAATTTATTCGACAATTATTACTCTACACTACAATTTTATTAAATTATTAAATGTAGATTTTTATTATAATCTATGCTTAAAGAAACGCGTTTTGTGAATCAGTGACGGCAGTTGAGGGCAGGGGCCCGTAAAACCTGTTAATCCTGCGAAAGCAGGTGAAACGTGGCCCAATTTAGAGGACTAGGAGACAGGGAGCTGCAGCGCCACCGGATTTTTCCCGGAGCATTTTTGTCAGTTTACTCGGCGTGGAGAAGGGGTGCACAGGTTGGTGTCTCTCTTCTCCCCCATTTTCGCCCTCTACCCTCGCCCGATTCCCCCTCGTCTGTGGGTGTCGTTGTTACCGTGGAGGTTAGAGGGGTTGAGGAGAGTGCGGGAGCAACGCCGGTGGATTTGGGGGTTGGTCTCGTGTCGAGGTGGGGCAAAGGTGACCCCCGCGGATCAATACCGCTGCCGGTCGGGCGCCTCCACCATGCTCACCAACGACCGGTCTGCTCTCTCGTATTTCCTCTCGAAATCGAATGCCATTCGATCCAGACGCCTCGAGAAAATCATCTCTGGCTGCTCGTAAAAAAAGAAGGAATCCCGACCAATCACCGACCCTGAAGTCCATATACCTTGCAGCCTGCACCCTCGATTAACCCCCTGTTACTCAATCTTTTCGAGAAAATGGTACTGGCCAGCGTAGACTCTTTCGCAAAGAACACGAGCAGACATGTAATACGAATTTTGCGAAACGAGTTGCTACTTGCGACCAGTGGAATTATGATGTAAAAGAAAATGATCTCCGAGTGCTCGTAGAAGAAAGAAATCCCGAAATCGATATCCTGCGGTCTGCACCCTCGATTAATTTCCGGTTACCCGATCCTTTCGAGACAATGGCTCCGGACTTTGTGGACTTTGTTGCAAAGAACATTCGGATGGCTTTCTAATGAAAAGACGAATATAAAATTAATTTTTCTTTAAAATTTGTCGAACTTCAGGAACTGTACAAGAAAATAAAAAATGAAAAAATGTAAATGTATCAGGTAGATTGATTCGAAAAAAATAATTGAAAGATCAAGCACGATGCGTTGCGACGCCGTTCCCGCGGAACCGGAAACGCGCTCGAGAAGCCTCGAATTTAATTTGCCGCTACGAAGAGGAGTCGAGTAAGACGCCCTTCGCTCGGAACGCAGCTCGTCACGGCTGTTGCCAGCTCACCGACGATCATCTTTTTCTCTCTCTCTCTCTTTGAATCCCGAGCCCCATTAATGGCGTCTTTATTCCCGTTAGTCCGAGGCCGACTCTAATCCAGAACAATATTACGCGCTTCCTCGGAATGGGAGAAAGTGCTCGTGTAATCTCTTCGCGGCGCGCGGCGTCTCTGTTGCGTCACCGTCCGTCCATCGGCCGGTTTAAAGCGGACCCCGTTACGGTCGCTCGAGCCGAACTACTTTCGCGTGTCGTGAAAACGCGCCGGAAAACCGGCCGGACCGATCCGCGCGCTGCCAACTTGCTCGGGAACAATGGCAGCGAGATGAAGAAAGTTCCGTAATCATTGATCGCGATCTACTGGAACACGAGAAACATTTATGCAAAATAAAACTAGCCTGTATTAATTGTGAGATACAACAGGTACATAGGAATAATTCTTCTTGTAACAATTTTACCGAGTTCGAAATTGTAGTTTCATTGAAAATGGATTTTTGTTATGTCGATCGTCTTAAGATAATAAATAGCAATAATTTGCTATTAATTAATTATGATTGTTGGAATTACCCAAACGTTTCTATTCGGATTTGAATAATTTCCATTGCGTGGATAAAGTAAATTCTTAGTCTTCCTGATCTATAAAAAACCCTCGGGTCCGTGTTGTTTCCAAGATCGTGTAGATCTACTTTTTAGTCATAAATGCGTAAAATTCGCAGTCTTTTAGCAGCTTTTCCGTTTCCCGCGAGAGAGCCTCAGGGAAATCCCGTCTGGGGTTGGACACGAGCTTTCAGAGAGGCTTTTGATTATAATATTAACATCGGTCACGCGACGGTTCTCTATGGTGGTACGAGAGGACGCGGGAATGGCTGCTCGAGGTAAGTTTCCGCCAGGATAAGGTGGTTGGTTATCAGCGTGGAAACGTAACGAGGCAGATCGATCAAACATCGGGGAGGACGAGCGTAAATCGCGGACACGGCTGTTCGCGCACGGCACGGTTGCCAACCGGTGTTGTGCTGTCAGTCAGCAGTTGTCAATTGCGTTCAATGATACTAAAACGACGCGCAGCGTTCGTAAAACGCCGAAGTAAAGAATTTTCACCATGTTCAAACTACAAGCAACTATAAAAAATAATTTGAACACTTCTACATTATAATCTTGAGAAGCTCGTTTAGTTATACTCCTACACTAGGCCTTCTCTACCGAGAGATTCTTCTCTACTATTTGTTGCTATTAAAAGCGAGCTCGAAACTTTTACGCCAACGACATCTCTATGGAGCTTTGTATGGAAATATAATTCTCGTAGCAGCACCGAACTGCCGATTAAATAATGCTAATGAGATTAGAGGCCGTCCATAGAATTCCCGTGACTAGCTACAATGCGTATTCACCTGCAGCTAATCCTTAAGGGGAACGATGCCTCACTGGCCAGACCAATCCTGAATTTAGGGAATGGACCCACAGCGACGATTTCATCTATCCGGTTCGCATTTTGTCAAGTATTGTAGTTCTTTTGCTATCTCGATGAACGAGACCGTTCCTTCGTATTCATTTTATTGTAGCTCGATTTTACAAAGCTAGTTAACAAGATGGAAGACCACCTTTCTTGTACTCTATTATTAAACATTTTTAATAGCAAACGTGGTCTCAAGCCAAATGATTCAAATCGAAACATATATCTATATTTATCCATATTTATCGAAACGATAAAATCATTATCCAATGTATCTAGTTAACATTCTTATAAATCAACGGTATCTGGACGAACAGGTTGAGAAGCGCTGCTCCACTATCTCCCACAGACGATATCCGTCGGTGCGATTATTTAAAAGGATATTTCGCATGCGGAAAGGAAGGAAGAACATCGACACGGCCAGTTTCTTCGGTGGATGGTTTGCGTGAACCGTCGAGGAACGTAACGGCCGTTCCGCGCGTCGCAGCTTAGTGATCGTGGTGCTTAGAAGCGGAACAGCTGACGACTAAGGCCCCGACACACCTGTTCGCCAGCTGCCTCGACAAAGGGGCAGCACGGGCCCCGATAGAAACCCCGTCGCCGACGTGCTTTTACTCTCTTTTCGGCTAGAACACGGTCGGTCAGAATCGCGAATAGCTGGGCAAAATTTATGTCTGTGATAATTGCACAAGTTATAAATTACTGGAAATAGCAGGCGAGTGTTTGCGTTATTCTTTTGTTCTGTAAATATTACGTAGTATTTTGCGTTAACGTATTATGTAGTTAGCATTAAAAAAATTTATATAAATTTAATATTTTATTATAAAATTATACTGGAAATAGGAATCAAATAGGAATTGTCTTGAATTTTTCTAACATTTTAAAGACCCAATCTCAACCTGTTTCACGGAGAAATTTTAGAAAATTTTTGAATTCCAGCCATTTTATAGGACAGGACCGCCGTGCACCAGCTTTTCGAGGAGCTCCGTGGCGTTTCCACGACGCGACCTTTTAAGGATTTCGCCGCCTGGAACCACACCCTCCCCGAGAACCTTCGAAACAATGGCTCACCCGCTCCGCTACTGGGATCGGGCCCGAGTTTATCGCTTGATTTCGATCTGAGCCAAAGGTTGGCTCGCGAGAGGGCTGATGCAACGGCCGGGCCCCCGGGCATCGAGAAATATGATTTGGACCTCTCGAGTCTTTTCGTTTTTCGCTCCATTGTGCGGTCGGCGGTCGATCGGGAATAATGGGGTCAGTACGGCGAGAGATGCGGGCTTCGAGATGTTACGGAATTGTATCGAATTGGTGAATAAACGCAGATCATCGTATTAACCATCCTGCTTTAGAATCGGACCCACAGATTACACTGCAATCGCGTCACATTCGAGATAAAAGCAGCTGCTGCCGCGACGGAATTCAACGCGAAGTAGATAGGGACGTTCCTGGTCAGACGTGAATCTAGGCGTCCTCGTTTCCGCGAAAGCAATCCCAGCAAACTCGTGGAGGATCTTTAACCCGTCGCGCAGCAATTTTGCTTGTACTCGACGTTCCATTTGCAATTTCAACCAGACATCGAAATGCCATTCACATTTCAAACGAAAATAGCCTTTTCATTGTAATTTTTCTTTCTTCTTCTGCAATGATTGAAATCGTTGAAAGAAGAAATGCTATAATTAACTCGTACAATTTGTATGTTCCATAAAGATCCGAACCAGACATCGAAATGCCATTCACATTTCAAATGAAAATAGCCTTTTCATTGTAATTTTTCTTTTTTCTTCTGACTGATTGAAATTGTTGAAAGAAGAAATGCATTCTTACAATTAACTCGTACAATTCGTATGTTGCATAAAGATCCGAACCAGACATCGAAATACCATTCACATTTCAAACGAAAATAGCCTTTTCATTGTAATTTTTCTTTTTTCTTCTACAATGATTGAAATCGTTGAAAGAAGAAATGCATTCTTACAATTAACTCGTACAATTTGTATGTTGCATAAACATCCACAGTCCAACTGTTGTCGACCGTTGGAACGACGAAGCGGGTTGATTCTCGGCCGCAGATGATTTCGACTCATTTGTCGGGTCGGGCCACGCCCCGTTCGAGAGGCCCGAGACAATGGCCCGGCGTTTCGCGGCTCGATCCGAGTCGAATCTCGGGGCAATAATAGTGGCCCTCAGCTGCTCTCGCGATTTTTTGTCGGCCGCGACGACTCTCGGTGAGATCGATCCCTCTCGGAGTCGCGCCCCAGCACGGTTCCTTGTTTTTCGGCTCGTTTCAACTGGCTCTTTTGTCCTGGCGACAATTCTCAGCCCCGTCTCTCTAGTGCACGCACGAATCTCGTTCTGACCTGGCTCCGGCGAAATCGATACTAACGAAACCGTGCTTGCTCGGAGCTCTCTGCACGTAGAAACGGACGGAGAAAGTAAGGTATAGTCTTCTTAAATCTTTCTCTGCGTTGCACCTGAGGTCATTTTATGAATTCAGAATTGCTGGAAGAATATTTCGCTGTAGCTCTGAGTGGGTGTGGTTTATTTGCTGTTAACTTTTTTAGAGAGTGAGCAACGAGGACAATCTGTGCCTTTGGCTGATCTAGAACGATGTACCGATGCAAATAAGATCACAAGAAAGGATAGAAGAGTATTTATCCCGTCCTCTTTATATAGTGTCTTCTGAGTGGGCGTGGTTTAGTTGCCCCGGCTTTTATGCAGCTCAAGCAGTGTCCTATAAAGCAATGACTGTCCATTAGATTGCGAATAGATTGCAGATGGAATGACGTCTGAATGTAAACACGCTCAAAGGAGAAGATACGAGACCATCTACCCTGCTCATTTTCACGGTAAGCGTCCCTGGGGGCGTGGCTTTGGTAGCTTTTGACTTCTACGAAGCAAGAGCAATGACCCATTCGCAATCTACGCTTATGCTAGTTCCAGAACGACACTTCGACGAGCATCTCATATACCGATCTAAGCAAATACATGGTTTCAACCATGCTACAATGCAAATGAAGTCAAAGGAAAAGATAGAACATCATCTACGTTATTCATTATCACAGTGAAACGCTATAAGGGACGTGGTTCGGTTGCTCTCGGTTTCTACGTAGCCTGAATAATTTCCCTCGGGTCAATCGGAGCTTATACTTATTGTATAATGATACTTCAACTGAAATAGAACGGGAGAAGCGCAGACGTAAGACCACCTAACTTGCCTCCTCTTCGCGTAGAGTGGTCCGAGGGGCGTGGCTTAGCAGCTCTCGACGTCTACGGAGCTCCACAGATCAATCCGAAGTTATATCTGTTCTGGAATGATATTCCGAAATAAATGAAACGTTACAGAAAGATATAAGACTATCCATCTTCGTTTCTCTTTGCGTAGAGTACTCCGAGGGGCGTGGTCTGCTGGCTCTCGGCTTCCACAGCAATACCCCACGGATCAGTCCATGCAAACAGTTCACTGAATCGACGAATATGATATTTCTCATCACAGATGGCAAGAAAAGCGAAGTAGCTGTTTCGGAATAAGAATATCTTCAACTCTGCTTGCGCACTTGACTTTTTCCATGGATCCGCGGCGCCTGGAAGCGACATTAAATCGGATCGCTGTTCTCCGTTCTCGAGAGAGTGAGATCATCGTAGCCCCCCTCGCCCAACGTAGGCGCATTTAAGGACAGGTTACGCGGGTCAAATTGCAGCCTCGACACACTGGATGCAGCGCACGTGCAGCCTGAAGATCGACGACGATAGCCGAAAGATATTCTCCTCGTCTCCTCTATATCACGATCAATTTACGTCCCTTCGATGCTTCGGCTATTCTCACGTCTCGCCGAGTCGACACCGTAATTACGGCCGCCATTACGTTTCCTTGTTTCCGCGGGCGTCGGTAACGAACTCGTCAGCTCCAATCGCGTGCGATAAACAACAATTATTATTAGATCGGTTGAATAACTGTATCGGAAAAATCGCCGGGACGTATTTTATCCGGAGCAGGCTGGCTGGCCTTCGGTAATATCTGCCTCGCCGAGACAGCCAGACACATATTGGTAACATGGATTTCTTAATTGCGACAAGATTCCTGCGCGCCGCCAACAAAAAATCCACGAACGCGCGAGAACCGAGAGCGCAATACTCGATATACTCTCCGAACGAGGAGAGCGAGAGAAAAATGCGAAACTGGAATCGCGAGAGGGAGCACGTCTCGCCATTTAATATCGGGTCCACTTGTTCTTGGACGGGGACGATTGAACGGCGAAACGATCGACCAGAGACGCGGTCTCGCGTTCGCCGCGTTGTGCACGTGCACTGCTCGCGGATCGTGTTGCAGATAAACGAGCACAGTCGCCAGCAGACAAACGATAGCAACAGGAAGAAGATACTCGCGCAGGTGCCGCGTAAAGACCCGCGTCTCGCAGGAGACCACTTCGAAGACGAGCAATTTCTGCGTCCACCGGTCGTGTAGCGCGTTCCGACTACACGTTCCGCCGTCATAAGCTACAATCCTCGTTCTCTTATATGCAAACTGGTTCGTCGTCTTCGGAACCAAACGCCATTATCGCCGTTTCTTTTTCTCCAGGCGAAAATCACGATCGATCGTTAGGCTCTTATCGAGTCGCCCGATCCTTGGAAGATATTATCTATCCACGGTATTTCGTTCTTGTAACACCACTAGACTAGAATTTTACAATTCTTCGATGCCGCGTGACTTTATAGGCTCCATTCAAATTCTGAAGTGTCCATTTCTCCTCTTACATAGTTTCCAGCAAACTTCCTTGAGACCTAAGTTGATCTTCTTAGCGGATCCAATAGAGACGGCTAAGCACTTAAAAAGATTGCTGGAGAATTAGGAATTAAACGTAGCTCGAGTCCCACCGGTTACCAGTCAATTAGTGTGGTGAATATTTCAAGAACAATTTTACAAATTAATTTCAACTTTCAACGTTTCGATCCTTGTGTGGATCATTTTCAAGAAAGGAGAAAAAGTAAGTCTGAAATTATAACAGTCAAAGATGTTATAATAAAATCAGATTGTACTACATTGCCAAGGTTCTGTATTTTATTAGTCACTTGCTTTATGAAAATCTTAACATAGTCGCACAAGTTACTGAGGTGCAAACATGAGGCCTACAGGGAACAGAACCAATCAGATATCAATAGATCAACATTTTAACATCACCAACCAACATTTTAACAATATATCTGCTAAGATATATTGATGATCTAGGAATGATCATCTAGGACAAGTTCTAGAATAAACAACAATGTTAGAAAGTGATTCATCATAATACTGTTCTAGTGAAATTCTCATTTTCCTCGAAATTGGGAAGTACCTGCTTTCTACACAAAATTTGTGCACAAAGATCCACTGTTCAAACCCTTAACAACAGTATAGACTCTCAAACCAGCTTCCAAAGGAAAATTCACGATAGAGTTGCAGCACGAAATAGTTGCGCGGTGACTTCGGCGGGGAATACCTCTTGTTCATCGAGAGGGAACAGTGATTCAGCTCCTCCGTTGATCCACGGATCGTGCAAGGATCAAACGAGGCGGAGGGCCTGGCCGATTTCGTTGCTGCGAAATCGAAAGACATGGCTGGTCGAGAGATTTTCTCAAGGTTCCGTCGAAGGGAAAACGAAAGGCTCCGCTCACGGATTTCCTCACACGAGCGACGCGTGCACGCGCCCGATGAGCAACTGCTTGGCTTTTTCGCCGGGAGACTGGTTCCACGAAGACGGTGTCCTTGGCGGAGGATAACTCGCGCGAAACTTTTCTCGTTCAGATGCCTTTTTTGTCGGACTGCTTGAAATTAAGCTCTCCGCCTCCGGCGAAGCGAGCGGAATCTCGACGCTGAGAACGCGTCTGGTCTGGTTTCTGAACATGATGGTGGATGATGCGTCTTGAGAAAGCGTAAATTTCACTGAATCCTTCTTAAAGGGGTAGAGTACCCCCTGTATATTACTAGAATATTACTAGAAAAATAAGTGAAAACAGTGTTTGTGGGAAATAGTTGTTTGTCCTTATACGAGCATGTTACGAGATGTGTGAGGGCTCATTCTAAAGAGGAATAATTAAATTTAACGAGATTATGTTTATATTTAATAATATGAGCGTCCAAATCAGGGAAAAAACCGAGAAACCACCCTCAGATTCTAGCTCAGGAGTTGGTCACACTGAAATAAAATAATAGGGTGTACCCTACCCCATTAACCATAATAATCTGTCATAAAAATGACGAACATTCGAATCTTGTCACATTAGACGATGCGTCGATTCAATTGGTAATTCTGATAGCAAGTAAAACCATTTGCGCGTATCCTGTATAACTGTTTTTCTCCTTAAAAAAAAGTGGTCATTTTTCCTCGTTGAATACTCGTTCGATGTGCTAACCTGTTCTCAATGTTAGAAATATAAAACTGCTATTAAATTGAGCGCATGCGTGCGGTTACTAATCACTGATTAGTTATCTAGAAAAGTAAGTATTGACAAGAGGGGAGCCAGCTCCGTTCTGGTTGCTCTTGAAATATGTTGCGATGGTTAAAAAAATGCTGAACAACTTTTTTCATAATTAGGAAACAAAAATTGCGTTTCATTAGAGACGAAAGAGTGTTCGAATAAAGAAGGTTTAGAACAATTGGTGTTTAATAGTTGTTTGCGTAGGTTTCAAGGCCGGGAATACCGGATTAGCATATTTCCCATGACAAGCTGATCGGCCGGTGAATCTGACAACAAACGGCGCAATTTCCATGCATCGGAAAATGGCGACTCGGAAGGAAGGCAAAGTTCACGGCGAGAAAATGTCCTTCGCTTAAGTAATGTTCTTTTTGCCTGGAACTGTGACGAGCAGAGTAGCTTGATAACGAGGCGGGATCACGCGATACCGGCTAATCGTGTCGCAGGTAACAAAACAACGAAATAGTGGAACACGAAACGCCCTGAGGAGTACAGGAACAAAATCCCAAAACAAATATTGTTGTCTTTAGCGGTGGGTACATCCGTTTCGATTGTTATGTACGTATTCTAACAGCGTTGGCTATACCTGGCACGCTGGGTAAACATACCCAACAATAAACGAGGACCCGGCATAGCCGTTACTAGGAAATTAACATCCGACAACCAATTCACAATCATAAATCTCCAAAGGTTCTGAAGTCCGAGCCCAACGGTCAACAAACCAGGTACATTGAAAACCATAGCTAATAAAGGTTCCGTCACATTGTCAAAATCCTCCACGCCATTGTTATAAAATCCGCTGCCCAGTAACGAGTTAATGTCTAGTTTCTCCGTCTTACAAGTCTCCTTTGTGGATTCGAACTCCTGGTGGAATGCGTCGAGGAGACGGAAAAATAAATCGGTAACTCATATTTCAACGGTCCGTCACATTGTCAAATTCCTCCATGCCGATTGCGCTTAGTGCACCGGGACAGGTCAGTTTTGTGTTTCGCTTGTCCATTGTTATAAAATCCGCTGCCCCGTAACGAATTAATGTCTAGTTTCTCCGTCTTACAAGTCTCCTTTGTGGATTCGAGCTGCTCGTGGAATGCGTCGAGGAGACGGAAAAATAAATCGGTAACTCCTATTTTAACGATCGCGAGGCTCTCGGAGGAGCATCCCGGGGGGTGTTAGTGGCACCTTAATCCAGAGGGGGCAAAGCCGCGAGATCGAGCGAGAGGTAGCAGAAAGAGAAAGAAAGAGAGAGAGAGAATACAATGGTGATTGTCTCGAAACGTTTACAGCCTAATTATGTGAACACGGGCCCCGGCCATGGAGTGGAGTAACAATGCTATAACTCGTAACAATGTACGATTGTTCATTGTCTGCCCGTGCCCCTTCGCTTTTCTTCGCGTGCACGCGCAGCCTCCTAACCCCGTGCATCGTCTCGCGGGTTACCTTCGGGCTTTTTTACGCGGATCGAACGAGTTTTTTGCGCGAGGAACTTCGCCTGAGACCGGGAACAGGCCCTTCGCAGGGATTCGAGTCTGTTGCGTTGGAATTTCGTAAACCCTGCTCCGTTTGCTCGCAACAATACAGGGTGTCCCAAAATTCGTGTACTTCCCGAAAATGGGAGGTTCCTTGGGTCATTTGAAGCGACATTTTCCTTTACAAAAATGACGCCAGCGGCTTTGTTTAGGAGTTATTAACAAAAAACACAGACCAATCAGAGCGCGGCTATAGCGAACGGAGTCCGACTCAGCGACAGGTCCCGCTCAGCGTGGCAGCGCCATTGGCCGAGCCAGAATCAATCCGCTGTAGCCGCGCTCTGATTGGTCCGTGTTTTTTGTTAATAACTTCTAAACAAAGTCGCTGGCGTCATTTTTGTAAAGGAAAATGTCGCTTCAAATGACCCAAGGAACCTCCCATTTCCGGGAAGTACACGAATTTTGGGACACCCTGTATTTAACTCCCTAACCCGTGAGTCACTACGAGCGCTAAATAAGCTGATACCCTATGTCCATTTATGTTTGTGCGATAAGTAGGTCGTTAACTAACCGCGTCATCTACTCGGGCCCTGCGATGTCTCATCTTCCTCGAATAATTCGATGATTCGGGGCTGAACACGGTCGCCTTTCCAGCTCGGCAGACCTCTCGCAGCAGGTCTGCAAGCTCGGAAATCCCCGCTCGAAATTAGAATCTGCCGACGAGATGAGAGACGGTCGAACGCTCGCACGTGTACGGCCTCGAACTTTACATAGTCTGCTCCGTGACTCGGCTCCTCCGGCTCTCTTGGTCGTTGCTCGGATCTCGCAACATCCGGTCTGTGTTCCAAGGCCACGCAAGATCACAGAAATCGGGTCGTTGAACCGGGCCGATGCGAGTCACGCCGCGCCTCGCGATCAAACAGGCGCCAGCTCCAGATAAACGCACGTGCTCTCGCCTGCTTGCCTCTCGACTGCGCCGTTGCTCGCTCGATAAGTCGAGATAACCGCGGGCTTCGACTCTCGATTGCTCTCTCACGATCCCCCGAGGAACGCTTTCCTACCCTCGAAACGCCGCGAGCTTTTCACTACACAGCGAAGTACGCGGCTACAATTCATAATCGGGACGTAACTGGTTTCGAATCTTATGGGAACGACGTGACACTTCGATTGTGAGACCCGGGTCCATTTGGACCCAGTACTTTTAAGGCGTCACCTATCTAGGCTGCTCCTTACGAGGAATTTTGTTCGAAAGTTGTACATCTGGCTGTAAAATATTATCAAACGATAAGTAATTTTATGTCGATCGCAATATTAAGATAATTGAAAAATATTATTAAGATAACTAATTATTAGAATAAGGGTTAATAATTATTATATTAGATAACTTAATAAAATAAATAATTATATAAATATAAAATAAATTATTTCATTAAGATAACTGTAAAATATTATCAAAAGATATATAAGTAATTTTATGTCAATCGCAATATTAAGATTATTGGAATTAATTTAGGAACTAGATTAAATTAAACCCAAATACAAATACAATGATTCACATCCGAATCAACACGTTTGGGTGTGCTTACATAATTGCTACAGCGCGTAGAATTTGATTGAACCATGCGCCGATAAAATTAATTCCAATTATTATGAAAAGATGGCTAAGAAAATTTGTCGATAAAAATATTTTTTTGATTCGAGGGTCGATCGAGGATTCCGTTTCATCCGGAAAAATTCGGACAGGTCAACTTGTTCGGGGTTCGGTCGAGATCCTGAAAAATCGGTCCGAGGATTATTTCTGAAGGGGACAGAGAGGTCTCGAGATCGTCGATAAAACGGAAGAACCTATGGCTGCCGTAGGTTTATCTCTTCCCACGGACGTGTCCCTTCGGAATTTGTTTCTCGGCGAGATTATCGCGGGGTATATCGTGTCCCCCCATCCAGAAGGGATGGAAATAAGGGATATATGCCTGCCTCGAGAGCAGGGGTTGCTTGGAACTGCGACCCTTGTAACGACCGTCGCGCTATTCCCAGAACATCTTGTCTGGAGGGTCGCAGGAAAAACCTGAAGAACCTGCTCTGGAAACTTGTACTTGCAACTCGGTGGTCTGAAAAGCTCTTTGTGGCGAAAAATTGAATATTTCGTACCAGGATGTTTTGTAAACGCTTCTTTCCCATACGAACACGATCCTTCACACTGTTGAAATCCAAATGTATCACTCGTTTTAAATAGTGTCCTGGCAACACTGCTGCACTCTGGGTGCTAATTAGACTGAGGATTTTATGCAATTGCAACGAGAATGAACAGGCACAATTCAGAACAATAAAAATGCTAACCACATGTAGAAATTCATTTTCATCGTGGCATTAAACTTCGGATCATGGATAAAAGTCGATGAAAAACTGAGTGGTTGAGTGTAGAACGATACGATATAATTGAAAGTGATGAATCATGGAGGGTCAAGGTGAATCATGCACATGACTCAAATCGGAACAAACCAGTGGTCTGTCTTCACTGTTTCGATTTCATGAAGTCTCTTGTAGATACACACATTTGTAGACGTTGCTACTCTTCTGCTAACAATTTCTTAAACGAGTATATGCCTAACACTCTAATGGTACCTATGTATTCAATTCCTGAATGAACTTCATCGTTCATTCGCTCGCGTATGGTTCGAGCGATAAAAATAGAAGCTGAGTACGGAACAGCGTTGGATTCAATTAACAGACCCTACATTCGTTAATTAAATTGCATTCATCTTACGAGGAAAGCATTTTTTCTTTTTTTGTAAATACTTATGTAAAAAGGGCTTCTGCCCGTCTATAATAAATAATAATAACAAACAAGGAAACAAATTTATTTTGTGAGAATCGACAGGACTGGTGTTAATATTAGAACTTCAGAAATCCGAAGACAATTAGATCCAGGAGGCCGTTGATGTTCGAGTTACTCGAACCAAGTTCTACTATTTAATTTTTTTGTAGAATGTTATTACTATGTATTCGACAGCAATCTCTGTGTCTTCCTGGCAGCGACGTGTCCACGGGCACGTGCTGCTCGCCGATGCTCATTAAATTAGGTAACAATGAGATCGTACGAGACAGGCGGTGTAGCTCGGTGGATCTAGCGATCCAGCGTCTCGTTCGGCCGCGTTCTCTCCTCTCTCGATAGACCGGGGGCCCCTCCGCTCGATCTTCTCTCCCTACCCTGGAGAAACTGGCACTCCTCTCTTTTCCGTTGTCAGTGGTTGCGTAGTGGGGTGCCAAGGATGTGTGTGGAAGCCAAGGCGCACACGGTGGGGTCGGGTACCAGACAAGGTCACGGCTACCAACCGTTTCTTCTCCGTCTCTCTGTCCGCGACCGATCGGTTCTCCTCTCACTCTCTCTCTCTTCTTCTTCTGTTCTTCGCCGTCCTTTTCTTGTCTCTTCTTTCTCCTTTCCGTGGCGGGCAGCCATCTTGGGGAATGCGTAGCGTCATCGAATGCACAAGGAATAACAATAAATTATCTGTTCTCGGTCGTCTCTCACCTTCCAATACCTCCGGCGATTCTCTCCGCCGTTTCCTCCCTGGGGGAAGGGCCTCGACTTCGATTTTAACGAGCTTTCGCACGGTGCTTACCCGCCGGACCGCGATCTTCGACTATCCTCAGCAATTATCATTTTTACCAATTTTATTTTACGCGTACCGATCGTTCCAGCTTCGCGGGAAAAACGTTTCGTTTTAACTAGAGATCGAAAAGGTTGGGGAACGTTTCTGTAAAATATCCAATCAGAATTGTTCTGAAATTTCTTTTTTTCAAAAAATTCAAGTATCCGTGCCCACCAAGGATTTTTACCTTCAGGATTTCGGAACAGGAAGGGCACGAAGACTTAACAAAGACGATCTTTCACGCGGAGATAAGGGGCAGATGTTCCGAGCGATCGAGCAAGCCACCGCGTCATCGCCTTGGCCGTACAGCAGAACTTTGTTTAAAGAAAGTTTCGCGTCGACATCGGCCGGAAGACCGGTTCGCCGGCGTCTAAGGGATTGAAATTACGAAAGTTCGCGGAGGAAGCTGCTCCGGAGATCAGCTACGCGTTCATTTTAGAACCTCAGCGCGCGCCCCGACTTTAAAAAAGACATTACCCGTGGATTGTCCATTAAAGTCCGCCCGCGGGGTATCGTTTATCCCCGGCGAGTGAAATTCAGGAACTTGGACGATTAAAAAAAAAAGTAGAAGGGAAGAACACGGTTGAACGGGACTCTGAGACGTCGATATATTGCGGACGCCCGTGAATGCAACCTCATCGAAGACAGAGGGGAGAGCTTCTTCCGGCGGATGTGCGGCCGCGACGTGTCGCTGACGCATCCTGCTACCAGGACAACAATACCGGGCACCACCCTCTTCCTGATCGCATGCGCCAATTTATTCCTCGTTCGAACCGAAGAATTCGCTCGTTTACTCGTCCTACTCTGTTTACACTGTCCGAAGACGAGCAGAAAGGTGTCACCCTTATACCAAACTACATTCTACACCTTGTATACTTCATTGGTACTATGAAGATACTGTTCTGAAACGACAGAGTCTTCCCACGAATCCAGTACTTTATTCACGTATAAATAGTGAAAGCTGTACAACGTTGTAAATAATCAATTTTGTTATGTCTATCGAAATATTAAGGCTTGGTATAACATCGGCTTGTTCAGAAGAACTTCGAATTCATTTATAAAAGAATAAATACGAATCTTTTTTAAATAAGAGGGTGTTGTTAAATTTACTATACCGGTATCTGGTAAGCTTCGAACAAAGTAGGTTCTTAATAGATTTTTGTTATGTCGATCGTAAGTATTAAGATAATTAGCTATTTTGTAAAAATACCCAAACGTTTCGGATTTGAATGA
Source organism: Lasioglossum vierecki (assembly GCA_028455595.1). Classification (NCBI taxonomy): domain Eukaryota; kingdom Metazoa; phylum Arthropoda; class Insecta; order Hymenoptera; family Halictidae; genus Lasioglossum; species Lasioglossum vierecki. The sequence continues at coordinate 19,617,662 of CM052338.1, read as the reverse complement.
TTTGGTTTGAGACCATGTTTTCTATTAAAAATGTTTAATAGTAGATCGCTAGAGGATTCTTACAAATTAGCTATAGTGTTTAGGGTTAAATCGAACCGTACGTCAATAAAATCATTTCTAATTATATTGTAAAGAATGTATCAGTAATGTTAAATTAATCGTACGATCCATAAAAATTCATAAAATCCCCGGGTCCAATCCTTCCGAGGTAGTGGCGAGCATGGTCTTAAAATAGAGCTTGCTGACACCGAGAGAACGTTTCAACCCCATTTCGCAAAAAGGAGAACACTCTCCCGGAATATCGGTGAAGACAATACAGAAGCCGTACGAGTCCAGCGAATCCCTGGACTGCTGATCGCGCGACGAAAGGTCACGGCCGCGCGCGGCGTCGGTCCCCGGCGTGTGTTTCAGTCCGAAAACGCGGAACAAGTTCGCGTCGGGGACTAAATAAAACGCCTAAGTCAGTGCACGGAACGTGCCAAGTGCCTGTTGAATATTTTAGACGACTTCGGGGAACGCCGCGCGGACGAGGGCAGCGCACGTTTCGCACGAACCGAGCGATCGAGGTCAAGATCGCGAAGTCAGGATCGCGTTCGCTATCCGGGAAGTTCGTCGACCAGGTGGAAACGCACGTTGCAAGAGAGTAGGTTTGGGGCCCGGGGAAGGATCACCGTCTGTGTAGAATCGGAGGACCGTGAACGAGGAACGGAATGGTACTGGTGAACGAGCGAGCGAGCGAGCAAGCCGAGGTATTATTAGCATCGTGTAAACGTGTCTGCTGGCCGTGAAACCAGTGAAAGTATTCCATGGACGGGGCGGCTCGCTCGGATACGAGGGACAACCGTGCAGCCGTCTTTATCGCGAACACAAGCCACGATACAAGCTCGACGTGTTCCGCTCGGCACGGTGTTTCTCCGCTCCTCCTCGCCGCCCCTCCTCGCTTGCTCTCCGCGCGCTCAAATTCTTTCGAGACGGCCGAGCAGCACCGCAGGCGCGGCCAGATCTGGGCCTTTGTCCTCTTTGTCTGGAACCTAAGGCCAATCTGGACCCTTACGACGCTCCGCCACAACCTCCGAGGAGGCTCCTTCTTCCTCCTCCTCCATCAACGACGGGGACTCGCATCCTCTCTCTGCTTCTCCTCTCGCGAACCGGCGAATGCCCGCTCGTTACCCGCACTCTTGCGTCGGCAAATCTTCACTTGTTAGGCTTCGAACCTCTTAGAACGCGTGATCAGTTTTACTCCGATCGCAGTCGACTGGGGATATCTCCCTTTCACCCTTTCACGAATTCTTTTATTTCGACTTGGAAAAATAATTATGTAAAAAAAATAAGTTTTTAAAAACAGACTAAAAAGTATAAATTTTTCCTAATCGCATACCGATTCCTAACCTCGTACTACGAAAATATTTTTAAGATTTCAAATGAAAAACATGGACCGCAAGATTGAAATCTTATAAATATTTTCGTAGCAATTCGAAATTCATAATCACAAATTTTAACCACTGTCTGGACGAAATTAGGAATCGGTACGCGACTAGGAAAAATTATTTTATACTTTTTAGTATGACATTACATTATTAAACATTATACAAATTTTTTTTTAATAATGTCCTCAAATTCTGAGCCATGCAGGAAGTTAGTTTAAAATCAATTGCAAATTTTCTCACCGAACAGACAGACAAACAAACAAACAAGGAAGCGAGCTAATAAAAATGTGATAAATTGTAAATTGCGAGATATTGATTCTCTGATTGACCAATCAATGCTCTGATTAACACAATGACCGAGAATTATCCAGGTGGGCTGGGGACCGTTTTGACAATTGGCGACAATCTCGGCGAACGTTCAAGTTTTACTAATTCTTAGGGAATTTTGGTTTACGCATATCAAAATTAATAAAAAATTTCTACCAACACAGTGAACTATCAGAGTCTACAGTGCACGCTGACTCTAGGATGCAATTGAGGAAAGGATAAGAAGTCAGGTGCCCGATTGCATAAGAGCCGAGCGCAGTTCCAGCGGTTCGCAAAATAAAGATCGGCGAATAAATCGATCCGCCCACGCAGCGACGTCGACAGTTATTTACTGTATTCTGCGACAACGAACGACGCTTGTAACGTCGACCGACATTCCCTGGGAATGAGTCAAGACGATCATCGATTGCAATAAACGCGACTCGCTGGATCGAGACAACCGCCTGCTTATGGCGGTACGATCTTTGCGAATGGAAGAGGGAGGATGAAAATTACGAGATCGCAGTGTCCTCGTTCGTCAGTTTCCCTTTCGAATCTTATTGTTTCGCGAGCGGAGCGTACAAACGAGCGTCACGCTGCGAAGATCCAGCCGAAGATTATTTTCAGGTACGATCGGGAGCCAAACGTGTTTCTTCGACGATTCTGGATACGATTTTCTCAAACTTCAACGTGGTTACCTGCGTACGAGGTGTTGGAAATTTTCATCAACCTCTATTCTTCGTTCCTGTCGTAAACATCTTAAATCCGTACACTCTAGTGACGATCGTGATGTGGCATTTCACGTGGAGAAGATAACAAGAAATTTACGAGTGTCGGTTGCATAAAATTGTAATCCTCGGATCAATATTCAAGGAATTCATGCGTTATCCGAGACGGTATCTTCTTCCTCATTTTGTATTTAACGGAATGCCGCAGCTGCGGATTTTCACGCAAAGTACAAACTGTCTGCACCAACTGCAAACAAGAGTTGCGAAAACGCTAGCGAATAACTTGCGGACGCGTGCATATTTGTTTGAATATATTTTATAAATACAATGTTTCAACTGTGAGCACCAGTCGCGAGTTGCTGATTTTAGTGGAATTGGAAGTAATATTATTTATTCAAATATTGAAGCATCATGTTAAAATTAGCATAAAGTCTGCAGGCTATTTGATCGAATGCTTTCAGGAAAATTGACGATTGAAACTGGTGTTTAACCGAGCGGATGAGAATCGGCGGGTTTAATAATGCTCGGTGGTTGGAGTTTCGAGGCGTGCACGAAAACAGCTTGCAAAAATGTGTCTCCGAGCGGTGCTCTTCGAGCGTTTTGTCGACAAGGTGTCGAAACACGGTTCTCCGGGCTCTCCTTTCACTAATTGTACGAGCGCGGAGGACCGCCGCCGCGAGCGACCAGTTGAAAAATTTATGAAACACGGTGCAGAGTGGCGCGAGCCGCTCGAAACTTTTGCGAAAGCGTCTGCAGGCGGACGGGCCCGGTGAAAGATGCTTACGGCTGGCCGGCTGTCGCTGGCAGAATCGAAAAGGAAACCTGTCGAACGAACGTTGCACGCCGAGTTACGAAAAAGTCGCGTGCCACGGTCTGCGCCGAGTTTCTTCTCGCTGCCGGGTCTCTTTCCACGGACAGAAAGAAAAACGTATATCTCGCTCCTTTTTCACCCTTGCAGCCTTAGAAATGCCCCACCATTTTTCTTCCTCAAACAACCCTTGAAATAACCGAGGTACAACAGCGAAGCTCCTTCAGACGCGAACGTGTATTGTTTTCGTGAATTTGTCGGTGATCGTGGACGAGTTTCAAGCCCCGGTAACACTGTTCAACAAATTTCAACTTTTTTCTTGTTTCTTAAATTCTAAATGACAACTTCTCTACCTGCTGCTCCTAATAGTTTTATCAATTAAATTTTTTTCGATTTTAAAACCATGTATCAGAAGGGATTGAAACATTATTTAATTTTAATTCACATTATTTAATTAAATTCTTTAGACTTTCCAGAATCCAGTGATGTGCAATAGTAAAAAGTCTAGAGAATCTTCTGATGTAAAGAACAATACAATATCTTTTATGATAACATCACAATATTTGTTCTAAGTCGAAAAATATGTATTTTCTTCAAATTTAAATTTCTCAAAAACTGTACATATAGGAGAAATATTAAGACCAGATTCGTGTACAACAACATTTTTGTTGTTGGACAATGTAATTATTCCTGGATGTTCTAAGGTGTTCCGACCAGTGATGCCAGAACGAGGAACCTGGCGGAACTCGCCCCTCCTGCTGGGACCCCCACTCATACTTCTATTACGCACGCACACACACGAATGTACCGCTACTCTGCCCGTGTGAGTCACACAGTAGACGCACAGTCACGCAATAAAAGTAAGAGTGGGGGCCCATCCGGAGGGGCAAGTTCCTCTTCTGGATCCTCGTTCTGGCATCACTAGTTCTGACAAGGAAACCGTCCATGTCGAAGGGATGAAAACAGCCATCAAAGTCGAGGGTCGAGTACATTCCTTAAATATCTCGATGAAGAGAATTCCACTCCGTGATAGATGTTCAGCAATGAATAAAACCGTAGGAATATAAACGATACAAATTGCTTCCTTCTTCCAGGATCATTTCGAGGGTTAAGAATGATTGACTGGTTTAGCATATTGGAATCGCGAGCCGCATCTAACCGGTACTTTGAATTCCGTGCTCGCATGCGTCCACAGCATCGATTTGTTCCCTCGGGTAACTCGTCGGGTTTTTAGCGAAACATGAAGAAACCCGTCGGTTGGTTGCTCGAAAAGCAGACAGTGTTCTTTAATCGATGGTCTGCGAAAAATTTAACCCAAATCATGGATGTACCTATAATCATCGGATTGAAGGATTGAACGACTTAAAAATGTATGAATCTATTTAACTATTTGAGTTGTTAAAAAATACAAAGATCTGTGAGTTTGTAGAAGGCATTGGTCGTCAGCTGATCCGCGAAAAATTTCACCCAATCGTGTAGTTGCTATAATATTTGATCATTGGACAGCGGATTTTATGAGACAAATGAGGGAAGCTATTTAGCTGTTTGAGTTGTTAAAAAGACCAAAGGTCCGTGACTTCGTCAAGGGCATTGGTCGTCAGCTGATCAGCGGAATATTTTCTGGATTTTAGCCCGGTGGAAAACGGTCGAAGAAAGCTTCTGTAGGGGACTGCGCGATGATCCGGATCGATCGATCGTGGATCCCGGTAGATCGACGAGGGAGAGACGAGAGGCGTACGATGAAAAGGTCGCCGGATGCTAATTCGAGGGAAGATAGGCATCCATCGGTGCTCTCCGAGTCGTAACGTCGGAGCCAGAAAAACGATTTCACGAGGAGGGGCCATCTCTGCGAGCCGCGTCGATTTTTCATTGGTCCCTCGGCACTCCTCGTCCCTTCGTTTGCCGAAGAAAGGAACACGGAGACGAAGAGGGCGGAACTATCCGGAGCCGGAGCAGCGACTCTCCGCAGAGAGCCCGCATACCGCGTACGGGACCATTGTGAACCAGACCTTCGGGTTCGACGATAAATAAAAAGGAATCATAAAAGGCAACGGCGCGGGGCCCTGGCGTGGCTTGGCGTGCCATGGCGTGGCAAGAGAGGGACGAAGAAAAACAACGAAATGGCCCGTGCAGGCACGTTCGAGCCTTCTCCAACGGCGACAAAGGGGTCTGGCTGCGCTCGGACTGGGCTGCTCGGCCTGGCTCTCTTTGTGATCGAAACATTTCCTAATGCTCGCCAGACCTGCGCCCCGCCGCTCGAATATTCGGCCCGATTAACGAGTTTCGCCCTGTCCAGACTTTGTGGGAACCAATTAATCCGCTGACCAGTGGTTCTCCATCTGCCAGCTCTACAGATACATAGTTTTAAAATCGACTGCCCATTTAACATCGTTTCAACAGCATTGAAATACGTTCACATTATTTACATGAATTTCAATAGACGGTGCGTACACTCCACGTCATCCGGCGATACTCCTGTTTTTCCATTTTACTCATTTTCCTCATTTTCGGACGTCATTCAAGCGTTCTACTGTTAAATGACCGATGACCTTTAAGACACCACTGCAGTCAATGCAGTAGCCACCTCTTCGCCAATAGCAGACCTTGAAAATCGCGTTAAAAGATGAGGCACGTCTGACAACCTAAACATCGTCCTTAAAGAGGCCAAACTGATCCAACTTCGAGATCGCGTTCTCTTTCGTTGAACCGGATTACGGGCAAAGCGTTTGGAACTGTTTCGTGCGTCAACTCGGAGCGATTCGCTTTGTTGGAAACTCGTGTCTCCGGCAACAGCGTATCTTCTCCTGTCGAGGCGTGTTGTTGCCCAAGAAGTCAGCCGGAGAAAGAAAGCCAGGCGGATCAGTGATGAAACGCGTTCCTGATAAGTTCGTGTTCGGGGACGTAGGAATGTCCTCTCTCTCTCTCTCTCCCTTCGTCGAGGAACAAGATTCTGTCTTGGAATATGGCCACCGTAGCCAGCTGGCCTTTATCAGACTGATCTTTCGTACAACTCAATAAAACCACTCGAATTCCGATTTGCTTCTTATTCCATTCTTATTTCGCGTGAAAACCATATGCAAAGCTGCGACCTTTACGCGCGTCAGCGGGAATACGCGCGCGTGCAGCGCGTTTTTCTCACTCGCACGAAAAGCTTCCTCGCCGTATTCGCACGAAAAATTTGCGAACTGTCTCGCGTTGCGCAATGCGCTCCCGCGCAAGCAGAGTATCGACGTTTGCACGCCGACCGACTTCCTCCGGAGAACGACACCGCGAGTTCCGCGGTCTGTTTTCGCGCGTGTAATTCGATCCGCTCTCTGCGACTCGCCGATCACGTGTTAACGCTGCGGTCTAATTGGATGGCACATCCTCCTGTCGCTGCGACAACGTCATTATGTCCAGCTGTTCGGCCGAACGACACAAGAAACGAAGCAGAGTCGCACGTTTTCGCACGTCTCGTTTCACCGACGCGTGCGGCGATGTGCTAACTTGGGATTGACGACAACGATTTCGTCAGTGCGCGATAATCACATTCAATTAGGACGCGGATCGTTGGGACATGGCAGCTTTGTGCTAGAGCACAGCTTGCTCGCTAAATGATTTTTATCAAACGGAAAATGTTTCGATTCCAGTTCAATTTCAACTGACGTCCACTTTCTAAAAATTCGTCTAACAAAAATTGCAAATTGAATAGTCCAATTGAATAGAAGAATAGAATGGTAACTATGGTCATTTATTTTGTAAAGATGCCCTGAGACACCCTACGGTCGAAAGCAATTTTTCCGTGAAAGAAAAATTTGCACAAAGGGGTTCGCAATCTAATTATCATAATAGATTTTTTTAAATAAAAGAATTGATTGTACCAGTATCATTTTGTTTGTTCTTTTCTTCTTTTTTCTTATATATAATACTAATGTAAAAAGGGCTTCTGCCCATCTACAATAAATAATAATAATAATAATAAAACGAACGTCGTTGAATGAATTAGACTTGTCGATTTCCATCGAGCAATTGTTTATTATATCGTCGCGCACGTAATTCCAGAATATCCGAACAGCGAACGACCGTATGTAACCACGCACAAACGTGTCGAAATTTCGACGGTCTCGATGTGTTGATCGATAAGAGCGAGTTTCGATTGCGGAAGCAGATCGCGCGAAAGCAAAGACAAGCGTAGTAAATCTTGGACAACGATAATTATTAATTCCGCAATAAATCGTACAATATTGTCGGCGGCAAGACACGAACGCGTGTCGAAGTCGCGGCGCACGATATTTCACCACGGCGAGCTATGGAGAACAAAGCGACCACGAACCATGGAAAATCCACGAAGGGAGAAAGAGAGAGAGAGGATGAGGGAGGCGTCGTCGCACTGTTCGCAACACCGACGAGCGCGAGAGCCAGCGAAAAAATACGGGCGGCGAATTACACGAGAGGCTGATACGCGTTTTATCGGCGTATATATCGCGCTCGATAAAGCCGTTTACAGCGAGGGCTCTGACCGATACCCGCTTCTGCGTTCCTTGCGCCACCGAATCGTACAAAGGCCTTTGTACGACTAGCTCGAGCTTCGTTTCACGGCATTATCACGCGACTGAATTCATTCCAGAAACCTCCTCCCTCTTCTCGATTAACGCTCGGCCCCACTCCCGGAAGAACCGCTCGATCTCTTCTCGAAAATCGTATGTCCGTTGAACAGCCGCCCAACACGCCCCCCGAAAACTGATTCGAATTAGCGAAGCCAACGATAGGAGTTATACGATTTTTTTAATGAGAACTTCTGTAAACGCACCGCATACAGAATTGTTGGACAGTGAAAATATTTATTATTATTATTTAATATAGACGGGCAGAAGAAAAAAATGATAAAGAAAAAAAAAACAAAATAATACTGGTACAATCGATAGGTATTGTCATATAATCTTGCTTAGTTGCATTTGAAAATTTTGCAAAGATTCAATAAAAATATCAATACTGTTATAAATAGTGCAAGATTGTTGCAATAATGCACTAATGCAATAATGCAACCCGTTCTTGTTCTCAGTTCACGTTCCGGTACATAAAAATTGATTTGCATAAGTGGAGAAGAACAATTAATACGATTATTAATTGAATTAAAAATAAAATATTTATAAAGACTTTTATGTGTGTGTGTAGGAGCACCTGATTCAAAAGTACGAACATTGTAATACTTGTAGGAATTTTATCAGCTGAAATACCACGAAGAAAACAACCGAGTTACTCTTCCAGAAGACACTTGTGAGAACGAATATCAAAACGATTGGTGTAAAAACCGCTATTATTCGGTCATTCTTCAAGATCTATCTTTTAAAACATTACCAAGTGCAATATACATACTATTAAACAAGTTGCTCGTTAAAAAAGAAGTCGAGAAATGATTTAAAAAATATTTCCAAGAATCACAATTCGATACAGAAGTTACAGGTAAGCAACGAAATATAAGAGCATCGTGCTACGTCGGAGGAGGTCGAATAATTTCGGCATCGGTAAAAATCTCGATAGAAAGTTTCCTTAACGATAGAACTTGCGCAATGGCGGCGGTTCAGGGGTTTATCATCCCCCGGCAAAGAAATCGCAAGGGACCGGGCGACCTAGTTGCGAGGAAATGAATTTTCCTCGTGCGGCTCGGTCGAAAATAATTTCCTAGTGGTTGCAGAGAAGGCTGTTCGCGAGAGCGAGAGAGGGTTTTTAAAAATTCACCGCGCGTGCCTAAGGCCGAAGGGCGCGGGGAAGAGGGGCCGGGGGAACGGTTCTGGCTCGACGAGGGAGAGAGGCCTTTTCGTAAGCGACGATAAATATATTTCCAAACGTATACGAAACGGCGTGGAACGCCGCGCTGCCACTGTCGGCTCGACTGACCCATTTGTGAAACTCGCGCGTACTCGCGTTGCCACACACCTTTTGCCGCGTGCGCGCTCGATTCTTACAACACCTCCACGAATTACATACGGGGAAGGGCAGGGCCGTGCGCCTCCAACTCTCTTCCTCGCGGATTCTCTCTCTGTTCCCCTAGTAGCACAAAAATATTGGATAAATATCTTTTTCAAATATTGAAAAAATATTTTTTAAGCCACACTTTTTCATACGAGACAAATATTGCTTCTAAGTGTAGCATGCATGTTTAAGAAATGCGAAAATATAAGATAAATATTCAGAGAATATAAACTGGATATTTAAAAAATATAAACTAAATATTACAAAGAATGTGAAATCAATATTTGAAAAATGTGAATTCAATATTTAAATAACATTCAATTAAAAAGAAGAAAAAGTTAGAAAAAAATATTTTTCTCCTAACATGAAATAGATATTTTCTGCGTATATAAAAAAGAAATTGTTACTTAATATAAAATAAATATTTTATGTGCATTTGAATATTAAAAAAAGTTTGATTCGTTTTTTAATATTATACGAAGGTGTATATAATATTTTATGCTACTAGGGTTCCTCTCTCGATGTTCGAATCGCCGACAGTCGGCTATTTGCAAAACGAGAGCGATCCGTTTTCCCGCGACTTTATTTATGCACCAGCTGTATCGACGCGACTTTCCTCCGATACCAAACCAGAACACACGCGAATGCTGCTCGACACAATTTCTTGCGATTCCAAATGATAATTTGAGGAGCAATTACAAGTGGAGCACGTGTGTCATGGTTCCAGAACGAGATAACACGGGCTGGTCGATTTAAACTCTTCGTAATCCAACGCGTTTCTTTATCTTTTACTCGAGAACTTGAGAATGATACAATTCAATTATACTCCTACAGACAGCTTCGCTAACCCATTTAGCACAGTTATGAAACATTACAATTGTTCTCACGTACCGTGAAATTGCGATATTCCTGACAAACGTGACGGGAATCGATGAAACAAGGAACTACGGTAGAACCTCGCTAGTTGCACGATATACTCGTTCGTTATGCTACGAATCACTGTGGATTACCTCCTTTGTTGCATAACCTCGATTGCTGCACACGTTTTTCGCCTCTACCGAGGTGCGACTTTATTGGTGTAAAAATGTGGTTGAAACAACGGGTTGCAATTTAATAATTATTCAATTTCTATAGACATGTATACAGTACACCTGCAACAATATAATTTCTATTTCCAGCAAACGATTAAAATTTCATTAATTTTATTATATGTATTCTAAAAACTCATCTATATATTAAAGGATATATTTTTTGTAAATAGAATATTTTTTTCAAACCCCTAAAGATGCAATCATTAAATACCCTGGCTTAAATTAAGTACCCTGGATCAAGAGATCAACCACCTTTACCATCCGAATTGATCAACAATAAACCCAGAAAACCCAGCCACGCCATGTCGCATGTTCGTCTCTCCGGGAACTTTTACTGCTTCCACGTCGATTCTCCCTTCTGCCACAGGCGGTGACCATTCCCATGAGAAAAAAAGGAACGCCGCTCGCAGAATGAAAGGAAACGGAGTCGCAGTCTTTTCTCCGGTTTCATTCAACTTTCGCAAACTAGCGTTAAATAGAGCGCGCGCGAGTTCTTTCTCCATCCGCTACATTACGAGCTGGAGGAGGGAGGGCCAAGAATTAATGACATAATTCCTGACACAATATCCTACATCGCGCTTGAGAAGCGTTCGTTAAGGTCCCAGACAGCCGGCGGTTAATTAAAGTCAGCCCCTCGGCCCTGGGGTCCGCGTTAATTGCGCGCCACTCGGGGAACCGAAGCGTCTCGTGTCTCCTCGTCCAGGACCAGAGAGAGAGAGAGAGAGAGAGGGAGAGAGGATCTACTTAAATTAACGTCCGCAAGGAGGCATTTTCGGCGTTTTTCCGAGAATCAGGCAGGTAATGGCCTGCAGTCTGTTACTCGATTTCTGCCATTTTTCGGAAAATTTACCCTGCAGTTTCTCGATATTTTCCAATGATTAGACAATAACCTAGAGACTGCTGGTCAATGTCTTCGAACGATTCTCTGAGCAAAGCAAATTTTCGCGTGATCGACAGAAGATTTTGCGAATTTAATATGGAATATCTGTTTCTCGCAGTTTATGGAGGGTAGCTCGATGATATTTTCCAAGGATTAAACAATGACCTAGAGACTGCTGGTCAATGCCTTTGAACGAGTCTCTGAGCAAAGTAGATTTTCTCGTGATCGACAGATTTCGCGAATTTACTGTGGAATATCTGTTTCACGCTGTTCATCGTCATTTTTTCCCAAGGATCCTGTTTTTCAAGGATCAAACATGTGGGGTTGCTGCTCGAGACTCCGATTTTCCTGCGCGATCGAGGCAACTTTTCGCGAATTGGCCTTGCAGTTTCCGTTGGTCGCGGTTCACCGAGGATCGCTCGCCGATCCGTGGCCTTCCCAGAGTGCTTTTCCTCTCGGCGGAGAGCAGATTCCATGTGGAGACTGCTCGTTTGCGAGGCCGGGCCGTTATCTCGCGAGCTTTACAGCCAACGAGGGGCCTCGAAGCGCATTTCTAACGAGCCCTAATTGGAAGCCTGGACCCTCTCTTGGCTGGTCCGTTTAGACGGCTCGAGAACCAGCGCTCGTTCTCTTTCACTCGTCATCTTCTTCTTCTTTTCTTCCGTTTCTTTTTCGGTTTCCACGGCGTTAGGCTCTCCCGATTTTCCGCGAATAGATTTTACGTAATGCTCGCGAGAACGTTCGGCACGTTCCGAGACTGTTTTCTGCCGTCTCGCCGGTGAAATTTATCGATCCATTGGCGCCGAAAGCACGTCGCCTCTTCCGGTTCGGAACAAATGGCGGCAATTCCGCGCGAATTTAAATACAATCGGCGCCAGTGGCGAAACGAACGACGCGCCGCCGATAAATTTCGCGCGTTTGTTTTGCTCGGCGAATTGAATTCGAAAGAGAGCAAGGGACCAGGTTCTCGGCGGTCCTCGGCGTGACCCAGTGCGCACCGGATGCGAGATAAAGCTGCGGAGCATCCGCGTCGAAGCGGGAATATCGACTGAGCTACTTGCAGACGACCCGAGCTCCGAGAGTTCGCGAGCCTCGAGGTCGACCAGCGGAACTGGAGCAACGCCTGCTGCGTTCTTCGCTTGTCTTGCGACCCTTCCAACTCTCGGGAACATAATTGTCCTTTGCTAGATGCCGGTGGATTCACACGAACCCGCTATGCTCACATTTGTGCGATTTCTCCACCCACGAAAAAGAATTGCACCTGGAATAATCCAGCATCTATTTTTACTTAATTTTGTCCGATTGCAACGGTCTCATTAATCAATGATGAAGTTAACAGAATTTCGTACCCACGAAAAAGCGGAATATCCTGGAATAGCGCTGCATCTATTTTTACTTAATTTTGGACGATTGCGAAGGTCTTCTTAATCAATTATGAAGTCAACAGAATTTTCTATAATTGTCAATGTTGTATAATTGCATGTTCGTATTTAGTTGGTTGGAAAATTGGGTCTCTTGAAATCATCCAATTTTTGAACACTAATAAATAGCATTTATTTTAGAAATGGGAAATTGCATACTCATCTGCAGTCTACTAATAACAAAATTAATTAAATGCTCGATCAAAGACCTCCATGTTGTGTGTAGGACAAAGGGTTAGAACGAATGGTTTAGTGTCGGACATGATCATTTTATCGGGGCTTAAACAAATGGTCGGAGGGCAAGTTTAAGCTGTAGGATCGACTGGGTTCTCGAAGGGTAGTTTCACCGTACGACGATTGCGTTTAGATTCGCATCAGAAGTTGCTGCGAGAATTCGCGAAAGCTAAGTTCAATATTTTGTCCGAAGTCGGTGTTGACACTGCGATCGAGGAGCAAGTGCGTGCGCGCAGCAGCCTTTAGTAAATAATTAGCCGAGCCGAAGGCCGAGAGAGCCAACGGTGTAACAGGGTTCTCCACTTTGTCGGAGCCTCGGTGTTTGCGCTTTGCGAAATCCTTTGTCTCGAGACGAGGCGGGGCGAAGAAGAGTCTGCCTCTCCAAGGAATTGCGCAACGATTTCGAAAATCCGACGCACGTGGACTGAGGTGTCGACGGGTTTTCAAGCCGGGAAAATAAAGAGACCCGACGAGAAGAAGACCGTGACGATGAGGAAACAACGGTGAAAGAACCTACGAGGGAAAAAGAAGAGGAAAGGAAGATCCGTGAATACCCAAAGCGGTGTCATTTCTTGAGGGGCTGGCCTAGATTCCTGATTTTATACGATTTTCAGGAGATGAAGTATTCTTATGCTACTGCACTCGCTGAATTTCACAATTTTTCTGGAAATGGGCCACTTTCCAATTTTTCATGACGATCATCTCCGAGTTTTGAAATGTTGTTCAAGTAATCAATCATTCTGCGTTTTATAGGTCGTCGGATTCGAACATATTATACAACCAGATACAGAACAGCAATTTAAACCTTGACAACGAGGAGATATTTCGTTTCTTTTATGCTCACATTTTGCGTACAACTTTATGACCATTAATAAAAACGGCACTTTTCGAAGGTGCAATTATAGATACAAATACTATCATATATTAAATAAAGTCTATATTTTTATGTATATACAGAAATTCATGACGTTAATTAATCATTCTGCGTTTTAAACGTATTATACAACCAGATATTTCATTTCTCTTACACTCATGTTTTTTGCATCTTGCGTATAACTTTATGACCATTAATAAAAACGGCACTTTTCGAGAGTGCAATTATAGATACATGGATAATCATATATTGAATAAAGTCCATATTTTTATGTATATACAGAAATTCGTGACGTTAATTGATTCGATAACCTAATAAAATGTAACATGGTTAATGATCAGGCTAATTCAAAATCGGTAATACAGTGTCAATCTGGAGCGGCAAAAATTAGGATAATTAGAAAATATCGAGGCAACGATTAAATTCGTATTGCTAGGCATTAGCGTAATGTTGCCGGTGGTTCTAGGGTTAAACGTGGCCGGTGAACGGGGCACGGAGGGGCCCCGGAGTGGAGCGTGCCTCGTGCACGTTAATTAAAAGTGCTGCAAAGGAAGTCGCCAACTAAGAAGGGCGAGGCTGAATGAAAACAGCTGCTGCTCGATGACGACACGGTCTAAGAGCGCGCTCGGCTTCGACTAAGCCCGCACGACGCCGTTAGCGCCGCTATTTTCGCGCATAAATATAAACCGACGCCCACCCAACCATCGTGCCGCATCATCCGTTCTCCTTCCTCGCTATCCATCTATCTCTTTCTCTATCAGCAGTTCGGAGTCATTCTCTCTTCCTTCCAACTTCGATTTCCTGCCGCTCGACGGATACAATTCTCCGAGAAGGAGACTAACTGCGCTCTGACCGAGATTCGACCCCCCTAAAGCTTATCCCAGAATTCAACGCGGGATCGGAATTTCGAACTAGGTTCACCTAAAGTTTCCCATTTCGAGTTTGCAAGCTTTGCTTTTTTTAAATTTTATTAGGTACACAAATTCATAGGAAGCCCTGCATCGAAGCATTGTAAACGAAAGAAAAATTCATGAAGATCCATGAATCAATTTGCACAACCATTGATCATCCATCCAAGAGAAGCTTCCCTATGTCAGAATAAAGAAAGACACGTTCATAATGTATATTCTAGCTCTCCTATCTCTAGTAGATCTTCGAATTTCTTAATTCTTTGTTCGGGACGAAATGGATAAGGGCGAACGTACGTCGTTTAGGCTAAGGGGTTCTGTGTACCTCGTGTCTTCATTTTTGCTCGCTACGAAACGGTCCAGTCTGAAAGAAAAAAAATAGAAGAGGAGTCATTCCACGCGTGTCTCTTGCACAGTGTTCAATAGATCCTACGTATTCATTTTGTACAGAATTGGAGTAGCGTTCCGTAGGAATCGTAACAGTTCCGAAAGAACTGGATAAATTAACAGAAATAAATCTTTGTTCTACGAAACTGCTGTCACCATCGAAATATAAGTGTGAAGAGAAGTGTGTTTTGAAGTGTCAAAACCGCGAACAATGAATCTCTTAATCAGTGAAAGAATTTTTATTCGTGAAAGATATTGCAAGAAGAGAGGCCAAGCTTTATCTACAGGACGATTCAAAGTTCGGTACCATTCAATCGGTAGGCGAAGTGTCAAAACCGTGAACCATGAATCTCTGAATCAGTGAATTAAAGAATTTTTATTCGCGAAAGAAGTTGCAAGGGGAGAGGCCAAACTACAGGGCGATTCAAAGTTCAATTACCGGAATCGATCGCAAAATTGTCTGTCGCCATTCGGGTCTTCCAAATTATATTGCAAACTGCAGAAGGAAAGTACCGAGGAACTCGAACCGACTGGATAGAATGCTCGGAATCGAGAGAGCTCGGCCCTACACACAAGTTTTCAAGAGATAAGCCACGCAGCTGTGGTCTGGGCTCGTGTGTCGACGTTACCCCGACTCGAACCATATGTTCGACGCGCCTTGTTTTATGCCGACCGATCCCGTTCTGTGACAAAGGAAAAGAGAAAGTTGCCACGGCCGAGAATTGTCGCGTTTCTTTCGTCGCGGCCGCGCGTCCACTGGAATAATTTTCAGCGAAATTCATTGCTGAAAATATTGAGAATAATCTAATTCGTATAGAGCTTGTTTAAACGTCGACGATTAGTTGCAAACCAGCGTTCTCCAAGCTTAAAAACAACTGGTTTTGGTGTGAAATCCGAGTGAGGCCAGGTGTCAAAAACAATTTTGATTAAGGTCTATCAGCTTTTATTGTTCTCCTACAAAATTCTGCTGTTCTATAAAATTTGCACTTCGTATCGTGCAACGTTATTCCCGCCACCAATTGAGATATAAAAGTTCTACAATGTTGCAAAGTTTCAACAGTGAGACTGTAATTTTACTAAAAAAGACATGGACTTGTCGAGTTCCGCACCAAGGTCTCCACTTTCACGAGAGAAGCACGCGACGAATAATAATGGAGTTACGTTGCACGCAGGTCCCATCGAAGTTGGAGAACAGAGATCCGCAAGTTGCCGACAAACTGTATTATCCTTTTTCACTCGAGCGACGAGGCACCGCTAACGATTTTTACAAGACCTATGATCATGTAAGAAATTGATCAAACATTAAGTGTGATAAAATCGTAACACGTAAACATTCTGTGGAAATATTCTGTCAGACGAAACTTCGAACGATTTTTCCAACCCCTATGATCACGTAAGAAATTGATCAAACTTTAAATGTGATAAAATCGTAACGCGTAAATAATGTGTGGAAATATTCTGTCAGATGAAACTTCTTGGTTTTGAAACATCTCGAATGGCGTAACGTGTTATCTCGAAGATACTGTACTATCATAAATCATCTAGTAAATGGAGTTCCCATGCTGTTTAGTGAAAGCAACTCTCCGTAGAATTTCTCGTAAAAGAAATTTTTTCGAGAATGATTTCTGGTGCATTTTCTCGATCGAAAGGTTAGATCAATGACGACACTCGTGGGTCCAGCTTAATGGGGGATAGAAATCGAGTGAAGAGTATGTTAGCCGGTTGTGGAGAGACCGGTTCAATTAATTTCGGTGCTTTGAGGGTGGCAAAAGTGGCCGCACCGGCTCGAATTTAGGACGATGTTTTCCTCGAAAAGCAGAAGAGCACTTGTCCCTTCGCGGTAGAGTGTTCTTTCCACTGCGCTTTAGAAATTCCGGAATTAACGACGCCGTCGACGAAAACGGGGGAGAAAAAAGCCGCGCCGGGGGACAGCCACTGGAAAAGGAAATGGACCTCCCTCCCTCCCTCTACTCTCTCTAGCTCCTTTCTAGCTCCCATTCAACGGGTGTTCCGTTACCAAAGAACAGTACCATACAACACGTGGTGTAACGCGTACGACACCGGCTGGGTGTGTATTTCGAGACGACGTCTTCGCGAAGCACCGGCTGCAGAAGAGGGACGGTAACGATACACCCTCTCAGATGTGCACGAATTTTAGGACCAACGGGACTCTCCCGATCAAATTCATTCGGAACACCCGGGACTCCTCGAATTCGCGAGATCGTCCCTCCAAGTGACGATCTAAAATTCTTCGCGAAAATGCGAGCGTGAATCGACACTCGAAACGCGCATACCTTTGTTACTCCTCTTTAGGTGCATTTCAAACACGTCGTTCGTCGACATTTTTAAACATATTTTTAATGGTAGATTGTCCACTTAATTTTAAGTTAATTTCACCGACTAAAATGATTTTGCGAGATCTTTCGGATCGATCAGCAGTCGACGCGTTAAAAACATTTTTAATGGTACGTTGTCCATTTAATTTTAAATTAATTTCACCGACTAAAACGATTTTGTGAGATTATTTAAAAACATTTCTCGTCGACAGAGGGCCCCATAGAACTGTTGATTTCCCGTGCGTTCCGAGGGAGAATTTCCGGAATGCAGAATTACAGTTGCACACCGAATACCAAGCGCGTCGAACAGAAGCAAGTTGCACGATATCGAACGATACGTCCCCGGTGGATTATCATCGCCGCAAAACCGAGCAATTATCTAAACGATTCGAACGGCGCGAGTATTTTGCAAGGATCGCCGGAAAGCGTCGAGTTCCAAGCGGCGAACAGGTGCTCGCAGGTGCGCTTTCACGTTAAGTACCGTGAAACGGAAAACAGGCCCTTGGGGAAGGGAATTGTAACACGTGTCGCATTCAACCTGGCACCTTTATGCCGTTCCATGCGAAATTTAAGTTAATAACCACTTTCCAATTGGATCACGCACGGAAAACTCATTCATCGATGATCCAGACTGCGGATCATTATGCCAAATTTCATTATCCGGTAACTAACTGTTAAATTGTGTATTTAGAATTTGTCTATGTTTTTGTGCCATGCATATACTTGCATGTCCACCGCTTTCGAAGCAATTTTGCAACTTATAAAATTTTTCTCAATGTTTCTATCCGATTCTGGATCCTTTTCAATAGAATTTTGAAATGATGTTTCTAAACGTTTCGAAAGATCATGTGTGGTAATAAATTGGAATTAATAGAAGGATGTTTATTGTTCCTTTGGAGGTTCCATTGGTTTCACATCTCGCTCGAGCATTTTTGCTAGAAATGCATAAAACCCACGGTCTATCGATAACCTGTCAATTCAACTGGTCGGTGGTTCTTCGAGGAAATGGATCTGTTAGCCGAGATCGCGTTATGCCAGTCACGCTTGTACCTCGAGGACCATTGTCCTGTCGACGGACTCGCCGAATATTACCGTTCCCGGCTGAGTATTATCATATTCAGGAAGTCCCTTCGCTGAATACAAAGTGAACGTTCGATATCGGTAGCTAGCCGCGAATTTTCGACCCTCGGCTCGCCACTTCCGAGTCACGAGGAACACGAAACCGAAGTCTTCCCACCTTTTCAGATCCTTCTGAAAACCTCCGCTGTATAGTATTCCAACATTTTTATTGAAAACAAAGTCTCTCCCTTTCTCACTGTCACATAATATAAGCAACGCCATGCGAAGCAAAGTAGAACGCTTTTGCACGGAGAAACATATTGTATATATGGGAGGCAAAAGAAATTAGTACACGATGCCAGTTGGCTGTGATTACGGGTTAAGAACGTCTAGATGATCTAATGACACTGTTCCCTGTTTTTTATGGTGGTAGTTACAGCAGCAATGCATAGTTGGCATCGAGCTGTCACGAGGATACGATTTTACTAGAAACTGAGGAGGTAATCAAATCCACGCGGAATTAAAATATTTCTCATGGTATTCGTTCGCGATTTTGCAATCTCAATCGTATTCACCGTGATAGAAAACGATTTTTTTATCAGGTCATGTGACCTGCGTTTTTTAACATGGTGTTTACTCAAAAAGTTACCACAAACTGGAGTGCTCCCCACACTTTTCATTATTAAAATATTATTATTAAATTATTCACCGTGATAGAAAACGATTGTTTCACGCGAGGTTTTTCCTCGATAATTTATAAATTTGAGAATCGTCTCGAGCGAGAGTGTTCCGCCAGTGATCCCGGGTAATAGGAGACGTGGATCTTGGGATCCTTGTGCACTCGGTTCGGCACAAGACTTGGATTCTACCAGACCGGTTACACATTTGAGATTTTGGTGCACTGGAAGTGTTGATGCTTCCTTGCAAGTCGGCAATTGTACAGGGAGTTCCACAGTTGAACTTGGAACTCTGCTGTTGTGGATCAATAAATTGTAATGGCCATTTAGTATGTAGTTTATTCGAGTCTCTGATTTCCCGAAGATCGCGCTTATTATTTCAAATGCGGTTTAAGCGATGAACTTTCGTACGATGTAATTTGTGTATTATTCTCTTTCGATTGAATAAATCTATTTGCGTCTTGCAAGACTCTTCTGTTTAACCGGGAAATGGCGTAATTTTATTTTAGTATAAGTTCGAACGTTGTTGAACAT
Source organism: Lasioglossum vierecki (assembly GCA_028455595.1). Taxonomy (NCBI): domain Eukaryota; kingdom Metazoa; phylum Arthropoda; class Insecta; order Hymenoptera; family Halictidae; genus Lasioglossum; species Lasioglossum vierecki. The sequence goes on along the minus strand of CM052338.1, from coordinate 19,598,040 downwards.
CGTTTCTCTATTACGAACTCTATTTTTCTAAAGTATTAAAGTGACCGATAACAGTGTTCCCTGTTCTATGGAAGTAATAAAGATATCACTGAACAGTTAGCAACCAGCTGTCGCAAGGATTGTACCAAGGAACCCATCGGAAACAAGGAAGTAGTGGAAAATTCACGTTGACCCAAGCTGTTCCTGGTTGTCGAAGCTTGCAGTAACTTCGTAACATCGTTTAGAGGAGGGCCAGGTTCCGATGGATACGCCACTGACCGAACGCAGAGGTCGTTCCACCCAGCGAGCCCTCGTCACTCGTCAGTGCTCCGTTCTCTCTCCCTTGTACTTTACAGCCAACCAATCCTCTCAGCCAGGCAAACTTGCTCTTCTCGCGATTGAACCAGCAGCCACGGGAAATTTACGCGGCGAAAGATGGAACACGATTCATTGATTTCTTTCACGGGCGCAGCGCCACCAAGAACCGCCGCACAGTCTACCCTCGTCGTCGCGACAAAAGCTTCACATATATCCCGGAGCCTAGGCGAGTCTCCCCTCTGGAATCTATTCCAGGTATCGACAACCTTCCACCAGCCGTAAATTTCTCGGAAAATCTATTCGACATCACGGCCAACCTAAAACGACCTAAAGTTCTTCTCCTATTTCGGCATTAAAAGATCGAACGTCACAAAGAACGATTCTTTCGAGGAAACCTTCCCTGTCGTACTTGGGACCATCGTTTCACTCGTGGGACACCGTTGCACTCGTATGACACTGCTTCGACCGTGAGATACTATTTCATTTCATACAATGTTTCAAGTTTTCGACGAAACAAACTTCCAGGAAATCCGCGACAAGGTTCTAATTTTTCAACCTACTCGAACACTCATAGAACACTATTTTGAGAAGTAAAATTAATTTTTCTAATATTAATTATATATCGTCTATTATTGTATCATCTCAATAACCCAGAGACGACAGCTCCTTTGTTGTCACAAAACTCATTCATCTTTCCATCACACTGATCGCCTAACACTATGTCACTGTCACATAAAATAAATTTGTTCGATCATTAGTACCAACAGCAAGTTTGCAAATTAATTTAACTCAACGTATTGGGTCAGAAAATTAATACGTCCATATATTGAAACAAAAAAGAAATATATTGCGACACAGCTGTGCAAACATGTATTCTTAGAAAAAATTACAAAACACAAGCTGCAGCAAAATAATTATTTAAATAAAAAATAATGAGTTAGAATAAAACTGGGCTATCGTACATTTGTCAATGTGACTGTTATGCGCGAACAAGGTTACGAAAACGGACGATACTAGTCACAATTGATAAAGAAAATTTCCATTTCGGGTTTCATAAATAATCTTTATTTAAGAGTGAAGACTACTAGCGAAATAATTTCGGTTCGCGAGTGGTTAAAAAATTGCGAAGCTGGTCGTGAAACTGCAACTTCCAAAGCTGACGGAAGCTCGCCTAAACTTGGCTCCCGGTTTATCCTAGTTGTGCACCGCGCACATGCTCCCGACGTTTATCAGCCGCGATGTTGTCCGTGTTGTTGTGTCGTTAAACAACGCGCAGCTGTTCCCAGCTCGCCGCTTAACGGCCTTCTTTATCCGCGAGAATGCCGATAGCTGTGACGCGCCGAGAAAGAGAGAGAGAGAAGTGTTTCGCGAGAATATCGTCCTGCGACGCGCCCACGGGAACAATGTTCTAGCTGTTCGCGATCGGCGAGAAACGTGCCTCTTCGTTGTCCTTCGGCAGCCCGCGACATTGTCGGCGAGTTGTAAGAGGGTTACGCAACAACGACGCCTGGGAATTAAAGGGAATAATGAATGAGAGAAAGGAGAGACGGCCACGATCTATGCGAACGATCGTACGCGTCGATCGCGCGTGGATCGGATTGCCATCGACGAGTTACGCGTGCGCCGATTCAGAGGGAACAACTGCCTTCTCTTCGATCGACAACGAATCGTCAACGCGTTCACTGTCTGCCGCGAATAATCGTGCCGAGTCTGGGTCACTTGATTCCTCTATCGATTTAGATAGAACGCGTTCAACATTTTTTTTCTACAGTTGTTTAGCTCGTCTCGAGTACTTTGACCTTTCAACTTTGTCTACCGACGATCGTGTCAGAATTTTCGAAGGTTCCAACATTTTTGAAGTTTCTTTCTATGCCCTTCTCCCTTAAAAATCAATTTTCTCCAACAGCCATTATTTTTCCATTTAGATGGAACGCGTTCAACGTTTTTCTTGCACAGTTGTTAGCTCGTTTCGAGTACTTTGAACTTTCAACTTTGTCTATCGACGATCGTGTCAGAATTTTTGAGTTACAACATTTTTGAAACTTCTTTTTACGCCCTTCTCCCTTAAAAATCAATTTTGCAACAGTCATTATTTTTCTACTCCATGTTCAGTATCTCCGTCTATAAATTGTCCATCATATACAAAATCGTATTATGTAAAACCACAGTATATTTCGATCAGAACTTGTCACGAACACAATAACAACGGCCCACCTTTTATCCCAGCAATCAACAAAACAATTCTCCACCCACCCACAGGTGCGAAAGTTGAGATCGCCGAAAACACAGACCCGGAGGTCGTGGAAGGTACAAACGAGGGCAAGGCAATCGTCTTTTCAACTCGGAAGGGTTCCTACGACAAAAAGAGTTCTAAAACTATCCTGTCAGGACAATCGTTCGACGTCCAAAAGAGAGTTCGGCTGTCAAACATCTCGAACGAGCATGCCACCGATGAACAGAGATCGAAAAGAAGCAGTCTGCGGATTTTTATGCAATATAAAAATGTTCTCCATCAATCGCAAGACGCAAGAACCAAGTATTATTTCTTTAATAAATTTGAATAAACTCAAATCAACATTCTGCGTTTCTTTTAATCTCTACGTTGTTTTAAATGTTCGAATGCATAAAATCCGCAGTCAAACATGGAGGAACTGCGACTATAAAAAAGGACCTAGGGCCCTAAGGAATCTTAAATGTTCAAATGCATAAAATCCGCAGTCTAGCGTGGAGAAACAGCGACTAGAAAAAGGGTCATAGGCCCTAGGGAATCGAGTGGAACCGAAAGCTCGGCCAACAACCCGGTCCGCTCGTGAAATTCAAATGCAGCCGCCGCGTTTCGAGCGGGTAGGCGCGCTTCCGCGGAACGCGTTCACGGTGAGGTGAACCCGTGCCGCGGCGGGTTCGAGCAGCGGGTTTTCCCACGGGTTCCGCGGCCCGAGTTCTGCGTTCTGTCCCAGGAGCTCTTGAAACACGCTCGGTGTCTTGCTCGCACTCGCTCATCCTCGCGTATCAGCGCCCAAGAGCCTCGCATAGATGCGCCTTATTTATATACGTCGCGACGAGACGGCTGGGCAAACAACACTGACCTCGAGACGCACGAGCAATAGTGACGTCGAACGCAGAGATGGCTCGTTCAGAACGAACCTCGGAACCGTGGGACTTGATTCGCCAGGCTCGAAACACTCCCGATTATCTGTTCGGGATACAATGGAGGAGATAATGAATTTTCGGAGACCCAGAATTTCTCTGCTGCGGGTGTAATGTTCTATCCGAGGGTGCAAGCTTTGTGGAGTTTGATGCCCGCATTCTAGAACTCGATACAAGTTATGGCTCCGTTTGGAACACGATCTTTGTTAAACGCCCTTTGAAGAAAATTACCTATTCAAATTTTATTGGGTTCGGGAGATCTGATTTTTATATCAAATCTGTCTAGAGAATCGTTAACGCTGTCACTCGTTTAATAACATAATCTCACTGTGTTCCCTGTGCTCCGGTTTTATTTCAATTGTGTTCGAAATAGTGGAATAACATTGAACCACACCGAAAGCGAGTCAACAGAGGCTTTCAATATTTCCCAGCTTTCATCGTCCGGTTGGTAAACGAATTTTTACCCATTTCAAAGTCAGTATGAATGCCAGACTTCTACTTCGCCTTTGTAATCGAATGACGTTAAAATTGAATAGTCAAACGAATAACAAAGAAGTGGAGAACGACCATTGTACCCGTCCAACATTGATTTATTAAACGGACGATGAAAACCGTACATGACAGAGCGAAAAGGTTCACAGTGTATACCGAGCCTAATTTACAATCTGACAGCCAGCTGATCTTATTGATCCTCCTGACGAGTAGACTGCGGATCTTTATGAAGAAATTAGTTCGGTGAAATATGAACCAGTAATAGATCAGGAAAATTCATGAATATTGTAATGTTGTTTTTATCGTGACAAGGTACGTTGTTTTCAACCAGACTATTCGAGGACGACACGGTAATCATAATTTTCTTTCTCTATGTATGTTACAATTCTAGAAAATAAATGATAAAGTATGACAGTGTATCCTGCCTAATAATTTTATCAGGTATAATCAATTTCAAAATGTTTTCAGAGTCAGTATGACGTACTCGTGTCGTCTCCGAAGGGTTGAGGGAAGAAATAAATTTTATTCCTGTTTCCACAAGGAACGCAGAATATTTTCTTTCAAGATCCACAGTTTAGACGAGGGTAAACGACATATTTTCAAAATGAACACCGACTGATTAGATCAGTCTGTCTACACAAGACGGGCTAGCACTGTTGTCACTCAAGGACAGAAGTACAAACACCATGGGATCAACGTCCTGAAAGATTTTTAGCAACTCCAAAATCACTGTACTCGATAGACAGTTTGACTGTGCCAAAGAAATCACCGATGGTTAACACTGTATTCCGTAAGCACTGCGAAACCCACAAAGTGCCACTGTAGCTGCACCACACTTTTGAAGAAACACGAGAAATCCGTATAGATCACTGAGTATGTACTCAAAATAGATTCCTAAGTATTTCAATTTTCCTAAGTAGTTTGGAGTAGGACAACGTGGAGTTATTTTGTGGCAAAAGGGTCTCATGAAGGGTATCTGATGGGTCCGTACAGTGTTGGAGAACTTGTGTTCCTCGAATCACACTGCGAACTGCACCACACTGTTGGAAAAGCTCAAGATATCTGTATAGATCACTAAGTTTATACCTAAAGTAGTTTCCAAAGTATTTCAACTTTCCTAACTATATTGAAGTAAGATAGTGTGGAGTTATTTTGTGGTAAACGGGTCCCATGAAGGACACCGGGTATCTGATGGGTCCGTACAGTGTTGGAGAACTTGTGTTCCTCGAATCACACTGCGAACTGCACAGAGTGCCACTGTAGCTACACCACACTGTTGGAAAAACTCAAGATATCCGTATAGATCACTGAATATGTACTCAAAATAGATTCCTAAGTATTTTAATTTTCCTAAGTATTTTGAAATAGGACAATGTGGAGTTATTTTGTGGTAAACGGGTCCCATGAGGGACACCGAGTACTTGTGGGGTCCGTACAGTGTCGAGGGACTTGCTTTCCTCGAATCACACTGCGAACTGCACAAAGTGCCACTGTAGCTGCACCACACTGTTGGAAAAACGCAAGAAATCCGTGCACCACTGACGGTAGAAATGACTGCGAACTTTCCTAAGTATTTTGTGCAAAGCATGAAAACTGTTCCTACGAAGGGGGCACCGTGTATAAGGCTAATTGAGTAAAGTGCAAAGAGACTTACATTCGGAAAGTCTTCACACAAAGTGCCACTGTACCGCACGTTCGAAGAGTCGCGAGAAACTGGAACCACTTGATATTTAAATGTAGACATCGCCTACTGGTATTCCTAAATATTTTGTAGACCCGAGAGTGTACCGAGGGTGGGGGTGGGGGGTGAGTAATTAAGTGCCAGGGGACTTACGTTCGGCGAGCCTTCACCGCCCAATCCATATCTCGCGCGACGTATCCGTTGAACGGGTCACGATGCCTCTCGTGTTTGCTCGCGTGATGTTCCCCGTCGGTGCAGCAGCCTCGGCGCGGGTAACCAACAAACTATTGCACACTCCGCGCACGCACTACAGCACACGACGACTCCTTTTGCTACTGTTGTTGCCGTTGTTCGCGGCCGTGTTTCACCACTGGTCCGAACCGCCGCGCGACGAACAGCTCGTAGCACGCGCACGAAACATATAGAAAACTTGTTCACCGGGACCTCTCTAGTCGCCTTTCTTTCTATCTATCTCTCCTTCGTCGCTCTTCTTTCTCCGTTTCTTCTCGTTATCCCTTTCTCCTCTGTTCGTGGCGTGTGCGAGAGAGAGTGGCACGCGATTACTTGTTGTTCCGGGGAAATAAAAAAATAAAAAACGAAACAGGGGTGGACGGGGGGAATAACCGACGAAACGGGGTTTCTTTTTGTTTGCGGAACGAGGTGAGGCGAGGCCAACGAAAAAAACCCACGCCGGAATCGACGCACAAGGGGGCGAACGAGCGCACGAACAAACGACACACACTCGGCGACGGTCCAACGAAGACTGAGCCCGAGCCCGCTTGCCGAGTCCGACGCGCATGGAGCGCCGCCCAGAGGTGGGGGGAGAAAAAGGCGGCGGGATCAGGACCGTACTACACCACACCGGCGCCCCGACTACAGACGCCAGACCGCACGCACTGGCGTAGGACTGCGGAAACAGGACGACCACTGTCCTGATGGTTGCCAGCCTGGAAAATTTACTGGAATTTCGTATGTACTCCGTCGTCATAATTAACACTATCTTCTCTTCGATAACGTTTCATCTAATAACAATAATGTAACCCGTTTTCAGTTTCTTTTCAAACTCCTTTAACATTTTTCATGACAAATAACATATATATGTATTGCACATTTTTTTGTTCTTAATAACATTTCGTCTAATATCAAAGACGAATATGTGGCTCGTTTCCAGTTTCTGTTCAAACTTCTTTAATATTTTTCATGACAAATGGCATGTATATGTATTGCACATTTTTTGTTCTTAATAACATTTCGTCTAATATCGAAGACGAATATGTGGCTCGTTTCCAGTTTGTGTTCAAACTTCTTTAATATTTTTCATGACAAATGGCATGTATATGTATTGCACATTTTTCTGTTCTTAATAACATTTCGTCTAATATCGAAGACGAATATGTGGCTTATTTCCAGTTTCTTTTCAAACTCCTTTAATATTTTTCATGACGAATAGCATGTATATGTATTGCACATTTTTTTGTTCCTTGTAACATGTCGTCTAATATCGAAGACGAAAATGTGACTCCTTTAATATTTTTCATGACAAATAGCATTCTTAATGATTGATCCCGTTCGAAATTTTCGCCGCGAGTACGGCTCGACGTCGTAAGGGGTTGAGGCTGCACGAATCAGACAGAGTGTCTGGCAAGTGGTTCTGTGTAATAAGATTGGATTTGTTTAAACCTTGCTTGACGTTCCTCGTCGAGTTGACGTAAAATAGGTTAACCGTGTGCGGCGAGACTCGTGGCCATTTTGACGGGGAATTTCACTTAAGTTCGAAGTTTCTAGTTGCCAGTTTGAATTAATGGCTAATTGCATTGGACCCAATAAGAGGACCTGGGTTGCTCGCAAAGAAGAAGCTTCATAAAATATGGAAAGGAAGCTTTGATACCGAAGGCTCCTAATGGATCTAACCCAGAGCTTATTAAAGCTTCAAACTCTCGTTTACACGTTTTGGTTATTGACTTAATTGGTGTGTTGCTTAAGAGACCATCGGTATAAAGAATTAAATCTACAAGTTCGTTTAATTTAAAGTTTACTGTAACGAAATATGATTTTGTTTTCGTGGTTCGATTTCGTATCGCGAGCGAACGATACAGTAAGTATTGTTACAGTGGGTCCAGATTATTAGAAAGGGTGAAAGGGTATCCACGTATCTGCGGAAGAGTGCTACGAGTATCGCGTGATTAATAGAGTATGGATATTTCGCGTTATAGATAACAGCGAGTAGGTGAGATACAGCACTGTAAAAACATCGCGAGAGTTCAAGCAACTTCGGATCAGCTAGTGTATCAGTCTCTAGACGCCAGCTGACGATGAATTTTCGATTTTAGAGGGATGCACGTGTACACCGATATGTGAAAATGGAATTCTCAACATAAAGCCCACATACCACAGCGAGATACCTACAAGCTGCAAAGCGTTTAAGGTTAACACTCACTTCCATCGATAATATTTCTAGTAATAATATTCTGCATACTAGACGCAGATTATTACCACTAAATCTCATTCTTCCTCCTGGATCTCCGCAACACCGTGGTCTCAGCAAACACATAAGACATTCTAGATAACCAAGGAGACAACAAGGCTCGCCATATCTCATCAAATACTATATTTTTCGTTTATTTTTCTTTTTACTTTTCTTCTATAAATGTATTATTTTCCAGACGCAAAAATGCCTCTCTTGAAAATGATCCATACAGGGATCGAAACATTACACAAAATTTAATATATATACTATATTTTCCTTCGTCAATTTCTCGCCCACAATTTCAGCCAGAGAACTCATATTTCCAAAAGCATCTGATCGAGCGCTGACGCAGCGGGTCCTCCGATCTCCGCGCCAATGCTTAAGCCTACCCAGTGCTGAAACGTTTACCCGGGGGGAATGAGCGAGCAAGAGAGCTAGAGAGATTGTACGAGAGAGAGAGAGAATATAGATTTAAGAGGGAGAGAGAGAGAGAAATAGCACTAGCCAAAGGGATACGAGGGTTCTCCCTCGTGCAGTGGGGTTTCGCGGACCGCTCCCTGAATTCAGGCGGTCGGACGTCGAATTAACCCTGGAAAAATGTGTACGTGCTCGCCAGTTCGCTATTGATGAACATTAAAGAGAGAGAGAGGTGCCACGCAATTCGCCAGAATCGCGGGTTGGTTCTTCAGCGTCGCTCTTCTTCGGAACTCGATCTCCTCTTCCAGCAGGTAAACAGACGAGAGGGAAGAGAGTTCGGGTGGTGGGCGTCGAAAGGAGAAATTACGCAAGAACTTTGAAGAGAATCCGTGGGATTCGGTGGTGCGGAGGCTGTGCAGAGAGGATAGCGGACTGTTCAACCCGGAGAGAGAGAGCGCGGCGGGTTCGCTCTGGTAATGGTTGGCCGCAGAGCTTCCCCGAGAAATCGATAACAGAGCGGATTCATTAAAGGTACCCGCGTGGCAGACGCTTTCACGCAGCACGAAGGATCAGACCCTGCAGCCTCCACGCTCCTCGGATCTGATATTAGAATGCAACATATACGCAACGCACGACCGAAGTACATGCGCGCATCCCTTCCACGACCAGCTGTTCCGATGCTGGTTGAGTCAGCCCCCGAGCGAATGCAATCGTCGTCCGAACGGTTCACGCTGTTTCTTCTTATCGCGTTGCAGAGTTGGGCATTTTAACCAAAACGCTGGCCAAGATTCAATTTTGTACAATTTACCAGCAGTTAACGATAGCAGTTGCTTTTTCTAAGTGGTTTGCGAATCAAAATACAACCGTATTTTTGCCACTGACCTTCGTGCCAACTTGCAGCGTGAATCGAATGGTATAGTTTACTTTTTTCTGTAGCAAGTGGTATTTTTCGAAATATATAAAAATACAATTATTGTTGAGTGTCTCTTCCGGGACTTTCAGATTTCACGAGGCGAAGGCGTATATACAATTAAATTGTCGAGTCAAAGCAGTGAAACTTTGGCAAAATACTGGAATATATGCAAAAAATATCTTCTTGATAAGTATTGTTTGGGCAAAGAACAACGAAAAGATTTTAAGCATATTCTATCTATGGTGATTCATCAATTTAAACTCAGATGGCTAGCAGCGCATAAAAAAGGATTCATATTGGCTCAATGGATCTATAACTCTATCTATATTTATGAGAGGTTAGTGGAATTGTAACGTTTAAATAATAAATTAATAGTTCCTAAAATGATTTAATTATTTTTACGTTTATATTGTACAAACATGAATTTATGACAAGGAGTTTTAAATAAAGTAAATTTATTGCATGTAAATACTGTTTTAATTTAGTAATACGACTGATACGTTCGAACAAAAGGAAAAGTTTTTTCTACTATAAAATAGTTTTCGCCAGCTTTTTGGTCAAAATGACCCACTGTGCCTGGATCTCTCCGTTGCAAGGCCATCGTCCAGCACCGAAATTCCCCGAAACCATTTTCTCGGGCTATAGGTCCGTGTTTCGACCAGTTTTAACCCTTTCGCGCATGGACAACCGCCGAACGACCCCGCCGGCCTGTGGGAACAGAACGCCTCCGAGAGGTAACGCCTCTGGAAACGTACCTGCCCGAGAACGATTCTGGTACACATGCTCTCTGAACACAATGTGCTAGGTACAATGGGCTGTCTAGGGCTGCCTAGATGTCTGCCGGGTGCCTTTATCCTCGAATCGAACCGTGCATCGAGAAACGAAGGACCAACCACTACTATGTGTAGAGTAGTTAGCCGTAACTTGAAATTAATGCAATTTTCATTTCGCATGAAGATGTCGAATTATCGCGGAATGATTTGTGAATATTAACCGATCTGTGACAACTTCGGTGTGCGACGATGATACGTCGTGTGTGTTCCACGAGAAAGCTCTTTGCTGAACTGAAAACTGTGTATACTGTAAACTACCAGAGCTGAAAGTGAAACATGCCAGATCGAATTTTTGTTGAAATTATAAACACGCTCTGCATGGAATTATATTTATTTACATTATTTTCGATTATTGTTTATTATGCTGTTGATTTCATTCCTGTTAATTTATCATTATATTTTCTCTATCGACAGAATAATAATACTAAGATAGATATAATGGTAGGAGGGAGAGATTGTTAAATAGATGTAGGAGATAAGGATAACGAATTGCAACCCCAAGGGGAACAATAAAAAATATATAATTATAAAAACGCTCTGATAGGAAATGACTGTAATCTCGTATTAATTTGTGTAATAAATAGTGTCGTACGAATCGCCATTTCCTAGGTTTGGATAATGGAGACTCCATTGTTTCCGAGTAAAAATTGAAACCGTGTCATTTTTAGAAGGCAAATGCTAGAGTCTATCGGGCGTCCACGAGCGGAACGGCGGCATTTCACCGCGGCAGGCGCTCGATCGTTGCGCGTTCACCTTCAGGAAGTGCGACGTAATAATACGTCATAAAGCCGTGGGGCCGCGGCGCATTTCTCTCCCTTTCTCCATCCGAGGCCGACGAAAGGGAGAAGAGAGCGTCGGTTTCTACGGAATAAAAAATCCGGCACATGGATTCCGAGCAGACCGGACGAGCCCGCCACCGTCGCCGCTCGCAGGCGGGACGAAGCAAGGGGCGGAGGAAGAGGTTCAAGGACAGACCCGACCGAGAACGGCCCTTTTCGGGGACCGAGGTACCAGGTAAAAGGAAGTCGGACACCCGAAGGACCGAACGGAATGACAAATGCCTCCGGTGGACGGTGAAGGGAAAGGTGAAAGGAACTGGGAGGACCGGGGACAGGAGACGGCCCCCTTCGTTCCCTCTCCCCCCACCCCTTCTATCTCTCTTTCACTCTTTCCCTGGAACAGAATTCAGGTGTGCCTAACCGCGAGAGATTGATATCGGCGGTTTTATCTTCCTAGAAAAATCGTAGCGCTCGATGCAACACCTAATCCCGCAGCGTTTCCCTGGAAACGCGACTGCACCCCCTGCCATCCGTCGCACAGTGGGATATTTCGCCCAGAAATTCGACAAACACGTAGAATTCAAAGTTTTGCACAAGCCGTCAAATTTTTGCTGACTAACAGTTGGAGATGATGCACAGTTTATCTTCAGAAGCTTTAAATAACACTGTCCAACAAATTTCAACTTTTTTCATGTTTCCATATAACTGTTGGGTGGATATTATAGAGTTTTTCACGCTGATTCCGAATCTGGCATTATTTTTTCTCCTACACGCACAGTTATTGAGTTACAGCAAAAGTTTGCCCTAAAGAACAATGCAATATCTTATATAATAACATCACAATATTTGTTCAAAGTTGAAAAACATGTTTTTTGTTCAAACTCAAATTTTCCAAAAATTGTGCGTGTTAAGGTTAGATTCAAGATTTGAGAAGAAAGAAGAAACATTTCAGAAGAACCATTTTTGTTGTTGGACAGTGTAATTTCTCTTTTTTTTGTTTAATTTATAAGAGTTTGTCAGTATTAAATAAATTTGGATAATTTCGATCAATCCAGCGAACAAGGTGCACAACGTTTCGACAAACCATAGGTTGATCTTGTGAGCGCCGCTTCACAGTTTGCGTCATAGCCAGAGGCATTATTTTTGACCCGTTTTCTGTGGAAATTCGCCGCCGTGGGTCGTTCGAAATTGCGCGAACAGTGTTCTCCGCGAACCCTAGAGCCCCGGCTATTGTTTCACGATGTCTCTCGACTCCGAAATCCGAGAGCGCGCGACTCGAATAACCGATTCGGAAATTTCGCGCACGGACAAAGAACAGAACCGGGAAGAGACGTCGCTGTCTTTTCCAACGAATTCGTACGGGCGTATGGGTAATCCGAAACGTAGAGCAGAAACGACGTCTCTGTTCGCCAATGGGTGACGATTGCTGATAAGAAGACTGCGGATTTTATGCACGAACGACTTCGAATAGTTTAGTGAAACACAAGACGGTGAAAATAAATGATTTCGAAAATTTGACGTCTCTGTTCGCCAATAGGTAACGATTGCTGATAAGAAGACTGCAGATTTTATGCACCGACTTCAAATAGTTTAGTGAAACGCAAGACAGTGAAAATAAATGATTTCGAAAATTTGAAAATTGTGTAACTCTCGGTTGTTGCAATTAGTGCACGACATTTTTATTTTACATAAAGATTTCCAGTCTACTGTTGAATTAATATTTGCAAAATTATTCTGAATAATGCATCGGACTTTCCGAGATTGTGGAGACTATTGAAATAACAGAAAAATAAATTCGTTGTTTAAAGCAGCGAGGAGGTTGAACCTGTTCAGAGGTATATTTTCGTTGGTTCGTCCGATCGATTAACGCAAAATGAAAAAATTAAACGTGTGCCTAGTGCGCATCGCGTTCAAGGGCGTCGAACGCGGGCTCGTGAGAGGCCCGATAAAATCTCGGTGAAATTAAAATCGTAATCCGGCGCTGTTCGAGCATTCGACCGACGAGCCGACGCGAAAGGGAGACTAACAAAACGCGGACGAAAGGAAAAGAAAAGAAAATAGGGGAAAAAGTGGGCGGAAGGGGGGAAGTAGGAGGTGAAGGAAGAAAGGAAAAGAGAGAGAGATGAAAAAAACGGAGAGAAGTCCCTGAGATTTTAATCCCGACCCATTGAGACGTGCGGGATAATTACGGCGTAATATCGTGTAAAATAATGGCATCAAAAGCGCGGGATAATTAAATTCCCCTTGAAACTCGAGTACCGTAACCGGCTGCCGCGAGATCACGGTTTCGAGTGCGCTCCGCTCGGTTTCGGCGGTGCATCATCCCCTTTAAACTTTTGTCGAGCACGGCAAGTGGGGGGAGAGAGAGGGGTACACACGCGTACGCATACCGACCCGGTGAATTGTGTATAAATTTTACGGAATAACCGAACGAATTTTCGAGGTCAATGACGGAGATCCCCGGGAACGGTCTACGGCTGCGTATCATTCGCTGTGAACATTTTACACGACGCATTTGCGTAAACAGCCGATACTCGTGCTTTTCTATCGCTAATTCGTACGATTCGCGAGGAAACTTACACAATTACAACTTACAAATATCTAAATACTGTGTTGCCCAAGGTGGTTCGGAACCCACCTTAATAAACAGTAGGTCCCGTCACGAAGTAACCTTATAGCAAAGAGTAGAGAGCGACGTAAAATAAATTTAAAAAAAACAACTTACAAAAACTTACCTATGGTGGGGGGATATCTAACTCTCCCGCCCTCGCAACTCAAAACTTTCCCCACTCCCAAAATTTACTCCAATCTGGGACAGACTTCGCTGTGCGCACGTGACGTCACTCGACTATAGCATTTCCCCCATTATTTTCCACGGAATTTCTTCCATCCTTTGTCCTTTGCAGTGATAGAGAAGGACATCTGGGATAATAGCTGGAGAAACTCTATAGTGACAGCCCGAATGACGTCACCAAGCTATTGTCTACTCTAGCCCGAATAGTGACGCCCACGATTCCTGCTGAGAGTGGGGATCCTATCACGAATCCTGCAGTACGGATCGTGACATCACGTGATCCCTTTGCGGGACTTCTTGCGATTTGTTTGGACAGGTTTGTTCCGAGGAAAAATGTTGGGAAAAGCTGCGAGTACCAGGGTTCGCTTCGAAAATCGTCGACGTTGTAAATTAAACCCTAAATAGGATTCCATGCGGGTCGAGGGACTTTAAGAATGCCGATGATCGCGCGCCAGGCACTCAACTCGGATCAGAGGCAAACTCGGTCGACAAAGAGGTCCAGGTTGCTTCACCTCACCTGAATGCAACATACCTGACCTGAGACCCAAAGCAAATTCCGATGTCGAGTCTACCTGCTGCGGGTTTTCCCGCGTAAATTCCATCTGTATTCGGAAAAATGGCGGGAAGGTTGTATTCCTCGATCTTACTCAATTGCTGAAGTCTATAGTGTGTGGCTCTGATAGGTCACGCCCATT
>CM052338.1:19572400-19583425 GCA_028455595.1 Lasioglossum vierecki | reverse complement strand
GACATCATCAAATGTATCCATCCAATGTCTACCAATGTCGTCCAAGGTTTTGAACGGCACATCATCGAAAACTAAAGCATCTTCGGGAGGACTCAGAGGATGAAACAGATTAGGTTAAGAACGGTAAAATTATTCTAAAAAAAAGAGGGTTCAGAAATACACAAAAGAACATTGATCCAGCCACGACATCATGAAATGTATCCATCCAATGTCTACCAATGTCGTCCAAGGTTTTGAACGGCACATCATCGAAAACTAAAGCATCTTCGGGAGGACCCAGGGGGTGAAACAGATTGGGTTTTCGGTGAAAATTCGAGGGAACGATCGGAATTCACGGTGCACGAACATCTCGGTACGGGAGCGAAGCATGGCGGGTCAGCTCGGCTCTGCGGAGACGGTTCTCCTCGGCTGAACTTTGTTTCCACGTCGGCGAGGAGAGGAAGGACACGCGAGTCGGCCGGAATGACGGGTCTTTGTGCTTGGATGGTCGGTCGGGTCCAGTCCTCTCTCGACGAGAGAGGATATCTCCTCTCCGGGTCCAGGAGGAGCTCGAGAGAGAACGTAGCCGTCGGGAGAAAGAAAGCTGAGAAGATACGAGGAGGAAGAAAGATGGAGAGAGATTGCTCGGATGTGAAGTGAATGTCAGCTCGAAGGTCGGCTTTTGTCAGGCCCAGCGAAGAAAGAGGGAGAGACGACTGCGTCCTCTTCTGTCTCTCTCTCTGTCTGTAGCTTCTCTGGTTCTTTCCTCTTTCGCACTCTCGCGAGACGATCCGTTGGTACGCAGCCACCTAGATCCATTTATACATCGCGCATTGCCTGGGCCTGGTCACGATAGATAGCGCACTGACGGGACAATGACCACGCGCGAGGTGTGGTTGACGCGCACTAGCGCAGCGTCGTCTGAAACCAGAAACACCGGGACTGCAACAACTACACACCAGAAACCGGGGGATGAAAATTCAGAGTGGGGATTTAACGAAGTCGTTTAGGTTAAATTCTTTGGGAGAACAGTGCAAGCTTAGTTGTGGACGTAGGCGGTCTTAAATAGTATCCTAGTTCTGTCAAAATCGGACCTGGATGCAAGACTGCACCCTGCGATGCACCAGAAACAAGAGTGAGATCCAGTTCAATATTTTCCTTCGTAATTCGTTTAATAGGTTGAAAATAATATAACATTATTTTGAAATTCTTCTAATAATTTTACTGTTTCGAATTGCACTGATTCATTTATTGTGTCACAAGTGCATAAAATCCGCTGTCGATCACGCCACACTTTAACACTCTGAAAAATGCTTAGCCATACCATGGACTTCCAAAAATGTATCGTACCGTAGACTTTGAACGCTGTGACTAATCGCATGTAATAAATCGTCTGGTTCGATCGTGAACATCGAGGATCGTCAGTCGACCGCGTACCGAAAGAACGGGTAGCTGCGTCCAGGTATCGGCTCCGAAAACAAGCAATTCCGCAGCGATTACGTGGAAACGCGAAAGAAGCGGTTCGATATCGATCGTGCGAGCAAAAACCCGGCACCCGGATTCATTTACGAACGATAGAATCGTAAGCTGGCCTGATAAATAGCTCCCAGACGAGACAATGGCTGCTGCGGCAGGCGTTCGAGCCACGCTCGATGCCTCTTCGCTCGGGACAGAGACGCTGCAACGGATGCACCGGCCGGCCGGACGGAGACCAAGACCCCGGGTGCATCCTGGGAGAGCGAGAGAGTTCGGCTAACAGCGATCGGGAAAAGTGTAAGGGAGACAGAGAATTCGAGAGAGAGGGAGAGAAGAAACGATAAAGGGAGGGACAGCGAGTGCAGGCTCCGGTGCATACAGGTATGCGCGCGTGCAACGGAGACAAATGGTGGAGCGAGGAGTGGGAGGAGGGAGAAGGACGACATTGACCATACCGAGAGTGCAGCACGAGACGTACACCGCCGAGAGTGCATGTCCCCGGGACGCGCACACGTGCGGAAGGGACGCACGGTGCAACGGTGCAACGGTGCAACGGTGCATCGGCGCGGCCGTTCTACACACGGCGAAAATCTTGTGGCCGCAAGTCCGCGTATTAATTATTGCCGCGTCGCGTGTATGTACCGGGGGACACGCCGCTGCCGTTCCGCCAGCTTCTGAATATGCAAGCGCCGTGATCGAGCGAAAATGGAACGCGACTCCTGCAGAATTTCGCAAGGGAAAATCGCTGCTGTTCCATCCTGGTGCTCGTGTACACGAGGCCCCACCGATACACGCTGCCCGAGGAACAACGAGCTTCTTCGGGGACCACCAAGAAGCTGCGGGTCAAGGTGACCGAACCAGGGTCACTAGAGGCTCGATGACCCAGCCGGGACCTGACTCGATCGGTTTTCGAACCCGTCTTCTCGAGACCACCTAACGAAAAGTCGACGTTCATACATTCCTTACAATTTAACACATTGGTCGCCACGTCACCCGTACCTGGGTGACGGGTATGTTTCCGTGGGGGGCCCTGTCACCCAAAAATGAGTGACGCTCTTCTCGTTTGAGTTAATTAAATATAGGATATTATATATAGAATATGTTCTTCTCTTTTCTCTACTTACTTAATTTCTTTTTTTCTATTAATTATTTTTTTAGTATTATAATATCCTACCTAAATGATATCCAACATTATTATATCTAAAAAATAAAAATTTTAAAATTAATAAAAAAATACATACTTAAATAATCTTTTCTTTACAATAGAAACAGAGTTTACAATTCTGACATCTTTCTATAGACAGCAATATTCGGATAGCATTTTATGAAAATTGCTAAAGTATCTCTAACTGTAACTAACACGGCAAGGCCAACGGTCAAAAGGCACAGCATTTGTCACAATTCTGGAAACATCAGGAAGAAATATTGCGGGTATATTTCCGAGCATACGACAGTTAGTTAAGGCCGATTCACCGAGGAGGGTCTCCCAGATCTTTGGACCCTTTCTTCGGAAACATCCTCGATTGTTTCTGGTTGGAGGTAGTTCACGGAAGGCAACAAAATTTCTCGTGGAAAGAGAAGGGGCCAGCTTCCCGGTATCGATCTTCGTGGCTAACAAAAAGGCGCCGGAAAAGTGGAACAAAAGTGGAACAAAAGTGGCAGCTTGTTTCCTGAAAAAGCGTGAACCTTTTCATGGTGGTTAGGGTCGCGAAGAACGACGGAAGAGGATGAGACGAGAAGACACTGTCATCCTTCGGGTCGATCAAAAATCGCGAGGCCACTGGAAGAAGGGGATGAAAGGTACTGCACTAGAAGAAAGAGAATAAGAGAGAGATGGAGAGAAAGAGATCGGTTTCCGTGGTGGTGTTTCACCGAAGGCGACGGAGCCTCTAATTTTAATAATTGGATATAGCGTTCCTTCTCCCCGCACCAGGGGCGTACATATATCAGTGGAACCGACGTGTATAGCTAGGTACAGTCGCACCTGCCCTTTACCTTTCTTCTTCCCTTTCAGTTCTACTCGCCTAGGTAGATGTTATACCTGCTCGTGGCGCGAGTACAGTCCTCGTAAAAGTTTCTGGGACCTACATGACACACATGCACACACTCTCTCTTTTTACACTGCGCCGTAAACAACCTATAACATTGTGTGTATTCGTTCCTGAGCTACACGGTGTTCCGAATGTTCAGGTATCTCGTAATCGGCAGCTGCGTTCAATTATTCTAGACTTTGAAAATTTTTGCGAGCTATTGCAAAACCCCTACCGCCGATCCTCGTGGGAAAGTTAAATTGGAAACGTTACCGTTTTTCGCGCTGGATGTACTTGGAAGTGGCTGGTTTTGTTATGCATTGCGAATAATGTCTCGCGCGTGAGTAGCAAAGATTTTTAATCCTCGTGGGAAATTTAAATGAAAAATTTCTTGGAAAAGAAAATTCTCGGTTCGTTGTTTAATGATTAAATTATTTCGGCCTGCAGCAGTGTCGCGCGAGGCTGTGTGGTCTTTTTCGAAGAAGCAGTCTCTATAAAATCGGACAGCAAGTTTTGTAATGGTCCAATAAAACCCATCAAATTGGTATTACAGTTCCCGTAAGAGGAGTCGCGGCGAGGACGCATTTGCGGCAAGTTCCGAGCCGAATTCCTCGGCCTCTCTGCGGGACAAGGAGCGCAGGACAAATCGAGCTTATCGATAGCTCGATCCGAAGGAAGAAGTGGCGACCACCGGTGAGAAAAGTGTCCGGCGGACGTCCGCCATCGACCACCAAGGCTAACTCGTTCTCTCGACGTGTTCTTATTGAAATGGTACCTCGAAGAGACGGGTCTCGGCTCTCGCGGAACGAGAGAACGAGCCGTGACAGCGATACGATGTGTGTCGCGTGTCCAAGAGCAATTCGGCTGTTTCCAGACGGTGGACGCTAATTTTCGCGCGAGCTTCCTCTCGCGATTCGCCGCGATAAGAGCCACAGGAGGCTCGGCTTCCTCTCGTTCTCTGCGAACCGAACGCATGATCCCGACTCGTCCTTCGAACATCGGGTACACGAGAGAGAGATAGGGAGACAGAGAAAGAGAGGTCGCCTCCTTTCAGGTAAGAGGTCGTCGCCTATTGAGAAAGCTTCAACGACCATCGACTTCCGTTCGAGGATTCACATGCCGCGTTTTGTGTTGACCTCTTCATAAAGAGCCAACAATATACCTGTGCCTCGAGAAAAAAAGCCGGGGAACGGTACGACCACGAGGGAGCCATCGCGATTGTCTGCTATACTCACGATAAATATTTTCCCATGTTCGATCACCAAGAGTCTCCGAGACTCGGTGAATTTTCATGGCCTGGTACCTTTGGACCGAGTTGCGATTAAATATTTTTAATAGTTTTTTTATATGTAACATTCTTCCGCACACTCCCCGTTGCGTTTCCGGAATTAATTTTTCAAGGAATCCCTGTATGGATCGTCTTCAAGAAAGACATTTTTGCGTCTGAAAAATAATACATTTTTCGTGACATTTGAAAAAATATATTGCGGCACAGCTGTGTAAAAATATCACAGAAAAAAAGATATTATAGCACATGTACTTACTGTGAAAAATATAAATAATTATATCAAATTTCACTAAAAATCTATTATTTTTCAGACGCAAAAATGTCTCTCTTGAACATGATCCAACGTTGAGTTAAATTAATTTGCTAACTTGCTGGTAGTCTATTAATAATCGAGAAGAATTTTAATTTAAACTAGAGGCTTCCTTCTGTGCGTAATTCTCGCTGCTGTCGTGCAGTGCAAACACGAGTTTTTCTTATCAAAATGGGAGCGCAGATATAATCTATACAAGCACTTTTTATAAAAAGCTCGTTCATTTCATTTCCCGTAAGATTGAAAAAGAACAAAACGGATTAGCATAATTCCCTTGAAATGTGCTGTAGGGAGTCTCGGTCGAACCGTCGCGTCGTCGCGGATAGACGTGTTTACGAGTGACTGCCAATTCGTGTTTACGGGTGGTTGTGCTCGCAGTCGGCTGTATTTGTGCGGTGTGAGACATCTGGTGTCAAGTGTTTACCTTTCTGAGAGAGAGGCTCCTTCTTCTGTCTCACTCTACATAAAGTTAGGAAACTGATTACAGGAGCTACCGCGTTCCTCTCTTTCTTCGTGAGTCCTTCGCAAAAACTAGTCTAGAAGAAAATTATTAAATTGGGAGTTGGAAAAGCCAAGTATTTCAACGAATTTCTTTATCGAGGGAAAATATATATATTAAAATCAACTAACATATTTTCCCTTATTAAATAAAATTGTCTATGGCCTGAAACAGAGGTTAGTTATTTAATACAACCTATTTTGAACACAGTAATTTTTTAAAATAGTTCTGATTTAAATAGTCCTTTTTCGTTATCGATATAAATCACGGGTTAAAGATTTTTGCGTCCATGATCACGCTCGACCCTCAAAAGTAAAAAAAAAAGCGGAAGCTTGTCTAGATCCCTCCAGGATCCCGCCGATCGCAGCAGGTACCCGTCTGGCTTTTCTCGGTCGCCCGAGGATAATGGACGGCCATGGACAGCTGATTTTTCGACGTTCCCGATGACTCCGACCATAGTCCATCAGCTGGCGGATGATGAACGTGTAACCGCAGCTTTTACTAGCTCCGCCTCGATCGCCGTGGCACAATGGACGTCCCTGTATCTCCGGAAGCAATTTCCTAAAGGCGCCGTAGAAAAGTCTCGGACCAGCAAATTGCCCTCCAGCTTCACATCGACCCGTGCTCAATTTGTCGTTGCGAAAGCAATAAAGAATATTCCGTGAAATTAACGTTGATTCGAGAAACAAGACGAAGACGGACGACAAAAATGCCCTTATATTGGACTGCGAGGAGTGCGATACAAATGGTATATAAAAAAAAAACTGAAAAGTATAAAATAATTTTTCTTAGTCTCATACCGATTCCTAACCTCGTACAGATAGTCTTGAAAATTTGTGATTGTGAATTTTGAATAACTATGAAAATACTTGTATAATACTTCTTCGTTTTAAATCTTACAAGTATTTTCATAACAATTCGAAATTCACAATCACTAATCTTCGCCACTGCCTGTACGAGGTTTAGGAATCAGTATGCGACTAGGAAAAATTACTTTATACTTTTTAGTTCATTTTTAAAACCGTGGTGTTTTTTAAAAATTTATTTTTATTTACATAATTATTTTATTCGTGAAGTGTTCACGAGAGTAAAATGTATTTCTATCGTGATTATTTCTTTGAAAATTTTCAAGTCCTCTTTTAATAAAACTAACAGCAAAAGGTTGCGACAAGAAGAGAAATTGATTTAGCTACCTTTTATTTAACGTTTCTCGCGACAAAGAGAGAACATTTTTCTTTCGCAGAGTACCGGAACAGAATGAAATGACGAGATGAAGGACGAAGAGGATGTATGCTGTTTCTGTCGAGGACCAATGTCTCTGGTTCCCATCCGCTTTACCTGGGTGTCCTGCGTAATTTACACGCCTCTCTTTGTCCCGCCCGCATCATGGGGTACCCTAGATGTTCCAGCGAACGTGATTCCCGAAGAAATCGCTTGATTCGGGCTGTCCAAGGCAACATGGAGTTTCCATGGTTTACGATGTTCACGTGGTTTCGGGAATCCCATGTTTTTCGTCTCCTGCGAGGATCGTGACACTATCTGCTTTCTAATTTCGCAGAAGTTCAGCAGAGAAACACGACTCGAAACGGAAAAAGCTGACCGAACACTCCCAGCAGGTTTTCGAAGGCTCGCAAGAACGCCGCGCAAGAAGCGCAATTATCATTTTTCTAGCTACGCTCATCCATTATCCTAATTGGAACGTCCATCCAGCGAGGGGGGAGAATGGGATGCTGGGGAAAAAGTCGAAGGAAGCACTTATCTGGCGAACAATAAACGCTCGAAAATCAAATTCTACGTTCTCATGATTTTGTTCGTGCTTGGCTCCGGCATTGATAGTGATTTCGTGTCATAGAATGCATATTGAAAGAGGACTCTTTCTTTAAAGAGTCCATACGGTCTCTTTCACGCTCGCTTTCTTCCATTTAACCAGGCTGCGACTTTCGGTGGCATCACCGAATGTATCATTTTCTCTTTAAGTTGCTTTCCCATTTCTAGTTGACGCCAGACTAACAGCGATTGGCCAATCTTCATAAATGTACCGCGCAATAACAGTCTCCCAACGTAGAAATTTTTTCGCAACCGTGGTCTTCGCACAAATCATCAAATCTCTCGAATAGATCGTTTAAAATCTTATTAGAACTCATTCGGGTGAGCCCCACAATGTCAGCGAATAAAATACTAACATTTTCCATCGAATGCACATTGAACGGGCGAAATGTGATTTCGCGTCAAAGAAAATTATTAGCATTTACTTCGGTGTGGTTCTCTTCCGTGGTTTTACAAATCAACGATTCGCTAATATATTCTACAACGTCGGAATAATTTAAAACCGTGAAGAACATGTTCACATCGATCAGACGGTAAAGCATGATTTCCATGGGGCGACAATCTATGTTCGCTGTTGAGTTTCGCACGTGGAAAGAGTGAAATCCCGGTAATCTCGTAGTCGCGGCGTGGCAGATGTAATTATAATTATTAGTGCACCGGTGCCGCAACGCTGATGAAGTTTTCGATTAGCCGAACTGCTCTCCCCCTCCGGAGTCGGCAAAGAGAAACAAACGCGTAGCGCCTAATTGCTCGGCCGAATAATCGAAATGAACGTAAGCGGAGGCGCCCCTCCTCGAGAACGTTGCAGTCGAGAAGTGGCAGCGACGGGGAAAAGTAAGAGGGCCAGGAAGAAGAGCGAGAGAGCAAGGATCGTAAGGATCGAGAGCTCGAGCGTTCCAGGAAATATCGAACGCGCTCGCGAACCGAGCGGTCGAGTGGCAATCGTCTAGCCGTCGATTCGTGGCTCTGACGTTTTCCAGAAGCATTAGAGAGTGGGAGAGACACTTCCTTCGCGACTGCTGAAGAGACGGAAGTCCTTCCGGCGCCTGGTGAATCAGAATGCAGTTCCAAAAGCTAGACGAAACTCTCATCTCTGTGAATTGTACTTTGTTAATTTTAGCAGCTGTTAGGATGAGTACTACTTTCACAGTTTTATTGTTTATTCGATTATCGTGGTCGATAAGGTCGATATATTCATATTCTTTTTGATCTTAATTTTACTTCGGTGTGTACGACGAAGTCTTTGATAAAAATAAATTTTTAAAGAGCACCACGTTTGTAAAAATGGACTAAAAACTATAAAATAATTTTTCCTAGTCGCATACTATTTGCTATGAAAATACTTGTAAGATTTCAAACGAAAAACGTGGGGCACAAGATGCATCGATTATCTATTTCATTGTTTTATAAAATAATGACAATATATCAGAATTATTTCATACTTTTTAGTTCGTTTTTAGAAACGTGGTATTTTTTTAAAATTCATTTTTATTTACATAATTATTATTTTTTCATAAAACTGGACTAAGGATTTTATGCATTTCTGACAAAAATGAATACCTTCAACTTCGAGTACCCAACTGCTCACAGAAAGAGTTAATTTGAGCGTGCTGCACGACACGGAAGTGTTCGGCACAGATAAAATTGCACCGATTTGATGGAAATAGCGGATTGCGGTAGAATCTTAGAGCACCAGGAGATAGGGCAGCGTTTTCGGGATGACTCTTGTCGTCGACAGGAAGCGCAGCTGGTTCCCCGAGGGATTGGCCAGCTGTTGATGGAGGGTTTAGGTATGTCGATCCACGGCCGTGAGAAAAGGACGGGCCTGCCTCGAGCCCGACCGGCCCGAGTGACTTGCTCCGTGAAGCCGAGGCCGACGAGGAAGACCTTCAGGGACGTGGAACAGGCTCCTTCCTTTCATCGAGAGCCAGCCTTGTCTTCCTGCGAGACCCATTGCCAGACACAGGCCACCGATCTCGAGAACCTGCGGCTCGCCCTCGTCGGTCACTCGAGTCCAAACCCACTTTCGAAAAATCAAACTACTTCAAGCAAGTTGCTTGCAAATCAGCAATTTCAACTGTTCATCTGGCATCTAGGTGTACTACCGTGCAGCAGCCAAGTTCTCGCACTACCTCCTTTTTACACGAAACAACTTAGCCGTTTTTTAGAGGCTTATATTAATAAACATTAATCTTCTAACATCAGTGGGTTCCGAGATATAGGACCTAAAAAGCCGCTAATACCTGCTTGATAATTGATAAAATTTAAACAAAAATTGACGAAATCCCAAGAAAAACATCCTGCAAACAGGAGCCAAGTTCTCTATGGCCGTGAAAAGTTGTGAGATCAAAGAAAATACGGGCAAGTTCGTTAGCTTAGAAATACCTCTCGTAATACTGAAAAAAACGTTAGTAAAAATTAATTTAAAAGAACGCTATTTAATTTTTAAAGAGTTACATGGATGGTTAAATCATTCAAGCTTGGTCGTTACTTTTTAAACCAATGGGTATGAAAGGTGTTAGGTAGCGGACAAGTTTGAATAATTTAGCCTTTCATGTAACTCTTTAAAAATTAAATAGCGTCCTTTTAAACTAATTTTTACAACCGATTCTTTTTGATCTCACAACTTTTCACGGCCATAGAGAACTTGGCTCCTGTTTGCAGGATGTTTTTCTTGGGTCAATTATTCTATCTACAACCTACTAACTGCTACCTACTCTTTTAGCTACTAATCTCACCGAAACTCTTTATTCCTGGATGCTTCGCGTGGCTGCTGTGGCTAGCAATTAATAGAGACAAGCTTTATTATGAATGAAAGTCCCAATCAACGCAGCTAAACGCTCTAAACGCCACGCACGACCCAGCAACAAAGTCCACGAAGCTACAGACAGAGAAAGGAGAGAGAATTTGAAAGAAACACGTTTCATTGAGCGACTAGCTTGAATAATTCCCATTCACGGGCGCCTTCGGTTTCCCGTCCGTGCAGTTTCTATTTCGCCCGGCCACGATTTCGCCGACTTCTTTCAGCTACTCTTCTTTGTTCATCGTCTCTCCTCCTATACACGCATCGCGCGCCTATCTATTCACGGACGAGACATTCATCCCGCGTTGCTGCGAGCCTCCTCTCGCAAAATCGTCTTCGATTGCTCAGTTTCGCGAGTGTAAAATTCTCCTCGCCGTAAAAAAACGAAGAATCCGGTTGAAAGCTGCGAATTTCCCCTGCTAGAACCGCGGAGGATCCGAGAAATGCTGTGCTTAATTAGCCGAAAA
This sequence comes from Lasioglossum vierecki, assembly GCA_028455595.1. Lineage (NCBI taxonomy): Eukaryota > Metazoa > Arthropoda > Insecta > Hymenoptera > Halictidae > Lasioglossum > Lasioglossum vierecki. The sequence goes on along the minus strand of CM052338.1, from coordinate 19,572,746 downwards.
CCTAACGCTTCTACTGTGGTTTTGTTTTGTTGCATTTCTCGTCGTTTCGGCTAGAATTTTTTAATTTAATTCCGCAAGCTTTCCTATTGTGGAAACAAAAGTGCTCCTCATTTTATTTCTTTCGCTGAGACTCTCAATTTATACAAAGTTCAGTGCGTCTGCTATGCTTGCTGTTAATATGTATAGTTAATATGTAGTGTCTATAGAAATAGGAAGCAAATAATAATATCTTCGACCTTTTGAAAATATTATACCAAGTTAAAATGTTTCATGTATACTGAGAGTCATTATTTTCACGCACGGTAGTTTAGTTATCTAGGATTACAGAGACTATATACATTCTTGA